>CM028335.1:7412817-8012817 GCA_016647705.1 Eucommia ulmoides | reverse complement strand
AAATCTCTAATTGAGCATCCAGGTATGCGTTTTGCCCTAAAAGGTTTGATCGTTAAAATGTCAGCCTCAACCGCGAGATGGGGCACATTTTATATCTTTATCCATCATTTTGCCCCAACCCCAGCCCCAAGCTAGGGCACATTATATGAATTTTGCCTATTTCTACATCTAGGGAGTTTTTAGCTTGGCAGCCTCAGTCGTAGGTTGGGGCACATTTCATGTCTTTTCATTATTTCACATTTGTCTCTCCATGATGAAATTTTAAGTTGCATTTAACATCTCCATGATGGATTTTCATTTTGCATTATACTTCTCTATGATGACTTTTCCATTTGTATTTTGCCTCTCCATGATGATTTTTTTTTTATTATTGTCTCTCCATGACAACATTTCATGTTGCATTCGGCCTTTTCGTGATGACTGTCCATTTTTGCATTATGTCTCTGAATGGTGGCTTTTCATTTATATTTTGCCTCTCCATGATGACTTTTCATTTTTGCATTCTGTCTCTCCGTGATAACTTTTCTATTTGCATTCTACTTCTCCGTGATGGCATTTTCATGTTGCATTCAGCCTCTCCATGATAACTCTTTTTATTCTTACCTCTCCGTGATGTCATTTCATGTTATATTCAGTCTCTCTGTAATGGCTTTTCATTTGTGCATTATGCTTCTCCATGATGGTTTTTCTATTTATATTTTGTCACTTCGTGATAGCATTTTCATATTGCATTCAGCCTCTCCGTGATGACTCTTTTTATTGTTATTTCTTCGTGACGGTATTTCATGTTACATTCAACCTCTCCGTGATGGCTTTTCATTTTTGCACTTTATCTATCCGTGATGGTTTTTCATTTATATTCTGTCTTTCTGTGATGACGTCTCATTTTTGCATTATGCCTCTTCGTGATGGCTCTTTTTTTCATTTGCATTATGTTTTTCCATGATAGCTCTTTTTTTTTATTTGCATTATGCCTCTTCGTGATGGCTCTTTTTTTTATTTGCATTCTGCCTCTCCGTAATGCATTTCATTTTTCGCATTTATGCCTCTCCGTGATAGCTCTTTTTTATTTGCATTCTGCCTTTCCATAATATCATTTCATGTTGTATTATGCCATTCCGTGATAACTTTATCATTTGTATTTTGTCATCTCTGTGATGGCATTTCATGTTGCATTTTGCCTCTTTATGATGACTCTTTTTTTTTTTCTTTTTTTTTCTTTTTTTTTTTTTTTTTTTTTTTTTTTTTTTTGCATTTGTCTCTCCATGATGGCTTTTTTATTTTGCATTGTCTCTCTGTGAGTGCCACTTTATTTTTGTATTTTTTTCTCGCTCTATCTGGGGCATATGTTGAAATACGTGTGACCTAATTTTTAGTACTGTCGAGATACGTAGGCAAACCTTGTAGGGTTTGGTTGAAATAAAAGAAATGGGGGTGAAATTGAAAAAACAAAAAGAAAATGAGAGAGTAAATAAAAATAGAAAAGAAAAGAGAAAGAAAGAAAGATGGACCCTACCACCTTTTGGTGTCTACTAAAATTGAGAAAGATAGAGAGTATGAGAGAATAGAGAGAGATATAGGAAAGGGAGTAGGACCACACATGTCAACATGTGTGTGTGTGTGTGTGTCCATGTGAGAAAGAGAAAGATAAGTCAAAAAGTCTGTGGAGCCCCTGCAGCCGTGTGTGTGTGTGCATATAAGAGAGAAAATAAGATGAGCCATTAAAACACTGCCATGTGGCAGTCTAAAAAAGACGGTTATGGCGCATGAATCTCACGCACCCGCAACCGTAGAGCTATCCTTTTGTTTTTTTACAATTTTACCATTTCTCAGTTTAACTTGGACTAGGTTTAGCAGCCAAACCTAATTTTTTAGGATTTCCTCGTGTTTTTCACACCCCATCTTTTCCTATAAATAAAATCTTTGTCTCCCTAGTTTATTCATTCTGAAATTGAGAGAAAAAAAACCCTAAAAGAGTGATTCTTATCGAAAACCCTTGCGACAAGCCGTCTGCGAGAGAGAAAAAAGTCAAGTATCGAGATTCTTAACTTAGAACATATATGTTTTTGTTTTCTTTTTCAATTTATTTAAATATCTCTATAGTTTAAATTACTATAAGTTTTTTACTTCTTTTAATTTTCCGATGACTCGATGAAAAATATCGGGATGAGGTTTCTCAATTCTTAATCCTAACCTTTGAGCGTTTAGACGAGGACGTATCTCGCTATCTTTTTTTTCATTTATTTCTGCAATTTTTTTTTATTTTGTTTATGATTCATAATAATAATAATAATAATAATAATAATAATAATAATAATAATAATAATTTTTTTTTAAAAAAAAAAAAAAAGGTCTTACGATGATTCGATGAAAACACCAGGATTGGTTTCTCATGTTTAAACTTAACCCCCGATCGTTAGGTGAATGATGTTTTTATTATTTATGTTGATCCTAAGATTTTGATGAATAATTAAGTATTGATGTTTTGGTGAAACTAATATTTTAGTTAAGTGTTTCAGTTATCTAAGTTCCAGTGATGAAGATGACGCAGATTAAATGGATGCTAAACCATGATGTTAAAGATATTGAAGAATTAAAAGTTTGAAAAAATTAGGGAAAACAACTCAAGTGAATTTCAACTCTTAATATCCCAATTAGGAACACACACATTACACAAAAAGTTTTTTATTATTTATGTGTGTTTTGATTAAGTGAAATTATTTGCTCCAATATGTGATTTGAAAAGAAATATTTATAAATGGTTAAAATGGATTTGAGGAAGTTAGTGGAGCTAATTGAGAAAATAAAATAGTTAAAGGGGTGAAATCGTAAAAGAAAATGTGTTAAAAACGAGATCAGAGAATAGATATAGAAGGTAGCAATCGACTGAGGAGTCAACCGTAGAAAGAAGCTGAAACATCCTGAATTGATCAGTCAACTGACAAGTCGATCAGTGAAAGATAAACAAACTCTATGAATCGAAGAATCGACCGAAGCGTCGACCAATAAACTGCATAGGCTACTCCCTGAATCATCTAGTCGACTGGGCAGTCGACTGAGTGTTCTGTTTCAGGATATTGTTTGATCCGAAATCATATCTAGAAGTAGCCATTTTTTGTTAGGATTTGAGAGAGATTTAAGGAATTTGGTGATATTTAAGATATGGTTCATATATTATTAAATCCTATTGATTTGGTACATTAAATATTAATATTTCTCAATTTGGTACTTGAAATAGTTTCTATTCTTATTAATTGAGATTGAGAAATATTTTGGGGATTTAATTGAGAGATTTAAAAGTTGTTTTTAAGTGAAATTGAACTTAAATGAATTCATTATGATATAAGGGGTCTATAAGTGCTATTAATTATCATGACACTTGTAAACTAACAGTTAGAAGGTTGATTACATGTTCCTTTAAATAGATATGCGAATTTTATTAGCAATTTTAAGCAGTAAATAAGATAAATCATATCATATCATAAGAGTGAGCTTTTCTAAGTGTTATCTTTATAAGAGTTTGTGAGCTATTCAAAGAGTGATCTTGAAGATCAATTGCGATTAATATTTGCTACTACTAGATCTAAAGTTATATTGCTTTATTTGATTATTCTGTGGATTTCGGATGAGATCTTTCCAATTACATTCTTTCATTGCATTACTTGTTTATATTTTGAAAATTGATCTTAGAAATTGTTTCTGATTTTTAAAGAAAATATTTTTATAAACAATTTCTTGAATCTGATTACGTGCTCAAATTTGCTACCCATATCTTGTTAAAAATCAGATTTTTGTATCTCACATTTTTTCTATCATTATTTGGGATATTAATTGAGTTATTATTTATTTGGAGTGGTAGAAGCTCTGAGTGAAATTTCCTACTTATCATTTTGTATTGGTGAGTAATGTGACGGATTAAATACTATTGGGGATATTTAATCAAGAGTAGCCGGGTTTCAGTCTCTTCCTATAAAGCGATTGAGGTAGTAATTCTTCTTGGATAGAATTGCATTGTGAGTGATTTGTAAATATTTCATCCTTACTTGGTAAAAGGATAGTTAGAGTGTTTTGTGAGGTTTTGATTCTTGAGCCATAGTGATAAAAAGAATTAGGTTAATCTTTAACCTGTAAAAGGATAGATTATTCTTTAACCTGTAAAAAGTAGAGATTTTTTCTTAGTCTGAGAAAAGAAAATTGTAAAGGTTGATTCTGAGTCTATAAAAGAATCGGTGTGCGAGTTTGGTTCTTACCTTTAAAGATATCTTGAGACTTAGTGGGTACGAATCTCCGTGGGGCTCGGAGGACTGGACTAGCCAAAATTAGCTTGGTGAACCAGGATATATCTTAGTGTGCTGTAATATTTACTTTGTTATTTTTGTTGTTTGGGTGTGCACTTAGATTGATAATATTATTCCGCTGTGTTATAAAGATAATAATTAATTTAGGAATAAAATTAATTATTTGATTTATCAAGTTTTATTCTAATATATTTTTTAATTACCCAATTCACCCCCCCTCTTAGGTATTCTACTGAGTCAGCAATTTATTTTTTTATTTTTTTTATTCTTGTTATCAAATCCCTAAAAAATAAAAAATGCAAAAAAAATAAAAAATAATAAAATCTTTGTTTGTAGGAATTAATCCTTACGAACCTTAAGGTGAATCCGATAATTCGATAAATCATGTGAGAGTTTTTCGTGGCTTCATTTCCATTCCCTGACTCGAGTGGAATTTAGAAACGATTGATTTTAGGAAATCTCTTCCCTCAATAAATTTTTTCGTGGGATTCCACTTAAGTTTCGGAAAAGATTATTTGCAATAAAATTGTTTCCGTGAGCCTTCTTCGATTCTCATATCCATAGAATTTGAGAGAATTTCAAATCGAGATTTCTTTAAATTAATTGGCTAAACTTAAAATAGACATTTTTGCATCCGTCTAGCATATTTATTTCTCGTATAATTTAGATGTCATATTTAGGACACTTTCACCACTTATACATTTTTTTATTTATAGTTTGTTTGTTTTTTATGAATCCATACCACTTTTTCACATCTAGTCACGACACGTGCATGACTTACATTTTTTTATTAAATAATTAAATCATTGTCACGCATAATCGCGCTAATTCACATAGTGTTCCCTATTTAATTCTCGTATTCATATCAAGTTTGCATTAAACCCTTTAATTTTTTTTAGGTCGCTTTGCATAAAAAAATAATAAAATAAATAATAAAATAAAATAAAATCATATAGATGTTAGTTTTGCATTCATATTTTCACTCTTATTCACCTATTTTAGTTTGCCTATTTATTTTAAGGAAGTCTCTCGGAAACATCTATATTCGATAAAATTCCCCCATAAACTATCCTTATCGAATTCTTAATATTCGATAAGAGGTTATACCGGGGAGATATCCCCAAAAATACAAAAACTTGTCACACCTTGTTTGTGAAAATACGAAAAAGATTATATATGAAGGAAATGATTTCAAAATATAAAATGTTCGAACTAAACTAATTGGGCTTAATTGGACATAAGTTACTATTTTCGGATGGACGTCTTGGGGTGCCTAACACCTTCCTCGAGAGTAACAGACCCCCTAAGTCTTTAAATAAATCTTTGGTTTGATTGTGTTTTTTGAAGTCAGTTTTTACTTAGGTATTTTAAAAGTTTTTTTCTAAAAATTCAGTGACCTAGTACACCATTTAAATCCAATGCTAGGTGGCGACTCATTATTTTTAAAAATGGCCTAAGTATTTTTATTTTTTTTGAGAAAATCGGCGCTTTAAAAACCCCTTTCTTCTTAGGCAAATTATTATTTAATATTATTTTTCTTTTGAAAAAACGAGGCGCGTCACCTAAAACTTTTCTTCCTATCTCTCTAATACGAATAGTCATATCACTCCACATTTTATTCACAACCTCATATCTCTTCCATAACTCTTCATTGCTAATTTTATCCTTAAACAACTCCATTTTTTCACCTTTTAGATCTCTCCAATGTATCATTGTCTGCCTACTTATCTTAGACTCCCGTTTCCACCCCTGAAATTTCAAATCGATTACCATCAATCTATGTTGGGTAGCAATACTTTCTTCGGGTATGACTTTACAGTCCTTACATTTTTTAAACGATCACTTGCTCTAGTAAGGACAATATCTATCTGGCTATTCCTCTATTCACTCTTAAATGTGATAAGGTACTCATCCCTCTTCTTGAAACATGTATTTAAAAGGACTTTTAATTTTTATAGTAGCCTATTGTTAAAAAGAAATTGTCACCAGGGCTTTGCTCCAGGGCTTTTTCACGGGCTATGATTTTTGTTCTTTATGATTTAGTAAAAATGAAACTACAAGTTATTCTTCTGGTACTCAACTTGTTGTTTATGTGGTCGTTTGACTTGAAAACTCAATAATTAGGCTCTTGACGGATGAAGTGAAAATTAATCTCGATATATTTGGTGTATTCATAGAAAAAGTCATTGTGAACGATTTGAATTGAGTACAATAGCTTTAGGAGAGGAAACTCTTATGTCACGAATGAGAAGTGCGCTATCTAGTGAATTACGTTTGATATTTCGTTCAAGATGAGCAGTGATAATGGTGAAATTTGTGATACTAGCCTTGGAAAGAAGATCAGAGGCATATTTAGCTTAAGAGCAAAAATATTCATATAAACCAGATGAAACTTAGAGCCTAAAGAAATAGGTGAGCATTCCATGATTATGAAGGGATCAGATATTAAGAACAACAGATTTACGCAATGGAATATAAAAAAAAAAATTGAATCACAATTAATATCCAATTCCTTAAAGCTAAATCTAACCGTATTAATATTAAAACAATAAAGTAGACAATATTAAATTGTATTTCATATATATATATATACCTCTTCCATAGTTTCACCATCGAAGCTGGTAGTTTCTATGGTTTGATCTGAGTAGGCTCTTCCTAGAGCATCTAACACGAACACTATCGATACGGAAAAATCGATTCTCTCATAAATGACACAAATGTTTCACCTCTAATAGTATTCACACAGAGGATCTCCAATAGAAAAGTTTTCTTGGAATTTCTAAAATTAAATATAATCCCAAGACTCTCTGGTAGCTCTAATTTGAATTTATAGGGTAGTAAGATTTAAATCAGTAGGTGAAAACAAAAAATGAAATCTCGTAGACAAAATAAGATAATTGTCTATGAGAAACTAGGGAGGTCGAACTCTACAGTGAATGGAGAAAATCATAGATAATTCAAATTAATTTACTAATCTAATTATTAATAAAAATTGAAACAATTCCAATTTTGTCTTTCCAGAAGAAATTATTTTTTTTTCCCTTAAGGAATTTCCTCCGAACAAAAATGCAAAAAAATTAGCAATGAAACAGCAGCAACAGAATAAAAATAAAAAACAACATAAAAAAGTCAAAGGTTTTCTGAAGAAATCTGAAATCGGAATGAAATCAGTTCAGCAACAAAAAATCAAAAAATCAGCAGTTAAAAAAATATTTTATCTCAGGTAGTTCAGCTAGAGACGGGTCCATTACTGACCCTAGGTAGAGTCAGAGAATATAGTGAATTTTATTTTGACTGGAAGGACAGCTGTTGGGAGTGAGTGGTTTGGACTTTTTATTTTGTAGTTTTGTTGGGGAATATTTTGGGATATGTGTAATCCCTTAATCGAGGGTACGACTATTATTATTTTTATCATAGTGGCGCAGCGGAAGCATGGTGGTGAACTGGTTTGTCTTTTGCCTCTATTTCTTTGTAAAAATAAAAAGGGAGAAACCATGTGGTGGGTCGAGTAACATGACAGTCGAGGTCACACCTCGCCTCGAGTGTGGGAGTCGGGGTGGGGTGTGATAGTAATAGCAGTGAAACTTCGTAGATCTGAAGAACTAAAATTGGAATGAAATAAGTCCAATTTCATTTTGAAATGACATACTGATGCCCAAATCTATGTAGTTCAAGAGAGAGAGAGAGAGAGAGAGAAAAAAAAAAAAAAAAAAAAAAAAAAAAAAAAAAAAAACACCCCATAGATTTAGGGTTAAACGTTGTAGATCTTAAGAAATAAAAAGAGTTTTCCAATGCAAATTAGAATTGGACTAGAGGGGGGGGAGAGAGAGAGATTACCTATCGTAGGCAATGGAGAGAATAAAACAGAACACAATTGGTGATCGAAATAAGACAGAGAGCAGAGAGACAAAAATGAGTACTTCACCGTTGGCGTCGAAATTTCTGGGAAGGAAATGGGATGAAGGCAGCCTCATTAAAAAATTAGAATAACACCAAGCATGTCCCAAGCATGGAAGTGAGTTGGAAATGAGAAAAGTGGAAGTGAAAAGAATCAACAATTTTTTGTTTATCATATTATTAAGGAATTCAAGAGTCACTCCCAAAAATTTGGAAATAGTTGGGAACAGAAACGTACTCACCAAATGCATTTGTGTACATCAATCCCAAAATTCTAGGAGTGGGAACAAGAATCAAGGAGCCAAAACTAAATGGGACCTAATTCTCTCTCTCTCTGTCTCTCTCTATTTTTGGGTTATTATTTTTACGGTGATAACATATACCTTATGGGATTGTCTGAGGATACCATCACCTTTTGCTTAGTAAATGTTTACTAATAAGTAGTAAATTGGTTGAAATGTTAGTGAATGTCTCAAAGTATTATGCAGGTTAGTGAATGTTCACTATCAACTTTTGCTTAGTAAATGTTCACTAAGGAGTTGAACAGTAATATGAGATTACTTAAAGTTTCATTAATGAATGGTCACTATGGATTGGACATTAATATGAGATTACATAATGTTTCATTCGTAAATGTCCATTGACAATTAAAATGTGTGTGATTTTAAGTGAATGTTTAACTAATCATGCAATTTAAAATTAGTGAAGAACGATTCACTATGAGTGAACATTTGATAATTACGAGTAGATGTTACAAGAAATAGTAGTGTGTTCAGTCTTATTACATTATAAACTTAGTGAATGTTCACTGCTACAAAAAATAACCGCCTCAATGTGTTAGTGAATGTTCACTATAAATATAGTCTATTTGACTTTGAAACAGTGACATGTTGAATTCATTTTCAAGTTAATATAATAAATGTTCACTTTCACTTTATGCTTAGTGAATGTTCATTGTGAGTGAACAATAACATGAGATTATATAATATTTCATCAATGAATGTTCACTATGGGTTGAACAATGACATGAGATAAACGTAATATTTTATTAGTGAATGTTCACTAACAACTAGAATGTACGATTTTAACTGAATGTTTATTTGATCATGCAATTTAGAATTAGTCAATGTCCACGTTAGATATAATAATGACAATGAACCCTAAAACGTGATTCAATATTTATGAACTTTCACTAATTCCGAGTAGATGTTACAGGAAATAGTAGCGTATTCAGTTTTATTGTATGGTAAAACTCTGCTACAAAAAATTATCGTCTCAATGCGTTTGTGAGTGTTCAATATGAATAAAATCTATTCGACTTTGTTTCGTGAATATTTACTAAATTCAAATCACATGGTTGGTGTTTTTGGAATGAAAATGTGTTTTTAGTCTTAATGCATGTTCAACTAAAGTGATTGTTCATTGATGGTGAAAACCAATATATCAACATCACTGCAAAATACAATATAAATCCTAATTTTTAGTGAATGTACACTTTTGACTTTTTAACTCAATAATCAATATGGATATCAAAATGAAGATAATGAAATGTAGATTAAAATGATATAATTTTATGAATTTAATCCATTGTAAATATTCATAATTTTTTTATTTTTTTTTTGTCGATTTATATTTCTATAATTGGTAGGTTATTAATGAAGTGACATTTGACTATTTTTTTTATATATAAAGTGACATCAATTGTAAATTAGATGACATATAAAAATTGTTGATTCTAAAATTTTGATGGACAATTAAATGTTGATGCTTTTTTATAGAACTAACGATTTGTTGAGTGTTTCATTTTAAAGAGTTTCAGACAATATCATGAAGTAATTATAAAGGACACAAAGACAATGCAGAGATGATAACAATATGAAGAAATTGTGAAGAATGCAGAGACGGATACTAAGAGATTGAAGATTTCGAAGAATCTAGGTGAAAACAACTCTATTCAATTTTTACTCTTAATGTATCTCGATTAGGATCACACACGACACAAAAATATTTTTATGATTATGTGTGTTTTTTATAGGATCCTTATTAGTTAAACATATTTACTCCTATGTGAAATTGAAGAAGAAATATTGATTTAAGAAAGATTAGGCATTAAAATTAATTTAAGGAGTTAGTTAAGTTGACCGAGAAAAGAAATCGGTTAAAGGGGAAAAAACGTCGAAGATATGAATTAAAAATGAATTGAGGAAGAAGTACAGCAAAATCGGTCGACCTGCCTAAAAGGTTCGGTCAACCAATGAGAAGGTGCTGGAATTGTACAATCTCTAAATCGTTCGATCGACTTGTGGTGTCTAATCGGTTGACCTAAGGCTAAAAGTGAAACTCTTTGAATCATTAGGTCGATAGACCAAGGTTTACCGGTCGACCTACCATAATTGGATTTTGGCCTGTGTAACTCTCTGCATTGTTCGGTCGATAGACCAATGAGTAGAGGTCGACCGATGGGAGAGAACTTTTTGGCTTGGGCTAGAACCTAAATCGAGCAGTCGACCTACAGAGTTTGGTTGGTCAACCGACGGTCGATTTCAGGATTCGAGAATTTCATGATTTTTATCCAAAAAGTAATTGTTACTAGCCATTTTATGGTTAGGATATGAGAGATATCTTAGAGATCTAATGGAATTTAAGATATATAATTGATATTTTACTATCCCTATAGATATATAGTTGATATTTCATTATGCCTATACATATGATTCAAGTATTTTGATTATTTCTCAATTTGGTTCATGTAATTCTTTCTGTCCTATCCAATTGAGTTTGAGAAAATGTTTGAGGGACTTAATTGAACATTTTAAGAGTTATAATTGAGTAAATTATACTAGGATTAAGTCATAATGATATAAGGAGTCTATTAGAATAATTATTTGTCATGATATATAGGAACTAGCCGTTGGAGGGTTTGTTCTAATTCCCTATAAATAAACCTACGTTTTTAAGACTTAAAAATCTTAATCAATCTTATATCAAGAACCCTGAGTTCGTGAGCTTTTTGAGAGATATCATTCTATCAAGAACCTTGAGTTCGTAAACTTTTTGAGAATTATCCTTTTGAGATTATATTGAGCAATTAATCGTGAGATTTTTCTTGAGAAAAAGTGTTTTGAATTTTGGTATGACCGATCTAAACTTTGTCATGATTCAATCTTCATTCTTTTGATGATATTCTGGTGAGATTGTTCCAAGCTTTAATTCTTTATTGTGATTAAATATTATTTTGCTCGCTTGAATGTTTAGATATTGTGAAATCGTTTTCTGAACTTTAAATTGCATACAAATATTTTAAAATGATTTTCGTTAAAAATCTGATTACGTATTTATTTGTGTGTTACCCATATCTATCATAATCAGATTTTTATGTTTTCTAGGTAAAATTGTTCCAAGCTTATTCTTAATTGAGTTTATTGTTATTATTGCTTAGTTGGTTAAATGATCTGATGAGAAATCGTTTTTGAACTTTAAAAGCATAAAAATCTTTTAAAATGATTTGTGTGATAATTTGATTACGTGCTCAATTTTGTGCTACCTATATTATGTTTTATAATTAGATTTTTGTTTCCTCACTTAATTCTATCACTAGTAATTATCGGGACATTAATTGAGTTTAAATTGATTTGAGGTGATAGAAACTCTGAATGGGAAGAACTTGTCAATTTTATTGTAATTGGTGAGTTGTGTGTCGGATTAAATATTATTGGAAGTGTCTAATCAGGGGTAGCTTTGAGTTTCAATCTCTTCTGGTAAATAAATTGATGTTTGATCTTTACCTAGAGTATAAAAAAATTAGGTTACTTTTTTCCCATTGAAATAGCTTAGATGTGATTCTTCCTGATTATAATCAATTGTGAATAAATTGTAAAAGTTACATCCTTACCTGGGAAAAAGATACTTGAAGTGATTATGAGGTTTGATTCTTAGCTTAAGATATAAAAAAATTAAGTTTAATCATTAGCTTGTAAAATGATAATAATAGTCTTGAGATTGAGAAAAATATAAGATTATTCTTGAATCTATGAAAAAAAATTTGTAAAGGTTGATTTTGAGCCTCCAAAAAAAATCATTATGTAAGGGTTTGGTTCCTATCTGGTTAAAGGAATTATAGTGATTAGTGGGTGCGAATCTCCATGGAGCTCGGGGGACGAGATTAGCCAAGAATAGTTTAGTGAATTAATATAAATTTCTGGTGTACTGCTTTATTTACTTTATTTATATTTTGTTGTTTGGGTGTGCACCTAGTTGATATCATATATCTGCTGCTATAAAGATAATAATTAATTTATGATAAAATTAATTATTTCATTTTTTGAAGTATTATTATTTGATTAATTTTTTATTACTAACCAATCTACCCCCTCTTCTTGGGTAGCTCACTAGGCCAACAAAAATAATACTTAGGAACTAGGGATGCCGACTAATGAGAGTGTTTTTGTGCATCACCGATTTAGCACCAAGGCCCCAATCACGTGTTCACCATCTCCGTGACGTGGCCACATTCAGGAACCCAAAGTGTCACGCACGAGTATACGTCGACCAAGGTTCCTCCCTTGGAATCTTCTTTGCACCCACGGAGAAAACAGTGTGTCTCCCAGGGACGTTGTCGCTTAGAACTCTATGTCATGCCTCTAGACGACTAACTTCAGGGACTAATTCGTTTTTCTCGACTGTCACACCATATCAGTTCGTTTCTCCACCAGAACTCCACGGATCTCCGAGTTCTCTACCAGCTCACCTCCACAGGCCTGACAGAGGCCCGCGGGCTTCTCCAAATGAGCCCAAAAACCCAAGCCCAGTGATTATCTCCTAATGCCCTGGATTATTGGATAAACACATGATTTCGCCTAATTAACCATGTTTAGGCCCGATTAGGTAAAATTGAACATCTATAATGTCTATATATACCAGGGGTTATGCAAGCCCGAGGTATGCCTAAAAATGCTAACGCTCAATCACTATTTACATACTTGACGCGTTTCTGTACCTTTTCTCTCTAAGCTCGTACTTTCATATCGGAGGGGCTTTGTCGAGACAAGTCCAGCTTAGCATTATGCAGGTACAACTCCTAGAGGAGTAAGACTCTAGACTTCAGCTAGTGAGTCCCCTAGGACGACGATTATAGCTCATTAGAAGAATTTCCAACCCAACTCCAACTCCAATAGTAGGACTCACCTGTTCCTGACTGAACCATATTCGAGATGTGTATCAATTTTATACGCCATCAGCAATAATTCGGTTTTAGACTGGTTTCACTAGACACCAAAACCAAAACGTTTAGATATATACCAAACCTAAAACCAAACAATAAACCGTTGATTTTTTAGAAGTCGATTTTTAAACCGAACCATTTAATTTTGAATGAAACCAAAACCAAAATCGTAAAATCGCAAACTCGTTAAGATATATATATATATTAATTTTCTCTAACAATGCAAATTCGTAAAATTGTAAATAAAAATATAATTAAAATATAAAACATAAATCTCAAACAAAATCAAAACTAAACTATAATTACTAATTGTTACGATAAACATTCCAACATAATTAAAGCACAACACATAAAGTTCACATGTAATAAAATACAAACAAATAAAATGAAAATAAAAAATAGAGGTAAAAGTGTAAACACACATATATATTAGAGGTAAAAGTGTAAATAAAAATCAAAATTTCAATTTTTAATTCTGAAACCAAAATCATTTGATCGATTTCAAAATCAAATCACTCGACTTGGTTAGTTTCCAATTATGCGCTGATTTGGGTTCAATTGCAATCCCTAAAAGGAACCTTAAGAACTATTTAATAGATATTTTTTATAGACTAAATATAAATAGTAATGTTCACTACCATGGACATCAGCAATAGCAACATGTACCAAAAAAAAAAAAAAAACAATAGCAACGATTCAGTTTTGGACCGATTTTACTAAACAAAAAATGTTAAGTACATTCCCAACCTAAAATCGAATAGTAAACAAACGATTTCTTAGAAAATAATTTTTAAACCGAATCGTTTTATTTTATATAAAACCAAAACTGTAAAATCGTAAACTTGTCAGCTTTTCTAGTATTTTTGTTAACTTTCTCTAGCAATGCAAGTTGGTAAAATTGTAAATAAAAATATAATTAAAATATAAAACATAAATTCTAAGTAAAATCAAAACGAAACCACAAAATCATTAATTGTTACGATAAATATTACAAACATAATTAAAATACAACACAAAGAGTCCATATTTAATAAAAAAAACTAACAAAATGAAAACAAAAAAAGTAAGGGTTATTTATATAAATAAAAATTGATTTAAAATAACAATTACAAGGTTATTATCTAAAATTAAAATCAAAACTGTTTCGTTTTCAATTTAAAAAATAATATTACAACCAAATTAATTGATTAAATTAAAAATCGTCTCGTTCACTTTGATTTAATTCGATTATCCATAAGCATGGGTCCAATTGTCAACACGATTGTTGCTAGAATTTAGTATTTTTAAGGAGTTGTATGATACTAAAATAGTGTAAAATTTGGACAAAATGAATGCTTGAAAATTCTATTCCATGTTACGCCGTCGTATAGAATGAAGAACGCTGCGACGAGAGCCGGACAAGTGTCGCAATCAGATTTAACCATTGTGTTGCAAGGCTACTCGATCACTCTTACTTTCCCTCCTCTCCTCCATACCTAAAACCGCAAAAATTCTCTGTAATCGGACGCCGTTCCTCCATTAAAATCCTCCGAAAATCTCTCCAACCTTCAATTCACTCCTCACTGGTTCTGTATTCCGATTCGTTGTGAGCTTCAAAATCTTCCGTCGCTCAATTTACTGTGCGAGCTCTATTCTATCTACACACATGGTGTGAGACTGAGTGATCTTTGAATTTTTCTGTTCGTTGGCGACGCGATGAGCATGAGCCGTCCGACGGTTCACCCGGTGGAGGTTCCTCCGTTGACGGACGGAGCCGACTTTGCGCCGAGAGCGAGGATGAAGGACGTCCAAGGGACCCCTGGGACACCAGGCGGCCTCGCACTACGCCTCATCCAGTTCTTCTTCGCCGCGGTATCTCTTTGCGTCATGTCCACGACTAATGATTTTCCCTCCGTCACCGCTTTCAGGTATCAACTTCCTTTCACTGTTGATTTTGAATCTAAGTAAAAGAATACGCGTTCTTCTGTTAGAATTGGACAATTCACCGGAGTGAAACTTTAATCTTCTTTATTTAGTGCTCCTTCACCTTGAAAATATAGGTTTCTTGTTTATGTCATCCGACCATATTTCAACGCACGTGGCATGATTAATCTTTTAGCAGTCATAGTCAACGACATCGATCGGCTGAGTGAGACTGATTTTCCACATTATCTGTGTTTTCCACATCAATATTTATTGGCCCAATTCAATATTAAGATGAAGAGTACGATTGATCATTATAGTTAGGAAACTATATAACCTAGACTGCTAGACATTGTTGGACTTGAAAGTTCAATTATAATTGGCAATCAGTTTATGAACACATTGCTCCATGTAATCCTATAAATCACCAAATAATAGGTTGTGGACATGAAAATTCTATTTATAGCCCGCCGTGACGTCCATTAGATTTTGGCACCCTTCCTTAGAGAATTCTCCAAGTATGGAGGCCAAGTGATGTGTACATAGGAGTAGGGAAGAGGGTTACCATTGAGGCTCTATAGTTTCTAGAATATTCTAAGATATTATAGAGAACTCTGGAACACCCTAGATAACTCCCCTATGTTTCCTACCCATCTAGAGGAATCCAATCTAGAATATTCCTTTGTAAATATCTAATATAATTCTGTAGATGATAGATTATAGCTGTTAGAACGAAATGATCTCGGCCGTCTATTGTAAGGTCCTTGGCCTACATAAAGGGGAGGGAGTTCATTTGCTCTCACCAAGTGGAGAATTGCAATACAAGCTTTCTCATTCTCCCAAACACTATCTCTCTCTCTCAAGCTTTCTGGCTTCCTTTATTCCTTTTGTTTGGTTGATTGTCTTGGCAAGGCTTACTTAGTCCTTCCAAGGGGTTGGGATCGAGACTAAGTGCCGCACGGTTACTTTGGGGAAAGTAAATCCGTGACACCGTGCAGTGGTTTCTTTAGCAGATTCTTTGACTTGAGCATCTTTGGATTTTCTCTTCTGCTGCTTATACTATTGTTGGATGTTTCAGCTATTCATTTTGAGAATCAAACTGCTCTGATACCATAATGAAAACAAAGGTATTATTCGAGAGTGAAAGATCATTATAGATCACAGAAGGCTAAGGGCACGTTTGGTTGTCCTTCAATTTCACAAATTGTATTATTTTTCGATTAGTCAATTTATGAATTAGTATAGTTTTGGTTTTAAGAATTAAAAACACTACATTAGCTAGCTCACAACTTTAGTTCTAGTATGCTATTGCCTTATGTTATTTGAGTAAAATATAGTTTAAAATTTAATTAAGTTAAAATAATTGTATATTGCTTCGTTCAAATAGATAATATATAAATTTGATTAAATCATAGGGAAATGAGATATACAAAGCAATACATAAAAAATAAGATAATTCATAAAATAGGATAATTCAAACCACCAAACGGGCCATAAACTAATACAAGAATCTCTACTCACTCACGTAACAAAAAGGTTAGTTACTTAACTAACAATCTAAGTACCTAACTCACTCAAGTACCTCTAGCTGTAAGTCCACCAGCTGTGTCATTGGTAATATGAGCTTGATGTCCATCACAAACTATCTAACTAAAAAAAAAAGAAGAAGAAAAAGAAATGCTGATATAGACTCTTTTGAATGTGGATTTCTTCCCCGAATCCTAGTTTTCAGGGTAGACCTCGTGGATGATAAATTTAACATCTATAATCTTTCTGACCTTTTGTCAATTTAGCTACCTTGTTTCTGCTGTTGGGTTGCAAAGTTTGTGGAGCCTATCACTAGCCATTGCTGATGCATATGCACTTCTAGTGAAACGAAGTTTCAGGAACCCTGTGGTTGTGGGTTTCTTCACCATCGGCGATGGGGTAAGACAATCTTTTCACTGAACCTGCTCAATTTCAAATTTCTTAAGCACCATTTGTTAGGGCTTGTTTAGAAGTAGTTTTTTGCTTGTAAGCAAAAAAGTACTTAAAGAGAAGTAGCTGGCAAATAGTTGCTTTTCATTTATTCAATTTTTATTTTTTGAGGGATTTATGGTTTAGGACGTCTCTACCCAAATTTTCTCAACCCTCTGTGGATCTCATTTGAATTTAGAGATTATTTATATGCATAACACTAAGGGCCGTTGGTTGTCTAAATCATCTTATGTTACGAATTATTACTTCATTATTTCATTTGGTTATGTTGAATCCGATATTGCTTTTGTTACCTAATCCTGAGTTACATATAAAGCCGAGAGCGGTTCTCCTCTTACAAGACGTCTTTTGAGAGTGAGTTAGGCCCATTGGATTTCTACCTGGTATCAGAGCCAGAAGTTTTTGTCTGATGTTGGGCATGTTGAATCCCTCATTGATGATGGGGCCCAGATATCTGTTCGCAGTGATTTGTCAAAGTCAACCCTACACATTAAGGGGCGTGTTGAATCCCACATTGATGTTGAGCCCCTCAATATTCGTTTATAGTGGTTTGTCAAAATCTACCCTGTGCGTGAGGGGGTGTGTGGAATCCCATGTCACTTGTGTTACATGATCTTGAGCTATATATAAAATCGAGGGCAATGTTTCTCTTAGAAGACGTCTTTTGAGACCGAGTTAGGCCCATAGGATTTCTAGGGGTTAAACGAATAAAACCCATTGTCTTAAACTGAGATTCGATGAACTGCTCAAATGAATTTTCTCTCTTTTTTGTTGACAGGTTACATCGACTCTTACATTTGCGGCTGCATGTGCATCTGCTGGTATCACAGTTCTCATTGCAAACGATCTGGACAAATGTTTTGAGAATCATTGCATGAGATTCATGTCGGCCACAGCTATGGCTTTCTTAAGCTGGTTTGCTGTTTCTCCCTCCTTTCTCTTGAATTTTTGGTCTTTGGCTTCCCGGTAATAACAATAGGGGTTTGGTATGTGTCTGCTCTACTCGTAGTTAATGTTCCAAAGACTAGGGGTTGTTTCTTGTGAACGGTAATGAAATTGAATTCTTTATGGCGCTCGTTTCAAAATTTGATTCCATTATACCCCAAAATTTTATTTCATTACTGCTGGCCAAATGTGTCCCAAGATTTTTGTTATTTCAACTCTGTATCATGGTGAGTTTTCTCAGCTGATATGGGCGATCATCTCTCTCTCTCTCATGTCGGAGTGAGAGAAAAGCTGTTTTGTATATCTGTTCTATGCATAGTTAATTTTTACAGTTTTGAATACTGTATTCAGAACTAAGATTTGAGAAATGTTGTGACTTTTGTTTGTGTTTGAGAAACAATGTTAGTGTTCTTGTACCCAGATTTCTGTTACCAATTTTTGCTCAATTGGTATGGGCGATGGCCTCTCTCTCTCTGACGGAGAGATAAACTGTTTTTATAACCGTTGTAACGACATGTTTGGTTGGTTGAATTCTGATGAAAATGGACACCTACTCAAAATTCGATTGCAAATCCTACCAAACATGGCGTAATGCCATAAGATTTGAGAAATGTAGTTGGCATTTGTTTCTGTTTAAGAAACATTGTTTGTGTTCTTGTTCCCATATTTCTGTTTCCGAGTCTAAAAATGTAGGAATAAAAACATTAAAGTTAGGGAAAATTACCACTTAAACTTATATTAAACATCTTATTACTAATACATTCTATTAAACATCTTATTACTAATACATTCTAAGTAGTTTAGATTAGACAAAAAAATCTCATTAATCAGATTATATGCACTGTTTAATACTAGATTCGGGAATTCTTTATTTTTAGTGGACAAATTCGTCTTTCATGAGATTATAGGGTTGGGTAGTTTTCATATTTAACAAAATCGTTTTATTAAAATCAAAATAATTGTTGTATAGTTCAGTTTCATGGTTCGGTTTCATAGTTTCTGTTCCAAAACCAAAACCAAAACAGCTTCGGTTGGTAATTTCAAAACCAAAACCATAACCAAATCATTTAGTCGGTTCTAAAATTGAATCATTCGGCTCGGTTTCTGGCAGTTATCCATCAGTTCTGTTTTTCATGGCATCTCTAAACAAAACGATATCAAATTCACTATTTGTTTTTCATTAATTTCAATTTTTGCATTTGTGTTATATTCAACATGATATTTCTTAGAATTTTTAGTTTTCACATTTTATATTACATTCAATATGATATTTTCAAAATTTTCAGTTTTCACATATTACATTTAACGTCAAAATCACATTTATCAGTAAATAATGTTATATTCAACACATATAGTTTGTTATATTATCAAACATTAATTAATGTTAATATTCATGGAGAACACAAAATGTAATGATGCTAACATTATGTATCTAAATTTAGAACTTTCGAAAAAATATTAATATCAATCATTGACTGTTACATTCAACATTACTGTCATACGAACTATAAAAATGTTACATGTAACATTTACATGAAAGATGATTGACATCTCCAAAAAAAAAATGATTAATATTTCATTTTAAAGAAGACGATCCCCACTGATTATTATGTAAAAAAATTCATTTTTCAACAATAGATTCATGATAAAATCTCATGTGTTTGTGTCCAATCTTTTCGATTAGAAGTTATCAAATTTGTTTTCACTTTAAGAATAATTATCATTCGAAAATTGTCGTTCATTTATTTACACAAATTTCATTTAATTTTTAAAATTCCACAAGAAATTTTATTTTTATAATAAAAGCTCTACATGATTTTAATTTTTTAAAACTATACAATTTTTTTTTTTAGATCTCATTAATTTTTTTGAAATATACAATTTGTTTTATCTCATAAATATCCTCATTTATGTTCCAATTAATTTTAGGGTGATTTTTTATGACGCCCAAAAGCCCATTAATTCTTAATTTTATCCCCACTTTTTCTTTTTCTTTTATGAAAACTCTAGCTCTTAAATTATATTATTTCTGTACCCAAAATGCCACTTAATTAAATTTTTTTAATAATAAAAATTAATAATCACATAAAATATTTAATATTATGACATAACCACAGTAAATATTCTTATTAGCACTACCATCACAGTAAATATTTGTTATGGACCTCTCTGCAAATATTTATTAACCACTACTACCGCCACAACAATTATCTACTATCGCTGCCGCCATAGCAAACGTCAAATTTCCATCACTACCACCACATCATATATTCCTATCGCTACCTCTACAATCAATATTCACTATCACAACAATCATCATCCTAACAAATATTTTTATCACTATTATCACAACAACAAATATTAACTATCACCGCCACAAAAAACATATAAAATTTTCACCATCACCACTACAACTACCATAACAACTAATCACAATAATTTTCAAAATTATACCATTAAAAACATGGGAAAAAAAAATACAAAATTTAATTTTAACATTAAAAAAACTGGAAAAAAAAAACAAAAACATTTCAACATGTAAAAAAAATTCTGAAATTTTAATTGTTTAAAAAAATTATGGAAACCTAATATATATATATATGCACACGGGGCCATATCTGGCCCAGCCGACTGGATCTTGGCCCCAGACCCTAGATTTGGCCACCACCGGCCAGATCAAGAGCAGATTTGTCCAGAGACTGCCAAATCTAGGACATGATGGCCAAGATCTGGGCGGAGACTGCCAAAAAAAGGAAGGAGAGAGAGAGAGAGAGAGAGAGAGAGGTGGTCCGAGTTCGGTGGAGGCAGTAGTGGTTGGTGCAATTGGAGGAGGCGGTGGAGGCTGATGTTATTGCTGAACGTAGCCAAGCATGGTCTTCCGCCAATGTTAAATTTAAATAATTAATTGTTTTTTTAAATTGAGTTTTGTTAAAAGAATAAAATTGGGTTGGCCATTCTAATATTCTCGTTAAAAGTGGGGTTATCTTAAAAACATCCTTAATTTATTTCATAATATCCATTCAAAAATTTAAAAATATTAAATAATTTCACTTAATTTTAACAATTCTACTTAATCAAATAATTTCACATAATATTCAAATTACAGAATTCTACTCAAATTAACCAATTCCACTCAAATTAACAAATCTATTGACATCAACCATTTCCACTAAATTTAAACAATTTCACTAAATCAAACAATTTCTCATAATATTCAAATTACACAATTTCACTAAAATCAACCAATTCTACTGAAATCAAAACAATTCTACTAAAATCAAACAATTTCATTGAATCGAACAATTTTACATAATATTCAAATCAACTAATTCCATTGAAAGAGAGAAAGTAAAAAAAAAAAAAAAACATTTTTACCCTTGAAAGATGTCACGTGACTTTCACGTGACGAAAATCTATCAAAGTAAACTCCTAATTTTAATGGAAGGGCCACATAAAAAATCATGTGCAAATAAAATAAAATAACATTGAAGGGCCACATAGAATATACGTTGTAAATAGAAGGACCAAATTTGTAATTTGCCCTTTAAAAAAAAAAAAAACCCATAAATATGTTCTAATGATTTTAATTTTTTTTTTGGTTATAACATTCCATTTAAAATTTTAAAATGTCAAAAAATAATTCTTTCCACTCATTTAAATAAAAATACATAAAAAAAAATTGAAACGTTAAAGTAACATCGATTCCACTTATTATTATTTTTGTAAAATTTAACTGAAAATTTTGTAATTTTAAAAGTACATCTAAATATTATTTCAATTGTAAAAATAATAATCAATCCATCAAAAACTCAAATAACAGTTCATTGAATTCTCATATTTACCTATTAAATTTCATTTCAATGTTAAAAAATCTGACTCTTAAAATCCTTTACAATACACTAGAATTTTTAAGTGACAAATGTCAATAATCAATAACAAACACTGTAAAAATAATTTATTGAAGTTGAAATTCACATAATCATTTAAGTGGAAAATCAACTAATCAGTAAAAAAATAAAAAATCTATTAATAATCTACCTCTTCTTAAAATCAATATTTTTTTGTTTCTTCGATTTTGATTTATTTGAAGAAGCGTGATCATCAACAAGACCCCCTTTCTAGAAAACACATTCTAAAAAAATAAAAAAAATAAAAAAATTGCATAGCCGAAACTGTTGCATGTTGCTTGCTGCTTTCGGTACCTTTGTGTTTTGAATTAGCATTGAAGCATAGAATGAAAGTTGTATCCCTCAGCATATCGGATGTTTTCCATGTTTTGAGCTTTGTGAATATGCCCTTAAAACGGAAAGGCAATCACCAAGATCTAATGACTCAAAAATTCGAAGTGAATAGTCGAATTATTTAAGTGGAAAATCAACTAAACGGTAAAAAAAAAAAAAAAAAAAAAAAAAAAAAAAAAAAAAATCCACTATGAATCGATCTCTTCTTAAAATCAATATTTTTTTTTTTGTTTCTTCGATTTTGATTTACCTAAAGAAGTCGTAATTATTAACAGGACCCACCCCCTTTTTTCTCTAGAAAACACATTCTAAAAACATTCAAAATAATAAAAAATAAAAATTTTCCTAACCAAAACTGTTGCATGTTGCTTGCTGTTTTCAGTACTTTTGTGTTTCGAATTAGTATTGAAGCATAGAATGAAAGTAGTATCCCTCAGCATATCGGATGTTTTCTATGTTTTGAGCTTTGTGAATATGCCCTTAAAGCGGAAATGCAATCATCGAGATCTAATGACTCAAAAATTTAAAGAAGTGAATAGTCAAATCCGAGGCATTGAAGGCCGGGTGGACATAGCTACTCGAGACTTACAAGAACTGAAGGTGCAATTCTCATCTCATGCCCAACAAATGGACAAGCGATTTTACGAAAGGTAACCATCCATTCAAGAGTTATCCTCTTACCTGTTTCCCATATTAATCACAGCCCCCATTTTTTGACATGATAAAAGGGTTTTTTGAGATGATAAAAGAGGAGAGATTAATAATTTGATGAGTTTCATATCATTTTCATGCTTTATGCTTTATCATTTATATAGCCATTTCACACATAAATGTTAAAAAACACAGGTCCCATAGTATGGGCGAGTTTCAGTGTCAGAAAAATTGAAAAAACTATATATGTTGTCATTATAAAAAAAAGGAGATATTGTTGATTCGAAGGCAGTGAATCTCTCAAAGTGAATTTTGATGATAACAATATATTTGAGATTTTGTATTTAATGTGGTTGTTAAGTGTGTTAGAATAGGTGAAAACCATGTTAATGACACCACGAAGAATCAAGGAATGATAAAAAGATGAATAGAAGCATGGTGAATCAACTATTATCATGAGTAAAGGAACGAAGAAGAAATGGTCAAAACACGGACAATGGACAAATTGAAGACTCGAAATGATCCGAAGATCAAGGTCAAAGCTACAAGTTGTTGAAGACTCAAGAGGCTTGGGAGTGTTTAAAACAAACACAATATATATCGAAGATAGGGTAAACTCTTTCCCTACTCTTTCAATACACATTGACTCTACTAAAACAAAACACATATCACATTTGAATCATTACGCGGCATATCAATTATGTGATAAATGTGTGTTTTATTTGCTTATATAATGTGTATATTGAGTCTAAAACATAAAGACCAAAAACAAATTGAAAAAAGCTTAAAAATAGGCTTACAATGAAAAAAAACACTATAACCGATCGACCGAAATCTTGAAACGGTCAATCAAAAACTTGAATCGATCAACCGATCCGGCCAATAAACTAAACCGTCTTAAGATGGTCAATCCATAAAATCATACCTCTCAATCGATTACAACAGTAAGTGTTAAGTCAATTAGGTTCGGAACAATTGGTCAACCGATCCCTATAGGTTGTCGACCAATTACACCAGTATGTTTTCTAGAACACCAAATCAAAAACATTGGTCAACTAATTTATGAGGTTGTTTCAATATAATTTAAGCTTGAATTGAACATCAATTAAACATTTTATCTTTAATTGAATTAATTATATATTTTGAATTAAGAGACAAGATTAAGGCGCAAATTATTGATTTAAAAGTTATCATTTTTCAACCCTAAAATGTACCATTTTTCTTTGATACTTGTCTCCCAACGTTAAATTAACAAATTAGGATGAATTAAGACGTTGTAAACATTAGATATCATTAGATTGATTGTGTGGAATGTTGATGTCACACCCCACCCCGAACACCCATCATGTGGGGCCGGCGTGACATAGACATGACACCGCCCAATAGACTAGCCAACCTCAATACGTCATTAATAAAATTGTAAATCTATACAACACATATAATAGTCCCATCTGATAGGGATACACCGTCTCGAATATAAATACAATCAAACAAATCCCCTGAACCTCACTTAGATTTCATTTCTGGTATCTCGTCTCCAAAATTTTCCTCAAATGACTCCTTTGCGTGACTCGCATAACTCTATCTAGCGCCAGTAAGAGACCGACAGACTCCTAACTATTTTACCTGCGAGTGTACTGCCTTCTTAGTAAAAATATTTTTAAAATAATAATTCATTCTTCAACATCTAAATGGATCAAACATGAGTATAGAAACAACACGTAACTAGTAAAATTCTCCATAATATAAGCAGTGAAAATAAAGTAATAAATATAAGTTCCATTCCAATCCATCTAGTAAAATAATACCAATCACCATAATAAATAATAAATCACCCAATATAAGTAAAATATCACATCTCAAACACACATCTCAAACCACCACTCCACCACAACACACACTGACTAGCCATAGTGATCGTTTTAACCTCATGATCGGGAGTTGCAACGGTACCGTAACATCCGTAGAAATACCTTCCTACCAAATATCCACACCCCTTTTGGGGAGAACTATAATCCACACCCCTTACGGAGAGAACTATCCACATTCTTTACGGGAAGAAATATATTTTCACTCCATATCGTAAAAAATCCGCACCCCTTATGGGGAGAATATAAGCCACACCCCTTTCGGGGAGAATTTCTAAAGTCACGTTTTTCACTCTCCTTTTTAAAAGTATCACCAATTTCAGCAAAACCCATTTTTTTCCACCTATGTACCACCAATTTTAATAAAAATCATTTCTCCCACCTTAGTTTTTAGAAGACCAAACATTCTTAAAAAATCAGTTACTTTCCACTCTCTTTTAGAAACCAACACAATACCCAAAAAATTCATTTTACCAACTTACCCAAATTCCAGCTTGATCCATATAATTTATAAAATCATACAGTTTAAGTAAACCAATATTTCATCATACATACATATATATATATATATATATATATATATATATATATATATAGTTTAGTAAGAAGACAATACACTCACCTCGTTAATCGCTCTCTAAAACCTCCACTGACCACACTCTATCGAGACACCGGTGCCTGCGAGCTTAATAGTGACAGAGCCTAAATTAATGTCTTATCGAAAATATCTGAATCATGCAATGCAAACCCTATATTCCAAATCGTTACTATTTTATGTACCACGTAATTAAAATTAATTAATCGTTACGAAATTATTACGATTTTAGGATTTGTAACGCTAAATAAAATTTAATTTAATAAAAATTAATAATCGATTGAAATTTTACCTGTTCCGAATTATCCGTCGGCCATGAGATGGATTTTGGATTTTTATTGGGGCTGTTCGTGTATATTTATTTATTTATTTTTTATTTTTATTTTTTTTATTTTTTTCTGTTTCCTTTTTCTGTTTGTGTTTTCTGTTCCATAGGTTGGGTTCTTGCCAACACGCTCACGCCGATCAACAGCCGGCATCCTCACGCCCACACCGCAGCGGCCGATCGACGATATACACACACCCCCCCTCCGGTCGCACAGAACACACACGCACACACAACGATCACACACCCTTACCGAACGACGGCAACGAATCACGCACTACCAGAGTGAACGACCACACCACTGCTGACGACGCACACACATACACCGAAACCCATAACACACACATATATATAGCCACATCACGGCTGAACACGGATACACCTGCAAACCCACTGGCCGATGACACTCTCTCTCTTACTAGTTCTCACTCACTGCCGGCCAAATGATCAACGGCGACACACACACACCCGAAACACGCACACCCACAACTGAAACACAGACCCACAACTAAACCCACACATACCCACTAACGACGTCCTACCACCGGCAACCACAATTGATCACACACACACATGCAGCAATGACGACGACGGTCGGATGACGGAACAACACACTCGCACACGAACGATAAAAAACATCTACCGAAACAGCCGACAAACCACCCAGCGACGATCACCCTCCGCCGGCCGACGACACTACCTTCGATCCTCTCTTTCTCTCTCTTTCTCTAGATTTTTCTCTCATTTTTAGATTTGATTTGAGATCTTTGATCATGAGATTCTTGATCATTACACATGCATGAATTTAGTGGGTTCATTTTATCCAAGCGTGCCACGTCGCTGCTCTCTCTATTTCCCTACCGGCCAGTTGCTCGTCCGATCGCATATATATATATATATATATATATATATATAATAAACTTTTTAATTAATTACTCTTTCCTCCCCCAACTTCCTTTAAATCTTGATTTTAATCAATTTCAACTTTTAAAAGTTTCTAAGATTTTCAATTTGACCCCTAAACTTTTTATTTGAATTTTTAATTGACCTAATTTCATCTCGAATTTTCACAATTACTCTAAAATACAATTAAAATGATGTACATGCTACGATTGAGGTCTTACAGTTGATATCATTAATTTATAATGGTTTCATTCCAAATTGCTCAGATTAGTGACCTAAATAAGAAGGTATTGTACGACTCTATTAAAGACAAGAAACATAAGAGAAAATTCGTGAAAATCCTCTATACCATCACACTTTGTACATTCTTAGAGACCTAGATTAATGTTTATACCACTCTTTGATCTTAATTGAGCCAAATAGTGTTACCATAACACCACATTGTTATTTGAGAGATTCACCATAGTGAGCCGTTCTTAGAGATCATTATACTTCAATTGGTGAAATATTCGAGGAATTAAACTTAGGATCAACATCATTATGGTACTTCTACATTGATTATATCTCCAATCACACCAGTGAGTCCATTCCAAGCTCTATTGTACTTTAATTGTGAATAATTGCTCTTGTGTGTAGAAAATTGCATATCTAGATTTGTTTTACTTGTATTATCTTGATTCAAGATTATATTGATTTGATATTGTAGTAAATGTATTGGATATTCTTCTTGTGCTTTATAAGAGTTAAGTTGATTATATTTGAAATCCAATGTTTTGTGAAAACTATAAGAACTTTCTAAAGATTTAACCAAAAAGGTCTTCAACTTAATCACAAATTCATTGTATTTGCTTTACTAGACAAGGGAAGAACTTGCACTGCAGCTAGATTAAGTTACTGATCGAGAAATATATATTCTTGAAATTTGTCTTAACTTGAGAGGGAAAAAGAATGATACCTATTATATTTGTGCTTAAATTGAGATTATTTAATTTTTTTTTATATTATGTAAACTTTATTAAATATATCCATCATACATGATTAATTGTGCCCATGCTTTATTTGACATATCATTATACACGCACTTCTACAAGCACCTAACAGAGTCAATATATGGTGTGTTGAAATTGTAGCTGATTGATAGAAGTTCCAAATGTTAGACTCGTCAAAACTAACAAAAGATGATTCAAACTGTGAGTGTGTGAATTGTAACTTCGATTATGGTGCCTATCTAAGTGAGAGATTGTAACTAAACATAAATGAACTTGTCTAGTAAGAGAGTTAGCAAGACGTAAACGAGCTTGTATTGTGAGACTTCTAGCAAGGCATAAACGAACTTGTCTCGTGAGAGAGTGTAGTTAGAACAATGTCTAGCGAGAGATTGTCGTAGAACATAAACAAACTTGTTCTTTGAGAGTGTAACATTTTGGTCTTCACCAGGAAAGAAGATCTGAATTTAATGGATTAAAAATCTTCGAAGAAACTCGAGAGAGTAGACATAAGTAAGGAGGGGCCTTACCAAATTATTGTCAATCGTTGTGTCCATATTGTCTCTATCTCTATCTCTATCTCTTGTGTGTGCGTGTCTACTTTTACTTTGTTGTTATATTTTGTTTTATTTCTTTAACACTTCTACCGTATAAAATATCTGATAAGTTTGTCTAAAGAATAAATTTAAAAGATACTAAAATTGGTTAAGTTATTTCCAATAACCAATTCATGGTATACTTGGACCAACATATCTTGTCATGTGGAAGGTTCGATCATTTTCATATATGCTACTTGTCTTCAAGATGAGGAGTTACATCGATTTTTGGAGAAATATCATTCTTGTAACTCTCCAGAGGTGAATTATTCTCAGCTAGGGATAATTGATGAGGATCATATACGATCACCGCTTCAAATTTATGTACGATGGGGGCAAAAAAACATTAATTATTTTCCCAAATTAGAATTATAACTGTTAAGTAGTCGTTATTGTTTGTTATTTATATTTTTAGATTAAACTTATATCATGAGGTTTTACTGTAGTCGAAGAAACAATTTGGATTATTCATCGTTTTATGGGACTTTAATTATACCTAACCACATGATCTTTATAAATTTCACAGAAAATTACAAATTTAGTCCTTCTATTTACAACATATTTTCTCTATGGCCCTCCAATTTTTATATTTTTTGGGTCAAAGTAATCCTCCTATTTATACACGATTTTTAAGTGGCCTTTCTGTTAAATAATGGGGTTAAATATAATAGATTTGAACATGTGCATCTCACATTCCATACTTCAGGGATAAAATTGTTATTTTCTTTGTCTTTTTTTTTTTTCCTTCTTCTTTGTTCCTTCCTTGCTCGTCGTCTCTGTCAGTGTCAACACCAAATTTCTTCTTCTTTCCCTCGCCCTCGCCGTTATCGTCGCTGTCACATTTCCTTCATTTGTTTCTTCCCACTATTTTGGGTATCTTCCACTACTTTCTTACTTGATTTGCGGAAAATGAATTAGATTCTACTTTAACTCGCTACTGGAGTATAAACTCACCAACACCAGATTTGATGTTCTTCGATTTCTTTGGCAGTTTTCCCATATTTTTGTGAATTAAGATGCAGCTGGTAGACCTCGGCCGTGGTCAAAATGAGTCACAAAATCCCTCTCCACACCCCCCCCCCCCAATATTCCTAGAAGACGAGAAAATCATCTACACCTCGAGCCTGTACTCGACATCTAAACCTGGAACCGAGAGGGGTCAGATGGTCTTCTTCGAGGGGGAAAAGAGGTTTGAGCTAGAGAACTTGCTAAGAGAGTTGGTGGAGATGTTGGGTAAAGGTGGGTTCAGTACGACGTACAAGGTCGTGCTAGACGACGGGAATGTGGTGGCGGTGAAGCTGCCGAAAGAAGTAAGTGTCGTTGAAAAAAGAGACTTTGAGTAGCAGATGGAGGTGCTAGGGACGTTGAGACACCCATACTTGGTGAGCCTAAAGGCCTATTACTTTGCGAGGGATGAGAAATTGTTGGTATATGATTACATACCTAATGGTAACTTCTCTTTGTGTAGAGGAAGAGGGAGAAGAGGAAAGAGAAGGGCTGCCATGTACCAGCTGAGGAGAAGGAGAGGAGGTGGACAACGGAAATTCTTGAGAAGAGGAGGAGAAGCTAAAGAGAGAGAGAGACAAGAAGATGGAAACAAGAACAAAAAGAAAATTACCTTTCCACCCCTGGAATCTGCATGTACAAGTCACATGCTTCAATTCTGTTATATTTAACCCCAATATTTGACATAAGGGATAATTAAAAAATCGTGTGCAAATAGGAGGACCACTTAAAAAAAAATAAAAAAAAATTGAAGGACCACATAGAAAATATGCGATAAATTGGAGGACCAACTTTGTAATTTTCCCAATTTCTTAATATTTGATTAATGGGATGGTTAGTCATTAGTCCCAAATAGAGGGTATAATATGTTATTAGTCTCATTTAAAATATAAGTTTTGATTTGGTCTCTTAAATTGATTTTTACTTACATATTACTTTCGTATGTGTTCACGTCTACAGATTACAAATTACATATAACTGTGTTATATGTATTTGTATTGGGTCTTCTTTATATTTTTAATGCATATAATTAAAATTCAAATTTTAATTGCATATGAGACTTTTTTAAAATTTAAGGATAAAATAAAGTAATTGCCAAAAAAACACCCTTGATTAATTGGATGGTGACAAGCAAAAAAGAATGATCAGCGAAAAAGGGTACGTAGTTGGTCTTGAAGTAACTGCCACATAATTAATGACATCAGGCTCTCACAAGTCTAACATAAATCTCTGTTATGCAGTCAATTTGCTTTTAATCAGTTCTATAAATACTACCACTTCACAGCCATGCATATTACTAGCAAAATCTAGAGAGAGAGATGCATGAAAATGTCTGCAGAAGAAGATGATGATGCGAGACAATATCGCTGTCTTAAGAAGTACCAGAAAATCGTAAGCAAGGTACATTATATACAAACACACACCTGATTTTCTTTCATCAATTGATGAAATGAAAAAGAAGAAGAAGAAGAAATTAACATGATTATTTCTTGTCTATTTTTTCCTCATTTTACTATTTTTTCAGCATACACACATATATATAGATATATAATATACATATATATATACATTGTTTTTCGGTAAGGTATGTATAGACCAGTTTACGCACATTTCGACTGAACATTTCACTAGGCGATCGATTGATCACCTTAGGGAGTGATTTTAAGGATGCACTCTCTTACATCGACTTAGTGCATTCATGATTAAATTCGAAATTTAATTCTTGGAGTACTCTCTGGAGAAGTTGAACTCTAATTGACAAGAAAATAGAAGACCTTCCCTTACTAACACTTCTTGGATATTGTTTTGGCATATAAAGTCATTTAAATAATTAATACTAACTAAAGGGTATTCATCACTTATCTCCTCTTGTCATTTTATATAAAATTACTATTTTTTTTTATTATTTGAAAAATACAGGTCACCCTCTTTGAATATATTTCATTTTTTTTATTTTTTATTTTGTAAAAAGACATTAATTCATTTTCTTATTTAAAAAAAAATATATTTTTTAATTTATAGGAAAAGTAATTATAAGAATTAAGAGGGTGATCGATATTTTCTAAATAAAAAAAATATTAATATGATTTTAGATAAAATAATAAGTGATGTATAATTATCCTATAACCACTTGTTCCGAGACTAATTTGTCTTCTCATCATAATAATCAATTCTTTCTTTTTTTTTAGATAAAATGATTCATCAAATAGTAAGCGACCTCAAATTTCAGTAAATATTTTGTAAATCTGACAAAGATTTCACTTTAATCAGTTTCAGTAAAAATTCCATAAATTTGACATAGATTTCACTGTAGATTATTTAGTCTTCCCTTGACTATACTATTGAATGCTATTTTATCTCAGAAAAATTATATTTAAAAAAAATTATTTTCTAAGTAATATTAAATTACTATAGGTTGCTCTAAAGAACGATTTCTTTATTTGTTTTTATTATTTTATTTATTTTCAAATGCTAGTAGTTATTTGAAATATATATAAAAAAAGCCAGGTGAACATTATAGAAGTGGTTTTGGATCTCTCTCAACCTCAAAAGATAGCTCATGAGGGTAAGTCTTTCAATCATACTTATAATCTTACCATCAACTGGCCCCTTCCACATCTAATGTGAGATAAACCTAACAATCTCTTCTTCATATATCGAGTCTTTGGTCGGCTAACTCTAGATTCATCTCTTCTTTTATGACTATTAAGCTAGAGACTCTGATACTAGTGTAAAATGGTATTGGGATTTTCTCAACCCCAAAAATTAACTCTTTCTCTCATATATATAACATGACCACCAATCTCTTCGACCTCCATTGTACGATAAACCGAGCGCATTACCATTAATGGAGTCATGTATGTTTATCAGTTTGATGAGTTGATTGAGATGGTGGACGCCAGGACTAAATTAACAAAGCGACGAAAGGTACCTTCTGTAAGTTCCTTCAGCCATAACTGTTCTTCCTTTTTCTTTTTCTTTTTTTAAATCAACTTTTTCTTAATTATATATATGAATGGATCCATCATATCCAGGGTACTGGGAAAAGACGACCAGACAATGCGGCTGCAGGAAACAAGTCTACTGCTGTCGGAGAAGGAAGCTCCGGTGACCTTTCAGATGCCGGCGACAGTTCTAAAATAACAATCAACGGCCAATCAGACCAGAACGGTTTACTTATTCAGATCATAACCGCACATCTCAATGATCTAAGAACCGACAATCAACATCCGGAGTCCAAGTGAACTTCTGATGAGTGAAATTGATGTTCTTGTACTCCTTTGGAGGGAAGTTGGAATTAATGTTTCAAATGGTTGTTTGAAAATTAAAATAATGGGTTGATTGACTTTTACTCCATTCTATTTTTCTGATATTGTTTCATTTTAACCTTTCTATTTTAACAATCTACAATTTACTCTATTATAATAAATTGAAAAACTAACGTTCGTTTTTGTTTAATGTGGCGCCCAAATTTGAAGTGCGGACATACCTCTATAAAGGAAAAAAAAAGGGGGGGAGGAAAGATCAAATAAGCAAAGAATAAAGAATAAAGTAACCGCCACAGAATAGTTATGGATGAATAAGACCGGAAGAACAATGAACCGAAATGATACGGACTCAAAGAACGTGCTAACATGGAAAGCCACTTTAGAGAATTGTATGAACTAACTACAACAACAAACCCATAATGCGGGCATGATGCCCACTAACGAAGAAAAACGCCCACGTTCCTAAGAAAGAGGAGAAGTGGGCGGAAGACCGCCAAGAGAGGTTATAAAAAGAACAAGAGAAGAAAGAAAAAGAACAAGAAGATTACCCAGGGAAAACTATGTTAGAATAGTATGAAAACAATTAGAACGAGAAGAGAGACTTAATCAAAGAAAGAAAAAGATATTAGGAATAATTCATAAATTTCAATAGATTTTTTTTTATCCCAAATCATTATGTCAAATTATCAAGAATTCTATAATACATAAGCGAGCGTATCTGAATCCATGGTGATAAATCGTTGGGATAGAGATCTTCCACAGACTAATCACTTGATGTTTCTCAATGGGTTCTCTCTCTCAAATAGGAAAGAAGAAATGAGTAGCCGTATGATTAGCCTTGGAAGCCATAATCCTTGTAATGTTCTCTATATATTAGGTCAATCCAGTCCCCATTAACCATGATTGCTTAATATGGGTAATTACACATTGCAAAACCAAATTACACATTGCAAAGCCCATACTCATTAAGGGCATGTTTAGTAAATGTTCTCATCCCATCTCATTCATAGGTTTTTGGGATTTATGTTCGGGAACACCGTTTGGTAAAACTATTTCCCATCCCAAAACCCTAGAATTGATTCTTGATTTTGTGAAGAGGGTAAGAAACAAATTTTTTTTTTTGTTTATTTTCATTCTCATCCCATCCCAAATCAAAAAAAGGATACGCTGGTCATTTCCCCAATTGTTAGTGAGCCCTTCTTCAACTCCTGTTAGTCACATTCTTTTTTTCTTTTTCTTTTCCTCCAAGCAACCATCTTCTTCATGGTTGTCGTTGTTCGTCTTCCGTGGCCATCGTTGTTCGTCTGCTTCAACTCCTGACCATCGTCGTTCGCTCATCATCGTCTTCATCATTTTTCTTTTCCTCGTCGTCGTCGTCCTCCTCTTTCTCACCATCATCGCTATTGTCTTCGCTCGTCGCTATCGTCTTCAATTTTGATTTCGAGCAACAACATTATAATCGAACAACAACGAAATTAGGGTTTTAATTTCGAGCTGTAATTGATTTCATTTCGATTTCAAACAACAATGATTTCGATTAGGGTTTTGATTTCGATTAAGGTTTCGATTTTGATTGGGATTTAGGGTTTCGATTTCGATTTCAATTGGAGCTTAGGATTAGGATGTCGATTTCGATTAGCGTTTAGGATTTTGATTTTGATTGGGGTTTAGGATTTCGATTTCAATTTCAATTGAGGTTTAGGAATTCGATTTCGATTTCGATTGGGGTTTAGGATTCAATTACTTGATGATTTCTTAATTGTGATTTAGGGTTCGTTCTTGATTTCTTGATGATTTCTCAGAATTAGTATTCTTAATTTCTAGGATAATATCGTTATCAAATATGATTCTGTTTCCAGAACAAAAAAAAAAAATTGTCCTTACCAATCGCGATTCTGCTTCCATTTAAAAACAAAATTTTCATCCCATTTCATCCCATGTGGGATGGGAAAAGTAGGAACACTAACCAAATGCGGCCGAAATCTTTCCTGAGCCCATTAATTAGATCACTTATTTAGTCCCCTATAAAATTGATAGCCCATATTATAACTGTTTAATTAATCATATGAGCCAACAATAGGAAATTATTAATTTTCTAACAATCTCCCCTAGGCTACATATGAAATTCCAAAGACTATTCCATAGTTTTAAGTGCGCACAAAAGTGTTGTCTTGTTTGAAATATTCCTTAGTTACAATTTGGTCAATCTCCTATACCAGCATGAGATAAAGGTGACCCTTGTTACATTCATATTTATAACTAGATCCATCAATGGTCACCATACCAAATATATTCAAAGACATAGATCAAGTATGAACGTGCAGTAAGAAATTACATACAATATGATCTCAAATATGTCAATTTCCAACTGGTCATTCTTTATTCCGTAGTGATTTAATCTTTCCTTCCTTATGTTTAAACTACAATTAAAAAGAACACATTCAAAGTAAACAAAATTTAAACCATCTACTCTATTTTGTAGAAAATCAAATATATGTAAACAAAATTTAAACCATCTACTCTATTTTGTAGAAAATCAAATATATGTATCTAACAAAAGAACATTCAACAAACACAAACTCCTATTAAATCAGTATATCACTAAATAAAACTACACCCATATGGGCAGTGTGCTCATTCAACACATTAGGTGGTAAACCTTTAGTGAGTGGATCCGTAATCATGGAGTTCGTTCCTATATGTTCTATAGATAGCATCTAACTTTAAATTCTTTCTTTAATAACTAGAAACTTGATGCCGATGTGCTTCGACTTTATGGAGATTTTGTTGTTATTAGAATATAACACTGCAGATTTATTGTCACAATATATCTTCAATGGTCTTTCAATACCATCTACTACTCGCAGCCCAGTGATAAAGTTTCACAACCATATCCTGTGATTTGTTGCCTCATAACAAGCTATGAATTAAGTTGCCATGGTGGAAGGAGCTATGAGTGACTGCTTAGTAGTCTTCCAGGAAATAGCACCTCCAACCAGTAGGTAGATATAGCCTGAAGTGGATCTTTTAGTGTCTTGGCGACCTGTAAGATTGGAATCAGAATGCCCAATGATCTCCAAACAATTTGTCTTTCGATAACGGAGCATATAGTCTTTTGTTCTCTGTAAATACCTCATAACCTGTTCGGTTGCTTTCCAATTATCAATTCCAGAGTTACTTAAGTATCTACCTAACATTCCAATTATGAAAGCTAAATCCAGACGCGTACATACTTTAGCCTACATAAGACTCCCTATTACGGATACATAAGGAATCTTTTGCATCTCTTTCTTTTCCATCTCATTCTTGGGGTATTGAGTAAGACTAAACTTGTCACTCTTGGTGACGAAAGTATCTCCCAGTGCACAAACTTTCATGCCAAATATAGCAAGTACATTTTCGATATAGTTCTTTCGTGATAATCCAAGGATACCCCGAGAGCGATCTCGATGTATCTTTATTCATAATATAAAAGAGACATCCCTAGGATCTTTCATTTCAAAATTCTTAGTTAGAAATCTCTTGATTTCATACAATAAGCCAATATCACTGCTAGTCATTAGTATGTCATCGACATATAGCACTAGAAAAATAAATTTACACCCATTGAACTTGTGGTATACACAATTATCAACTGCATTTACCTCAAAACCATATGAGATAATGACTTGATGAAATTTGTGATATCATTGACGGGAAGCTTATTTGAAACCATAGATGAATTTCTTTAACTTACAAGCCATAGACTTTGGATCGCCTGCCGCAAAGTTTTCTGGTTGCACCATATATATAGTTTCATCAATATCTTCATTGAGAAATGCAATCTTTACATCCATCTAATGTAACTATAAATCAAAATGAGTTACAAGTACCATTATATTTCTAAAAGAAGTTTTAGATGAAACTGGAGAGAAAGTCTCTTTATAATCAATGTTTTCCTTTTGATTGAAACCTTTGGCGGCAAGATGAACCTTATATCTCTCGACATTTCCTTTTGAATCCCTCTTGATTTTAAATATCCATTTGCAACCAATAGGCCTCGAACCTTCAAGCAACTTGACAAGATCCCAAATGTCATTGTTCTTCATAGATTTCATCATTCATGGCTTCAATCCACTTTTGAGAGTTAGGACTTTGTTTGACTTGATGAAAGTTGATTGGATCATCTTCTATTGACCCTATGTCAAACTCATGCTCTTAGAAAACGACGATATAACCACTTGAAATCATACTTCTCTTTTCTCTATTAGATCGCCTTAGTGGCACTTCCTCTAGAGGCTATTGAGTTTGCTCTTCAGGAGCAATATCTTGATTTTGAGTAAAGAGTTCTTCATTATTCTCTTGAATTGTGTCTTGAACAATGTTAGAAACCTGATAATTGTCAATAGCAATGTTTGGAAGATAAGTTAATTCCTCTTCAAAGACAATATTCTTGATAACCTTATCTCCCCCTTCAAACTCAACATCCTTAAGAAATCTCGCATTTTCCATCTCGAAAAAAGTCTTATTTGAGGGATCATAAAACTTAAATCCTCTCGATCATTTAGCGTACCCAACAAAGTAGCAGCTAATCGTTCTTGAGTCTAGTTTCTTTTCATTTGGCCTATAAGGCCATGCCTCAGTTAGATGGCCCCAAATATGCAAATGCTTTATGCTAGGCTTTTTACCTAACCATAGTTCATAAGCAGTTTTAGTTACTACTTTACTTGGTACACTGTTCAGAATATATGCAGTAGTCTTAAGTGCTTCTTCCCAAAGTGACTATGGAAAAGAAGAATGATTTATCATACTTCGTACCATATCCTTAAGCATTCTATTTCGTGTCTCAGCAATACCGCTCATGCTAGGTTTGTTTGCCATTGTGTATTGTAGGACGATTCTGCATTCTTCTAGGAAATTTGCAAAGGGCCCTAGACGTTGTTCTTCTGATCTGTCATATCAACCATAATATTCAACACCATAGTCAGATTTAACAACCTTTATTTTATTGCCTAGTTGGTATTCAACTTCAGTTTTGAAAGCCTTAAATACATCTAAGGATTGAGACTTCTCATGAATCAAATACAAGTACCCATAATGAGAATAGTCATCTATGAACATAATAAAATAATGTTGTCCATTCCAAGATGACGAAGGGAATGGTCTGCAGATATCAACATGTATTAGTTCTAAGATACCGCAACTCTTGTTGGCACCTAATTTCAAAATATTTGTTTATTTTCCCTTTACACATTCAATACAAACTTTGAAATTTGTTAAATCAAGGGGGTCAAGAATGTCGTCAGACACAAGTCTTTCTATTTTTTGTTTGAAGATATATCCTAAACATTTGTGCCAAAATTGGCACCTAATTTCTTAATATTTGTTTATTTTCCCTTTACACATTCAATACAAACTTTTAAATTTGTTAAATCAAGGGGTTCAAGAATGTGGTCAGACACAAGGCTCTCTATTTTTTGTTTAGAGATATATCCTAAACACTTGTGCCAAATTATAGCAGAATTCCGATTAGTTAATTTGTGTTTTATACGACAACTAGTTATTTGCAAGGTTTCAGTATATGAAACAATAGTATCCGACAAGTATATATTATTAATCAAAGAACTTGTTGCAACATTATTTGAATATCGAAAAAGAATAAATTTATTATTTCCAAATGAACAAGAAAAATCAAATTTGTCCAAAGTAGAAATAGAAATCATATTCCGTCTAAATGACGGTACTACATATGTCTCTTCCAAATCCAAAAAATAACCAGTCTTTAAAGACAACCTAAAAGTCCTTATTGCCTCCATAGCAACTTTTTTGTCATCGTCCACATAGATGAATCTTTCAACATCATTTCGTTGTCAGTTCTACAGGCAACCCTACATAGACGTACTTATATGAGTAATAGCACTAGAATCTACACACCAAGTATGACTTGGTACAGAATCTAAATTAACTTTATAACAATCCAAAGTGAGAAGTGTTATAACTCACTGTAAATTGATTGTATTGTGCAGGAAGATAAATGAGTATTAAATGCACGAGTAAGTCTTTAGATATCTTTAACTTTAGTGTCTTTAGCTTAAAAGCGACATTAGACATTTCCATAATGTATTCTCTTATGTTCTCTTTTCCTTTATACTTCATTGAGACGAGATTATCTAAGAGCGTACTTGTTTATGCTTTTTTGTCTTTTACAAAATGTTTATCTATTTTTGCAAGGAACGTCTTAGCACTTACCTCATCGGATATAGGCCCCCTGAATATTTTTGAAACGTTGCGTTTTATCATCATGAGATTCATGTAATTAGAACGCTCACACATCTCATTTTCCCTTTTAGCCTCAGGGAAATTTTCATCAGTGAGAGGTGAATGTTGTTATTTCTTTAGCGCAAAGTCAAGATCCATGTAGCCGAGAACAATTGAAATGTTCTTCTTTCAATCCTTGAAGTTTGTTCTATTAAGCACGAGAATGGAATTAATGTTGGTAGTATTGGTAGCAGCAGAAGTAGTAACTAAACATAAAATAATGACGAATAATAAGTTCATAATCTAAAGGTTTATGTCAATTTATTAATCAAAACATCAACACATATTTATATGCATGACATAAATAAAACAATTGTATTGGTGGGCCCCATCACAAGATACCTAGCACAACATTGATATTCAGTCTTTGGACAGAAATACCAACTTGTAAGTGGTACTCTCAATACCGTAATCAAATATTAATAATAAATTATGTCAAACAATAAGCCTTTCTTTGACCTGAGTTACTATTCACATGAAAACTTGATAATCATTAGACATGTGCAAAATACACGAGTGGCTCGACCCGCCTGAAATAACCAATCGGCCTAGCCCAATTTTGCTGGGTCTGCTATGCTTTCATGATCGGGTCGGGTGAAACCCGATTCGATTATAATACAGTGAGGTTAGATGCCGGATTTGGATCCCCCCACCTGTAGTACCCAAAACCCGACCGGTGACTCCACTTAAAGACCAATTCTAGGGTTCGTTGCTATTCATTTTCTCCTCCATTTCGATCCGGCGAGCCTCTGGAGTCTGGTCGTCGCTTCTCTCTCTTTCTCTCTCTCTCGTAAATCTTGTCCAGCTGTCTTCTATCATTTCTGAAAACCAGAGGCTCTTTGTCTCTTAGCTATCGTCCAATCATCGCCTCTGGTCATTGGTTAAGGTAAGCCTGTTCATTTCACTCTTTAATACTCTTCTTCCTCGATTGTCTTTCTTATTCTTCTTCTCCGATGTTTTTTCTCCAGTTCAGTGGACAGTGAGTCTTCTCTGATGATTCTTATCCGGTATACACGATTCTTCTCTAATGATTCTTCTCCGATGAAATCATGCCCAAAACGATGAGTTATTCTATTTGTTCGATTTGTTTGTTTCGATTTTGATTCTGTAAGAATTAGGGTTTTTGTTCTAGTCGATTTTGTTTTGCATGATGATGTTTTTGTTTTATGTTCTTCTTGAACCTGTCCAACCCGACCTTCAACCCGCCCGCAACCGCCCGGCACCCGTCGAACACGAGAATGATCGGATTTTGATGTGCAACGGTCGGTGGTCAGTTCCAAGGTTTTCTCACCCGATAAGGTCGAGTTGCTTGGCGGGTCAGGGTCATACGATCGGGTTTCGACCCATGCACACCCCTAATAATCATCACACATTTATTCCCACAAGTATGTGTATTGCTTGACCAAGCAATAACCTTCTTTTGGGCCGGTTGTTCCTTACATAAATAAAAAACATACATATCTTAATATCCCAAAATAAATAAATCTAAGCAATAGAGGTTATTTTGGCAACATATTACTTCAATTAATTTGTTTCAAGATATAAGACAATTTGTGCAAAAAAAAAATCATTTTTTTCCTTTTTTTTTAATTCCATAAATGAATGATTTAATCATGATTCAATGGGTTAATCATATTCTCAATTGCTTTAAATCTTTTTTTTTTTCTAATTAATATTCGTAGAAGTGCTTAATCACACTCAAAAGATCAAAGGCGAACATACAAAATCATTGTATAATTATAAATAACCAACACACACATCTTAATATCCCAAAATAAATAAATCTACGCAATAGATGTTACTTTAGCAACATATTGCTTCAATTAATTTATTTCAAGATATAAGACAATTTGTGCAACAAAAAAAAAAAAATTCTTTCTTTCCCCCTTTTTTTTTTTTTTTTTTTTTTTTTAATTCCATAAATGAGTGATTGAATCATGATTCAATGGGTTAATCATATTCTTAATTGCTTTGGATCTTTTTTTTTTTTAAATTAATTTTCACAGAAGTGCTTAATCACAATCAAAAGATCACTGGCGAACATACCAAATCATTGTATAATTTTAAGAAAGCATGAACTTCGTTTTCTTCATTATAAGTTCATGTAGATATGACAGTCATCAACCATTCAAAGGCTGTTGGAAGTTGATAAGTGATATAAGGGAATCTCGTAAGGGACATCATGGGGTCAAAAGTTCACCCAATCCTAGAAAAGCGGCCAGGACGAAGACTAAAAACCCCTCAGTACCGAGCTGAGGTGCCCTCCAGCCGAGCTGAGGGTCGTCTCAGTGAAGAAACTAGGACGAGGGCTAAAAACCCCTCAGTACCGAGCTGAGGTGCCCCCCAGCCGAGCTGAGGGTCGTCTTAGTGAAGAAATCAGGACCGACGGGCTAAGGTCCGACCTTCCGAACTGGTGATCTGTGGCACCCTTTGCTCGTCACCGCAGCACTCGGGAGTTCGCCGAGCCGTTGTGAGGCCTTGGCCCATGGGCCTCCGGTTGTGGGCTCAAGAGCCAACCCAGACGATTAGAAGGTTGACCTGTCTACTCATTGGTTGTCCAGCAGATTATGCTAATTAACCTGAGCTGGTCCCCTAATTTTGCGGCGCTAATCAGATACTGACGCCTATAAATACACCGGGGCACCCACTGCCCAAAGGTATGTGACTACTACTGAACTCAATATATATTTTCAACCCTCCACCTCGGAATACTTATCCTCACGCCGGAGGGACTTTACTGGGGATAACCCCAGTGGGTCTTTGTGCAGGTACCGTATGTAGAAGAGTGGAGCTCTGCTCGGAGTCTGTCATCACCCCTGAACTCAACTTGCTATTGCATTACTGGCCGCCCCGTGTCTCAGGTATCCTCCCAAACCATACAGTTGACCAGCAACCACTTTTTGGCATCAACAGTTTGGCGCCGTCTGTGGGAACGCACTAAAAGCTTCCCTTGATCGTCAGCTCCCCACGAGGTTAAGATTTGATGATCACAAGGTCTGGGAAGGAAATCCGCCAGGCCGACCAAGCGCCCACCACCAATAGCAATCCACCCCCATATTCGTGCAGGATATGTCTAGAGCTCCCAGGTCGGATCCTCTGGTACCCCTTGAGGAGGGGCTCCGCCTGTCCGCCATCCCGCCGTCTGGGCTGGAGGGGCCAACCACTCGGCAAGCCGCCCAAGTGGGACCTATCTCCCCGGAGCAGCTTGTTGGGCAGACCTCTAGGGCACCTGAGGCAACCCGCGTCGATCTTTTGGAGCGTCAGCTCGGCGAATTCCAAACTTTCTTCCAGATCGTCTTGGATCGCTTTCCGCCAGTCCCTCCAATGGATCTTCCTACAGTCCAAGTTGCGAGCAGGGAAGGTCGGGCGTTCGTGGGTGAAGAACGTATCATCCGTTCCGACGGATGTAACCCACCGCCTCGGCCACGCAACGTTTATCGGAGGGAAGTGGAGGTGGCACCCCATGAGATCTCGGGATCCCCGTCGCCACCTCCACCACGGCGAAGGAGAGGCAACCGAGCCGACTCACCCCCCGCCCATTGCGCTACCGTGTGGTCCGATCATCACCCCCGTCACTTTCGGGAGGTCGATTCACATTCTCCACCGCGACAGCTCCCGCCTCGGGCCGCTTTCAGTCAAGCCCAGGCCCAGCCAAGGGTTGAGGTGGTGGTGGAAGGGTGCTTAGCTGACATGGAGGCAGCCTTGCAACAGATCCGGGGAGCCAGGGGCCCGTCTGGGCTTCCCTCGGAGGTAAGGTCTCATTTCATCAATGAAATTCTGGAAGAGCCCCTGCCCGCGCGATACACCTATCCCCAAATGGTCCTCTATGATGGTGTCACTGATCCGGCGGACCACTTGTCCATCTTCAGGTCGTATATGGATCTACACACTGCCTCAATAGCAATGAGGTGCAAGGCATTTCCCCTCACCCTCACGGGGGCCGCCGGGGCTTGGTTCCGAACTTTGGCACCAGCTTCCATCTCCAATTTTCTTTCGCGATTCAGGTGATCGCGACGTAGACCAAAAACTATGGTCCACATCCTCGCACTCCAACAATTACCCGATGAGTCGTTGGGGGATTATGTGGAGAGGTTTTACAAGGAGATCAACGGGTGTGATGAACTCAGTGACGTGGTCGCAATAAGCACATTCATCAATGGCCTAAAACATCGACGCCTCATGTATGACCTCTGTTCTAACCCGGCTCCTACTCTGGATGCTGCCCTAGAGAGGGGCACGAGGTTCCATAATGCTGATGAGCAGGAAGCAGCAAGGAAGGACCAAGGAGGCAGTCACAAGAAGAAAGAAAAAGCAGAAGAAGGGTAGAACAAATACCATGGATCCAAAAGGTTGCAGGCGGAAGGGAGGCTGGGGCCGTTACCCGGAGATCGGAGACCGTTTCCACCCCAGGGAAATCGCCAACAAAACTACACGCCTCTCATGGTCTCGGTGGCCATCGTCCTAGCTGAAAATGTAGGGAGGGATTTTTTTCCTCCCCTTCCTCCACCCAGCGAAAAATCGATGGGGAGGTCTATGGACAAATACTGTGAGTTTCACAAAAACCGGGGACATTCCACTGAGAATTGTTTCTGACTTCGGGAAGAAATTGAAGCCCTCATTAGCAGGGGGTACTTAGGTCGCCATGTTTGAAAGGACGCCCGAGCTCCCAAAACGGAGGAGCACGACTCCCGAGAAGAACATAGGAGTCACAGAAGAAGAAGAAATAGAAGTCACCCCCCTCCTAGGTCAGATGCAGGGAGGGACGATGACGAGCACGGGATTGATGGTGAGATTAACTTCATCCACGGAGGATTGGGCCTTGGGGGAGAGCCTCTCATCCAAAAAGAGGTACGAGCACAAAGCCAAAAGGAAAGTGAGCGAAGACGTCTTCGCGGTCAACACGGTTGACGCTGCGGAGCACAACGTTATTTTATTCAGCGAGGCAGACCTTAGGGACGTGCACGTACCCCACGACGAGTCATCGTGGCGGTCATCCATCACTACAAAATGGGACGGATCCTGGTAGACAATGGTAGTTCCGTCGATATTAACTTCAAATGGGCATTTGAGAAAATGAACGTGGATCCCAATGTGGTAAAATCGTCGACGGCCCCCCTAGTTGGTTTTGGAGGGGATGTTGTGAATGCCGCCGGGTGGGTCTCGCTTCCAGTGACAGTCGGGGCCCATCCACGGACCTCCACTGTTTGGACCAAATTTCTGATCATGGACAGGCCCTCGCCCTATAACGCAATCATGGGTCGACCTACGGTGGCTGCCCTTAAAGCCGTCTGTTCCCCATATCACCAAGCGATGAAGTTCCCCACCGAGGGAGATGTGGGAGTGGTGAGGGGTGACCAAGAATCCTTCGGGCTTGTGCGCGGAGGGCATTAGAAAGGAAGAAATAGCAATCACAGGTGGAGCCAGAGCTCGGAGATTCCGAACTCATGGCTCTGGGCCGGAGGCTGGTGCCTATGCCCATTGATGATCCAAGAGAGGAGGAGGCTGGTCCCCGACCTCACGAGGAACTGGAAGAGGTTTCCATACACCCAACCATCGAAGAGCAAACTATTAGAATCGGTACTAGTCTCTCGTCCAAACAGAGGGATGACCTCATCCAACTACTCCAACGCAATTACGACATCTTTGTCTGGTCCCATGACGAGTTGCCAGGCATTGATCCGAGCGTGGCGATGCACCGCCTCCATGCTGATCCACATCATCCTCCCGTGCGGCAAAAGCGGCAAAAATTTCATTCGGAACGCCAGAAATTAATTGAAGCAGAGATGGATAAATTGATCAGCTCTAGCGTTGTTGAAGAAGTCAAATTCCCGGACTGGTTGGCAAATGTGGTCTTGGCCCCCAAGGCTGGAAACAAGTGGCGCCTTTGTATTGATTTCAAAGATCTGAATAAAGCCTGCCCGAAAGACTTCTTCCCCCTACCCCGGATTGATATCGTCATAGACGCCACAGCGGGATATGAGCGCTTGAGTTTCCTCGACACTTATGTTGGGTACAATCAAATTCCACTGTTCCTTCCTGATAAGAGCAAAACATCATTCATCACCGATAGGGGTACATACTGTTACAAAGTAATGCCATTTGGCTTGCGCAACGCCGGAGCCACTTATCAATGACTGGTGAACAAAATGTTCAAGGAAGAGATCGGAAGGACGATGGAGGTTTACATTGATGACATGTTGGTCAAGAGCTCGAGAGCCCTTGATCACACACAACATCTCCATGACTGCTTCGAGAAACTCTGAGTCTACCGCATGAAACTTAACCCAAACAAATGTACTTTTGGGGTTTCTGCAGGCAAGTTCCTGGGGTACATGGTCTCCCAGCGCGGCATCGATGCCAACCCCGATCAAATACATGCAATCCTCATAATGGCCTCCCCTCGGAACAAGAAGGAGGTACAAATGCTGACGGGGAGACTCATCGCGCTCAACCACTTCATATCCAGAGCATCGGAAAAGTGTTTGTCGTTCTTCAAAGTGTTAAGGGGCAGCGGCAATTTTGGGTGGACAGACGAGTGCGAGTCATCTTTCCAAGCACTCAAGAACTATCTGTCCTCTGCTCATCTGCTCAGCATACCAAATGAGGGGGAGACCCTTTACCTGTATATTGCCACGTCTGCAACATCGGTGAGTGCTTCTCTTGTGAGGGATGACGTTGGGGCCCAGCATCCGGTCTTTTACTCTAGTAGGGTCCTCTCGGATACCGAAACAAGGTACACTAGGTTCGAGAAACTGACGTATGCTCTGCTATTGGCTTCTCGGAAACTGAAACAGTATTTCCAAGCACACCAGATCGTCGTCCTCACGGACCAGCCAATAAGGCAAATTTTACATTCACTAGACATCTCGGGGCGGTTGATGAAGTATAGCCTTGAGCTAGGTCAGTTTCATATTGAATATCGCCCTAGGACGGCCATTAAGGGCCAGGTCCTAGTAGACTTCATAGCTGAGCTCACATTTCCTGAGGACCCAGAACCACCCGCCGCTCAACCAGAAGTAAGAAAGGTGGGAGAAAGGGAGGTGCAAGGTGACTCCAGCCCAGGTCACGGTCCAGCGACATGGAAGCTGTTCACCGATGGATCGTCCAACACCAGTGGTTGTGGAGCAGGGATGGTGCTCGTTGCCCTAGGCAACGAGGAAGTTAAGTACGCCCTAAGACTGGGGTTTAGAGAAACTAATAACGAGACGGAATACGAGGCTCTGCTGGCCGGGCTCCGCATGGCCAGGGAATTCAATGTGACAGCGTTGTCCGTCTTTTGCGACTCTCAGCTGGTCGTCAATCAATGGGGAATACTTGGCAAAAGACCCTAGTATGACTGCGTATCTTGAGAGGGTCAAAACCCTGATGGGAGAATTCGAAGAAATCAATGTCTCCAAAATACCACGGGAGGAAAACCGACACGCCGATGCCTTGGCAAACCTTGCCTCGGCGGTAGCGTTAACCCTGAAGCGAAGTGTGCCAGTTGAGTATCTCGATGCTTCGAGCACGACAGTGTCTGATCAGGTGGCTCTAATCTGTGAGCTTAATAACCATCCCACTTGGATAGACCCCATCCATAAATATCTGGAGGACGAAACGCTCCCCGACGAACGCAACAAAGCAAGAAGAATACGATACAGGTCAGCCAGATATTGCATTCTGGATGGGGTCCTGTATCGGCGTTCCTTCTCTGGACCATACTCACGATGCTTACGGCTGGAAGAAGCCAACTATGTAATGAGAGAGACCCATGAGGGAATCTGTGGCAATCACTTAGGGGGCAGGGCCTTGGTTGGCAAACTCCTCCGCCAAGGGTATTTTTGGCTGAAAATGTTAGAAGATGCGAGTGAGTTCGTAAAAAAATGCGACAAGTGCCAACACTTCGGTCCCCACCCTCATCTACCGCCAACGGCCATGGTGCCCATGGCAAGTCCGTGGCTCTTTGCCCAATGGGGAATCGATTTATTGGGCCCTTTTCCACAGGCCACTGGTCAAAGGAAATTCCTCGTGGTTGCTATCGACTATTTCACCAAGTGGGTGGAAGTTGAACCCCTAGCCCGCATTACCAAGGAAAAAATCCGGGACTTTGTCTGGAAGTCCATGGTGTGCCGGTTCGGGATCCCGAGGGTAATCATGTCCGAAAATGGCACTCAATTCAACAACGACTTGTTTACTTCTTTTTGGTCCGGCCTAGGTATCCGAACACACTTTGCGTCTCCTGGTCATCCACAAGCTAATGGACAGGTAGAAGTCACGAATCGGACAGTTCTACATGGTTTAAAGACCAGGCTTGACAAAGCTTAAGGGAGGTGGGTGGAGGCAATGTTTTAAAAACCGGACCGGACCGGCCGGTTCGACCGGTTGAACCGTCGACCGGCCCAAAATCCGGACCGGTTAACCATCAAAACCCGTTTTAGGGGTTAAACCGGAAAAAATCGTCAAACCGCCGGTTGAACCGACGAATCGGGGAGCTGGAGTGGTTTTTCTTCAACCGGTCGGTTTTTCAACAAAAGAATCAATAGTTGTCGGAAGCTGACGGAAGAGGAAAAGAAGCTGACGGCCTGAAGAAGACCGTTGTGGCCGAGAAAGTTCCACCTGAAGAAGCCGAAGGCCGGCAAGAAGCTTCCGATGGAAGGCAGCGCCGCTGCCGGAGACAAGAAGAAGAAGAGATCGAAGGTCGAAATCTCAACAGTCCTGAAGCAGGTTCGTCTCGACGTTGAAATCTCCGGCAAGGCCATGGGAATCGTGAACAATTTCATCAAGATATTGTTTGAAATCAAAAGTAGACTCTCTCTCAAAAGATGTAGAGCGAGAGAGCTTCTAGCAAAAACAATTTGGCGAGTGAGTTGCTTATTGGAGATGATGATGTAGGACAGCACAATGTCAGGCCTGAAAATATGGAGAAATGACATCTTGGTCAAAACTTATTTGTTCTACTTTTTAATTATTCTTTTCTTTTTTAACTCCCTCCTCTTGCTTCTCTCACAATTTTTTTGTTCAGTTGTTTGGCTACCGGTTCATCATATAAAATATATATTTATTTGATTTATTTTATTTATATATATATATATTTATTATTATTATTAATGACATAATATGACGTCACGGTTCAACACCGGTTCACCCACCGGTTGAACCGGTGACCCGTGACCCGCCAACTTTTTCGGTTCGATGTCCGGTCCAGTTTTGAAAACATTGGGTGGAGGAACTTTACCCGGTCCTCTGGGCATACCACACCACTTTCCAGACCCCTACTAGAGAGACACCGTTCGCAATGACTTTTGGATCCGAGTCCGTAATTCCTGCGGAAATTGGATTACCGACCTTCCGAACATTGCCTAACGGACAGGACCAGTAGACGAACGACGCAATGCTGGCCCTTAATTTGGACCTTCTAGAAGAACGACGGGAGAACTCTCGAGTGCGCCAGGCAGCATACCAGCAACGGGCAGCTCGATACTATGACAGAAGGGTACGACCACGGTATTTTGACATCGGAGACCTAGTCCTCAGAAAGGTAACCCTCGCGACAAAGGAGCCAAATGCAGGAAAGTTGGCCCCCAGCTGGGAGGGACCTTATCGCGTGGTAAGAATTGCAAGGCCGGGTACATATGAACTAGAGACTGAAGAAGGCGTTCCGCTGCGACACCCATGGAACGCTGACTATCTCAAACAATACCACTATAGGACTGGGGTCATTTTGTAATCATTTCATCTATATACCACTAAGTATCGAGTATTTTGATGATAATGTAACGACCTTGTTACTTAAATGGGCCTTCCGGCGCACTAGGGTACTCCTACTACAGGCTGGGGGGTAGGGTGGTCGTAACCACGACAGTTAATCACCAAAGTGATGCCATAATATGTTTAAAGTTATAAGTGTTGAGAATTAAGGTCTGTAAAGACTCGACACGCGTGTAGAAAGGTGGGGGTCGTGAAGGTGTAAGGGTTTGCAACCCTATCCCGAACACTTAAATTGGGAACAAGTGCTTAATTTTTTATTTTTTATTTTTTTTTTGTGTCGTATTCCATTTAACCAAAATAAACAAGGGCTTACATCGGGGGGGTTCTAGCCCATTTAAAAAAAAAAAAAAAAAAAAAAAAAAAGAAAAAAAAGAGGAGTACATACAAGGGGAGTTTTAACAAAATCCAAAATCCAAATTCTTTTTCCTAAGTCTTCAAAAAAGGCCGAGGTGAAGATTTATTCTTCCCCAGAAGAACCTTAAACGCCCACAACTTCGACGTTGGTGTCTTCCTTACCCTCAGCCTCCTCTTTGCCAGCCCCTTCAGCACCAGCTTCACGTGCTGGACCCTCAGCAGCCCCTGCAACTGGCCGTTCCACCGCCAACTCACCGTGCTGGGGAAATTCTATCCCAACACCCGAGCTGTCGAACTCCGGGTAGTGGCGCTGAAGTTAGAGGAGCGTGGCCTTGTGCCCGTCATCCATGAATTCGGCAGCAAGCTCATACTTCAGATTTTTGAATTCTTCGCCGGCTTTATAGTCCTCAATAGCTTTCTACTCTGCCCGACGGATGGCCTTTCCCCTCTACTGCTCTTCCTTTTTCAATCTCCTCTCCAGCTCCTCCACCCTCTTCTCCAGTTGCACCTTCTGCCTCTTGAAGTCGTCTCGTTCTTTTGTCATGAGGACGTGCCTGGTTTGTAGGCCCTGATGGGCCTGGGCGGCGAGCTGAAGGTCATCCATCAGGCGATTCACCTTGGCCTCAGCAGCGTTCTTCTCGGACCTCAGCATGGCCTCCTCCATGGCACTCTCCGAGATCCGGTCAAAAACCACGGACATTCGAAGCATGCCCTATGTGAGAAAGAAAATGTTATCACACTTAGAAAAATTTAGCCACAAAATGCAAAGCAAAAAAGTATAAGTGTGAGAAAGTGTTACTACGAGTTGGTCGCAGATGGCCTAGCGCATCAGGTTGCTAGTGCTCTCCCCCTCCATCAGTTCTTTGTCATTGGGAGGCGTCATGTGACGGAGATAGCCCGGCATCACCTCTGGGCTCTTCAGTAAAGCACGGTCGGCCGGTAGCCCAGTGTTTGCCACCTTAAAGAAGGATCCGTCAACCATCAGCTCGGATGACGCCCCGGGCACAAACTTCGCCCTCTTCAAGGACTTGTGCTTCTTGTGTTTTCCCTCGTAAGCTTTCCTCTTCCCCTTATCAGAATGGAGGGGAGAAGAGTCACTACTCAGGGTTTGCACGGATTGTCGAGATCCCGATTTGGATTGGAACGTGTCCCGAATAACCACACCCGGTAGGGGAGGTGAGTGACTATGGGCTGGCGTCCCGAGAGGCCGTGCTGGTTCCTTCTTTGTTTTCTCTGCCCCGGCAGCTTCCTTTGCCTTCTTCTCCAGAAGCACACGTACTGCCATTGCCTTGTCCATAGCTGCAATATTTAATAAGATTTTTAGAAATCCTTCCGTTCAGGCCGGCAGCATCCGGTTCTATACAAGGATATCTGCGTGAATTAAGCATAGCACGCGTAAAAATTACCTAGTATGGATAATTGACATAGCAGAAAATTCCTTACCGTTGTCCGAGTCAAGAAAGAAATTGGGTGAGGTTGAGACGTCCGGTGGAGAAAATCAGAATGCTGAAAATAGCTGAGACGCGATCAGAGTGTTTACGTCTTTGAAGGCAGTCCTCAAGACCTTGTCTCTCTGCTCACAAATTGTTCTACTCGGCTCCGGTCTTTTCTTCTTGGGTGTCTCCTTAGCTGCAGGAAGTCACGGAAACAAAGGTATTAATACATAGACAGTATGTAAAGCCAACCAAACTAAAAGCTCCCCTTACGGGGCCGCAACCTTACCAACTTTTCCCCATTCTATCTGGAGGGGGTACCTTCCTTCTTCTTCCAGGCCGGATTGCCAACTGCTCCCTCCGATATAGAAGAACTGGGGCTTCCATCGATGAATGGAAGAGTCCAGGTCCTTCAGGAAAGTCGACCTGGACGAAATATAACACTACCCAGCGCCCCGGGGGAGTGGCTTAAGGAAGAATAGAGCCCTGAAGAGATCAACGCTCGGCTTGAGTCCCTCGTCCTAGAAGATGATGTACGAAGCCACCAGGGCTCTCATGCCGTTCGGAGCAATTTGTGACGGACACAAATGGTACTCCTCACAGATGGCCCTGACCCACCAGTGGAGGGGAAATCGAAGACCCGCCTCCAGCTGTTTCCTATATACTATCATAAATCCAGCTGGTGGCATACAAACCCGATCGTCGGGCCCAGGATCAAGTGTCGTGACCTCCTCCGGGATGAAGAACTCACTCCGGAAGGAGAGCACAGCTTCCTCGGTCATGGTTGTTTTGATTTTCCAAACCGGACTCGAGGGCGGGACCTTTATGAACAATTTCTCTGGCCCGGCATTGTGCACCTCGTTTTCACGAAGCAACTTGGGAACGGAGACGCCGGTATGGATCTCCACCACAGTGACAGTTTCAGGAGGGACCCCGACCCCAGCGTCAAGTGATGTGGAGGCCCCACCACTCTCGTCGACACGGCTCACCACGAATGCACGGTCTTCCAGGCATGACTGGATAGCACCGCTCGTTTCATGGATCCTAGCCATAGCACTCGAGGATGCGTCTCCTAGAGTGGGGCGCCTCTCCATGCTGAATTGAGGGGAGTTGGCGGACAACCGGTCCGAGGAACCGGACTCCGATCCGTCAGAAGAGCCGGAAGTCAAAAAAGAAGAGTAAGAAGAGGATCCCGATATTTTGATCGGACACAAAGAAAACAATGAAAAAGAAGTACCAGTACCGGGGAGGAAGAAGGGGCTCTGGACTTTACGCAAATGTCAAATGAAAGGTAGGGGCCACCATTTACAAAAGAAAAATGTGCCCAAACGAAAGGTCGCAAAGGCCAATGGCTGGGGATGCCTTAGTTTAAATGCCCCTACCACGTGGCACCCATCTAACGATGGTGGAGTGACCTATCACACGATTCAGAAGAAGGGGCACGTGTGACGTATTTTGTCACATGGGAAGGGAGAAGGCTCTCAAACTTCCCACCCTCCAAAAATTCTAAGGCATGCCAAATGGCCGAGCTCACGACCCTACGGGCTCTCAGCTCGGACAAATTCAAAAAGGAAAAGGCTGTCAAACTTCCCAACCTCAAAAAGTTCTAAGGCATGCAAATGGCCGAGCTCACGACCCTACGGGCTCTCAGCTCGGACAAATCCAAAAGGGGGAAGGCTCTCAAACTTCCCACCCTCAAAAAATTCTAAGGCATGCAAATGGACGAGCTCACGACCCTATGGGCTCTCAGCTCGGATTAATTCAAAAGGGGGAAGGCTCTCAAACTTTCCAACCTCAAAAAATTCTAAGGCATGCAAATGGTCGAGCTCACGACCCTACGGGCTCTCAGCTCGGACAAATTCAAAAGATGGAAGCCTCTCAAACTTTCCACCCTCAAAAAATTCTAAGGCATGCAAATGGTCAAGCTCACGACCCTACGGGCTCTCAGCTCGGACAAAATCAAAGGGGGAAGGCTATCAAAATTCTTACCCTCACAATTTCCTAAGGTATGCCAAATGGTCGAGCTCACGACCCTACGGGCTCTCAACTCGGACAAATTCAAAAGGGGGAAGGCTCTCAAACTTCCCAACCTCAAAAAATTCTAAGGCATGCAAATGGCCGAGCTCACGACCCTACGGGCTCTCAGCTCGGACAAATCCAAAAGGGGGAAGGCTCTCAAACTTTCCACCCTCAAAATTTTCTAAGGCATGCCAAATGGCCGAGCTCACGACCCTACGGGCTCTCAGCTCGGACAAATTTAAAAGGGGGAAGGCTCTCAAACTTTCCAACCTCAAAAAGTTCTAAGGCATGCAAATGGCCGAGCTCACGACCCTACGGGCTCTCAGCTCGGACAAATTCAAAAGGGGGAAGGCTCTCAAACTTCTCACCCTCAAAAAATTCTAAGGCATGCAAATGGCCGAGCTCACGACCCTACGGGCTCTCAGCTCGGACAAATTCAAAAGGGGGAAGGCTCTCAAACTTCCCACCCCTAAAATTATTTGGCCGAGCTCACGACCTTACGGGCTCTCAGCTCGGCCACTTTCAACATCGGAAACGCTCTGCAAACCCTTCCTTACCACCACCGCTTCCTTCGCACTGCCGACCTGCCGAACAGAAGACACTATTTCTCCTCAGCCCAGACTCTACTCTTTACCTACTGTTTTCCAGCCGTTTCTCCCCCCAGGGATCCGTGGTGTGCCATTGTTGCATTTTGACCCCGATATCCTCACCTCCTACTACTTACTTGCTCCTTTAAAAATCCCGAGGCCGTCACACTTCACTCCTGCCCTCGGGACTTGGGGGGCAATTGATATAGGGGAATCTCGTAAAGGACATCACGGGGTCAAAAGTTCACCCAATCCTAGAAAAGCGGCCAGGACGAGGACTAAAAACCCCTCAGTACCGAGTTGAGGTGCCCTCCAGCCGAGCTGAGGGTCGTCTCAGTGAAGAAACTAGGACGAGGGCTAAAAACCCCTCAGTACCGAGCTGAGGTGCCCCCCAGCCGAGTTGGGGGTCGTCTTAGTGAAGAAATCAGGACCGACAGGCTAAGGTTCGACCTTCCGAACTGGTGATCTGTGGCACCCTTTGCTCGTCACCGCAGCACTCGGGAGTTCGCCGAGCCGTTGTGAGGCCTTGGCCCATGGGCCTCCGGTTGTGGGCTCAAGAGCCAACCCAGACGATTAGAAGGTTGACCTATCTACTCATTGATTGTCCAGCAGATTATGCTAATTAACCTGAGCTGGTCCCCTAATTTCGTGGCGCTAATCAGATACTAACGCCTATAAATACACCGGGGCACCCACTACCCAAAGGTATTTGACTACTACTGAACTCAATATATATTTTCAGCCCTCCACCTCGGAATACTTATCCTCACGCCGGAGGGACTTTACTGGGGATAACCCCAGTGGGTCTTTGTGCAGGTACCGTGTGTAGAAGAGTGGAGCTCTGCTCAGAGTCCGTCATCACCCCTGAACTCAACTTGCTATTGCATTACTGGCCGCTCCGTGTCTCAGGTATCCTCCCGGACCATACTGTTGACCAGCGACCACTTTTTGGCATCAACAATAAGGATAGCAAACAAGGGTGGCCTTGGATTAGTGTTTTTGTTTCTGTTCCCAAGAAGCTGGAAACAGAAACGAAAATATGAGGGGAAAATATGTTTTTGTTCTGTTTCTACCTTTTTAGAACAAATCATTAGAACCATTGGTTGTGCAGTTGAGAATTGAGTTATTGAAGCGATTAAGCTTAAGACCCTTAATGGGACCAACCATTATGAGAGAACCACTTTAATAACAGCTAATTCAGAACAAAACATAATAGAATAGATGAATAACACAATAATCCAAAACCTGAATTCCGTAATTCAACATATTATTCAAAATCATCAACTGTGTGGTAGCCAGATTAACAACCTGAATCCATAACCATGAAGATGAAAAAGTTTTTTTTTAAAAAAAACCCTTAATAGTTTAACTTAACATGAAGCAAGCTCTGATACCACTTGTTAGAAATAATCCATAAACCTCAATAGATTTTTTAAATCCCAAATCATCATATCAAATTGTCTAGAATTCTATAATATAGAAGTGAGCGTACCTGAATCCATGGCGATAAATCGTCGGGGTAAAAGTCTTCTACAGACTAATCATTTGATATTTCTCAATGGATTCTCTTTCTCAGGTGGAAAAGAACAGATGAGCAGGTGTCTGATTAGCCTTGAAGACCATAACCTTTGTAATGTTCTTTATATATTAGGTCAACCCAAACCCCATTAACCCTAATTACCTAATATGATTAACTGCACATTGCAAAGCTCATATTCATTAAATGTTTCCTGAGCCCATTAATTAGATCACTTATTTGGAAAAATTGATAGTCCATATTATAACTGTTTAATTAATAATATGAGCCTACAATAGAAAATTATTAATTTCCAAACAAAAGAGAGATAACAACTGCTCATCCGGTCGCCTATTTGGTCCATGTTGTTCTCTATAAGCTCGAATCATTTCAGTTCACCAGAAACCAAACATTTTTAGCTTCATTATTTTGGCATCATATGTGGGAAAGATACAAAACGCTAAAACATGGTAATAAATCGACGAGCAAGATACCGACAGCAGCAAGAATGAACAACGCCATGATACTATTGGGATAAAGAATTGGGGGCAATAGCGCCCACGCCTTCAAAAAGTAAACGTACAAACAAAGAGTCAATTCAAGCAAACACGTTCTTGAGAATCACTCCCAGAGGACGTGGAACATCAAAGAAAGCAAGATGAAGTGCCAAGTAAGATGCTAAACAAGTGAACGACCCAAAGATCATAGACCAAATTATGGAACATGTTAGTGAGTAGAGTACGAGGCTGAAAGTGCTGGAGCAGATTACGCCTCCGTAGGAGCAGAACATAGCGCTCGTGAACAAGGAAGACGTTGCCACCAGCAAGAAGGCTGAAGTGATCAAGGGCAAATCCTTATTGATTGAAGGTGAGAATACACGACCATTGATTTCTCAAATCAATGTGATCACACAGCATACGATAGGGAAAAATGTACCGAAGTTGTTTCACGACACTCATGGGAAAGAAACAAGAGCCATGAAGAGTGTGAGTGCTATCATTTTCTCAAACGAAGTAAAACCAATAGCGTTGCCACCATGGTTCAATCCATAGTAAGTGAGGAGGTATGATGGTGCAATGCTGGTAATGGCCTTTTAAAGTGAAAAGTGTCCTCCGTGAGTTTAGATGAAACAACAGCAAATTGATTCCACCGACTACCCAAAAAGACCGTAAAAAGCTTCAAACATGCCACTCTTTGTTTTCCAGTTCGACTATAAGGATGCAATTTTCCAGGGTTGTTAGTTTATCCCTTTTTATTTTTTTTCAGAAAAGTAGAAATAAAAGACAAACCACTCCACCGTCACGCTTCTGTTGAGTTATCGCGAGAAAAATAATAATAGGCGTTATCTCGATTTGGTAATTTTTATATTATAAATTCAAAATTTAGGGATTACACATCTCCCAAAATATTGCATAACAAAACAATAAAATTCGTCTTCCTGATCAAGACCTGTCCTAACAACCAAAAACACCATAACACCCTCTGGCTCTACCTAACGTCAGTAGTGCACCCATCTCTAATTGGAGTACCTGAGTCAAAATATTTTATCGATGTATTGCCTTCATAATATAAAAATAATTTATGGATCAAACATATTTATCAAACACCATTTTTTAAAATATAAATATGACCACATAATGAGCAGTAAAAAAATCCCACAAATATTATTATGATAAAAAAATTAAATTTAAATCAACTGATCAAATTACTTTGATATATAATAAAACACGGTAATTGTAACGACCCGATTTCCCAGAGCCGCTACTCTGTTTTCTCCCTTTCTACGGAGAAGTAAAAGTAAAGGACAAACAATTCTACCACCACGCTTCCCACTCTACCACTTTGATAAAAATAATAATATATTTTACTAATTCAAAAATTCAGCGGTTATACAAACCGACTATTCCATAACAAAATTACAAAGTTCAACTTCTCGATACTAAAACCTGCTCTGACATCCACAAAAACAACACCACCTTCTGACCCAATTTAACACCAGTAATGAACCCATCTCTAACTAAGGTAACTGATACTAAATATTTTATCGGTGTACTGTGTTGATAATATAAAAATAATTTATGGATCAAGTACATTTAGCAAAACTCATTTTCCAATACAGAATTTAACCAAAATGAACAGTATTAAAATCTACAGATATAATCAAGACATAACAGCTTAATATAACTCAACCAATCAAATCACTTTTATATAATAAACTACCGTAAAACACATATTTTTCTACTAGCCATATGATCGTTTCACCTCACGATCGGGAGTTATAATAGTACCGTAACCTGTATAACTGTGCAATCTAAGTTTGTCATCAGTGTCAAACCCTTTAATATCTCCAATGGTAGGAGCCAACACGTGATATAAACCACCATATCGTGATGATAATCATCATCATCATCATCAATAACAACAACAACAGATATCAATCATCTGCAGGACTTTTTCTCTTGTAAGGGCGCAATACGACGTCCTACAAGATATGTCCTCCTGTTAGGACCAACAACATCCTGCAGGACATGTCCTCTTGTCGGGATCATACTATATCATAATCAGATAAGAAAAATAGCTCTTCACATTTAAAATTTACTTGATTCACATAACGTGATAAAAGCGTCCATTTTAATAAATCTTTTCTTTTTCACAATTTAGTATAAAAATATAATTTAGAAATTTATGCAGAAGACAACACACTCACCTCTATAATCGCAATACTATTACGCTATTGTTGGAATACTGCCATAGTCGGCATCGTCTGTGAACCTAACGACGATAGGGTCTAAACTAAGAATTTATTTAAAAAAATCTAATATGCAATACGTGGCACTAAATTGCAATTTTTACCATTCCCAAATTTTCTTAATTACACGTTTAATTTTTTAAGTCAATATTAACTAATTTTTAACAATATTGTTAGTCAACAAAATATTAAAAACACCATTCTAATAAAATTTATAATTTTTACTTTAAATCGAAAATCTTCACAATTTTACTATTTTTTATTTATCAATATAAATTCAATAAATATATGCACACACATGCATATTCTAAGGAAGCCAAAAACAAAAAGGAAATGAGAATTAGTAACCTTAAATCACCCTAGAAAAGATAGAGGTTACAAAGAGAGAGAGAGAGAGAGTAAAAGAACAACAAAAAGAAATAGGTGTGTATATATGTAGACAAAGAGAGGCGGTTAATATTCATCATTTTTCATTTTTTTTTTCTTGGCTTATCCATTAAAAGCCACATAGTTCTTTTATTTCTTGTTCGCTTTAAGAGGAAATGTCACGATTTTTACTCCACCTCTTTTTTTTTTTTTTTTATTATTATTATTATTATTATTATAATCATTATCTTATCAATTTGATAAGTATGTATTATATATTTTTTATTTTAATTATACATATAACCTCCAACATTCTTAAAATAATATTTTTTTAAAAATACCAAAGTGACTCATAAAAGTTATAATTATGATATTTAAATGACACTCTAGTCCTCGTTATTATTATTTTTTCTAAAATACAATTAAAAATTATACACATGCAATAATGGGTTTTGTAATCCTCCCCCCTAAAATAAATTTCGTCTCGAAATTTAATTACCTTCAACAAATGATGCATATGTACAACTTACTACTCAAGTAAAATGACTCTCAACTCACGTCTAAACCGACCTCACAACTCAACGACTTATCCTATAGTCCACTACTAACACAACATTAATACCAAGTCTACAGAACTTAGAACCTAAGCTCGGATACCAACTGTAACGACCCGATCTCCCAGGCCGCCACTCCGATTTCTCCCTTTCTACAGAGAAGTAAAAGTAAAGGACAAACAATTCTATCACCACACTTCCCGCTATGCCACTCTGATAAAAATAATAATATATTTTACTAATTCAAAAATTTAACGGTTATACAAAACGACTATTCCATAACAAAACTACAAAGATCAACCTCTTGATACTAACATCTACCCTAACTGCTTCAAAAGCAACACAACCCTATGACCCTATCTAACACCAGTATTGGACCCATCTCTAGCTGAGGTACTTGAAACTAAATATTTTATCAGTGTACTATCTTCATAATATAAAAATAATTTATGGATCAAGTAAATTTAGCAAAACCCATTTTCTAATACAGAATCTAACCATAATAAACAATATTAAAATCCACAAATATAATCAAGACATAATAGTTGAATATAAATTAACTAATCAAATCACTTTTATATAATAAACTACCATAAAACACATATTTTCTTACTAACCATATGATCGTTTTACCTTACGATCGGAAGTTATAATGGTATCGTAACTTGTACAACTGTGTAATGTAAGGTTGTCATCAGTGTCAAGGTCATTTAATATCTCCAATGGTAAGAGCCAATACGTGGTAGATATATCCTCATGTTAGGACCAACAATATCCCGCAAGACATGTCCTCCTGTCGGGATCACACTATGGCATAGTCGAATAATAAAAATCACTTTTCACATTTAAAAATTTACTTGATCCGCATAACGTTATAAAAACATTCATTTTAATAAATATTTTATTTTTTACAATTTAGTACGAAAATACAATTTAGAAATTTATGTAGAAAATAGTATACTCACCTCAATAATCGCATTGCTATTACGCTATCGTCGGAACACTGCCGTAATCGGTGTCATTTGTAAACCTAATAACGATAGGGTCTAAATTAAGAATTTATTTAAATAAATCTAATATGCAATGCGTAAAACTAAATTACAATTTTTACCATTCCCAAATTTTCTTAATTACAAGTTCAATTTCTTAAGTCAATATTAACTAATTTTTAACTATATTATTAGTTAATGAAATATTAAAAACACTATTCTAATAAAATTTATATTTTTTACTTTAAATTGAAAATCTTCACAATTTTACTATTTTTTATTTATCAATATAAATTCAATAAATATATACACACATATGCATATTTTAAGGTAGCTAGAAACAAAAAAGAAATGAGAATTAATTACCTTAAATCACCCTCACTGCAACAAAAATGACTTAATAGGACAAATTTTTAGAGACAATTCATAAATAATGTCCTTATAAAACTTTATTGAGACCCTTAATCCTAATGTCCTTATAATTTGCTCCCCAAATAAAAATATTATAAACAAATTTAATAGGACACATATAAAAGTGTCCTATTAAGGACTCAAAATTATTATATTTTTTAAAATAATAAAATCGACAAAATGAATTTCATTTTTATTGTCTAATTAAAGAATATATATATATATATATATAATAAAATAGAGATAAAAAAGAGTTTTAAGGGCACAAATAAAAATTTCATTTTTAATCTCTAATTGGAAAAGTATAATTATAAATCAAATTGAAAAAAAAGTATAAACTATTTGTATATATAATTATGAACTAAAGTGTTTTCAGACTTCTTTTCTATTTTATTTATTTTCACTTTGGTCCTTGGTAGTTTCAATTAAAAGAGTTCGACCTAAAATAGAAATATTAGTTTTTAGATATACCTAAATGTAAATACCTAAAATAGAACCTTTTTCATTTGGTCATCTCTCGACTGTCATTGAAGCAGAATTCCTTAATTCAAACGCTTGAGCAGTGAGCTCGACCAGAAGCTCAATCCGTTCATCCATTCATCTTCGGAGCTCAATCCATTCATCCATTCATCGCTCAATCCATTCATTTCCAGAATCTTCACTTCTCTTCCAACTTCTCTTCTGACTTCTCAATCGATCGAAGAAAATGAATGAAGAAATTTTGAGAATCGATCGGAGCTTAATCGTTCCAATAGATCCAATTTCTCAAGCAATCGATTCAATCTCAAGCTATTCTTCTTCAAGCTCGGCTTCGGTTGTTGCCTTTCAGGTATGTTTATGTTTTAGGTTTAAGTTTTCTACTATACTTTAGAAATTTTCTGGTATAGCTTCGTAATTTTCGTCTTTCAGCTTCGATTATTTCTGGATTTGTTTAGTAATTTTCGCCGCCGGATCTGGAATTAGGTGATTGAATAGATCCATTTCTTTTTTACTCTACTTTGATACATAAATTCATCCCGTTGCTTCAGATATGCTTTTAAATTTATTCTTCCGGTAGATTTGCAAAGCCATCTGCATTACTTGCATATCTTGCCTTCCATTTTCGTTAGAATTAATTCATCTGAAACACTTGGAGGAGTGAAATGAAGATAGAGATGAACTTGATTTCGGAGGTTTTGGTCGTTGATTCCATTAGAAAGTTGGATTATTGATAGTTTTGTGTTTGTCTTATCATCATTTTCTTTGGTATCCAAAAAAGTGAGAATTTAGTACTTTAGGCTCTTGTACAAGCTACATAAAAATTGGATGTTAGTTTCCTTTTTGTTAACTGTTTCTTAGTATTGAAGAGCAAAAATTGTAGTTCATTAGATAAAATTGGATCCATTCTCAATTGATGTTGAGGGTACTATATGTGTATATAGACGTTCATATATGTAGATTAACATATTGATGGGAATGTTGCACCACAGCCTATGTTGGTTTATATGTTTCTATTTTTATTTTTTATCTTTTATGTTTATTCATGAAACTAAATGTATACTTAATTTTTCTATTAGCATTGCAAGTTAAAATAGCCTTGAATATATTTATTTTTTTAATATCTCAACAGTTTAAATTGTTCATAATGGACAAGAGTTGGATGTACAAGTCTCGTGTGAGTCATGCATATATGGAAGGAGTTCAATACTTTCTCGATTTAGCATTTTCAAATGTGAGTATTAAGGGAAACATCATATGTCCGTGTGTGAGGTGCGGAAATGGAATGTGGGTTACCCGCGAAGAGGCACACGAACATTTGGTGTGTGATGGATTTATTAAAGGTTACACTCGATGGATTGCACATGAAAAAGCTTCATCATGCACTGAAAACAGTGCTCAAGTGCCTGGAATGTCAAATAGACAAGATAATATACATGAGTTATTACATGATGTTTTTGGGACACCAAGTGAACATACAGAAATTGAAGATAATGTGAATGATATAGAGGAATCTAACGAAAAAGCAAAAAAAAATTACAAGTTGCTAAAGGATGCAGAGCAAGAGTTATATCCTGGTCGTAAAAAGTTTTATATCCTGGTTATATCCTCAAAGGAGTTGGCAATTTTTTTAAAAACGGGTCGTCCATTTGGAAAATAAGAGGCGAAACCTTTGGATAATGATACATTGTTGAAAGCGCATCAATATGTGTTATTCAATTGTGATAAAGTTGAAGGTTATTTGGTGTAAGTTAGTTACTAAAATTATGTAAAATAAAATTTTGCTAACAACTATGATTTATTTTGCCAACAACTATGGTTTATTTTCTTGTATAGACAACACAAAAATATGATCCGAGATCAAAATTCTCATTATCGAGTGAGAGATGTTGAACGTATTCATAGTCAAACATTTGCTTCATGGTTTCGCAATTATGTGAGTATTAGAAAACATTTGTTTCTCAAATGAAATAGGTTGAAGAATTGTATCTTGCGGACAATGCACAAGTTTCGGAAGAACTAAGAGCCTTAGCTTGGGGACCTCACAAAGTTGGAAAGAGATATTGGGGCTTTATAATAAATGGGTTCATATTTCACACAAAGGAGATTGAGAAAAAGAAGAAAACCCAAAATAGTGGAGTGGTTGTTACTGCAACAACGACAAGTTTTTCAAGTGCCAACGACAACAATCCTATTTTAGGAGACATAACATATTATGAAGTTTTAAAAGATATAATTGAATTACAATATCTGGGAGGGAATGACGTGGTTTTGTTTAAATGTGGTTGGGTTGCGGAAGTTAAAAAGAAAAACAAAGAAGATGAAAGGTTCACTCTCGTAACTTTCAATCGATTGGTGCATAAAGATGAACCATTTATTCTTGCTTCTCAAGCACAACAAGTATTCTATTCAGCCGATCCTATTGAAAAATGATTGTATGTTGCTATTAAGATTACCCCAAGAGATACATTTGATATGAATGCAAGGTCAAGTGAGGACGATATCGAGGTGTATTTGCAAAGTGAAACATTCAACTATCAATTCCACATCGAAAATGAAAGTTTTAGATGGGTTAGAACAGATTTGGAAGGATTTTAAAATACCATTTGTTTGGTGTTTATGTTTCCATTTGTTCCTATTTTTGTTTAAAAGTTACAGATTGTCATTCCTATTCAATACTTCTTACTTTAGAACTTCCCCATTTTGTTTGATTGTTTTATAGGGTAGTATGGTTCTATAGCGGATGCTTGTGATGATATATCCTCTGTTTTTTTTTTTTTTTTAACAATTGTTAGATACTCTCCAGAGCAATTAGTTGTTGTGGTTTCTGCTGTTGACTTGTATGAAGATTTTGTGCCCTGCTGTCAACGATCAGGTATGAAGTTATGTTTCCCATGTGGAATTAAACAAATCGAAGTCTGTAAAGGTAACTTTCAGTCTGGTTATCTGATATGTTCCTATTTCATTTCACTGCAAACAGATGAGACATGGCCTGCATTAGCTCTTCTTCTCACAATTTTCTTTTTTTTCATTGTCAGTTATTTGTTTGGTTGTAGTATGCTAGTGCAAGGAACCGCTTATTCTGTTTCTATTACCCTACAATTTTTCTTTTCATTATTCTTATCGCCATCTGTTTTATATATATCAGAAGTTTTTCTATTAACCTTATATCATTAGATGTATTGTACCTCAAGATTGTCAACCATGGCTTTACTAATTAATTGTTTAAGTGAGCATGTCAATTTGTGGGAATATGCTTGTTGTTGATTTTTCTCTAATTCTTTGCTTTTCTTTGCATCATGAACTAAGCAATTAATGTTCAGGTTGAAAGCTCATTTTCAAATTAACCCAAAAGAACTACTTGTGTGGGAAAGCAACTAACACCCCTTGACAATGACGAGATATGGTTTTTTTTTTTTTTTTTATTATTATTATTATTATTATTTAAATTTTTAAGTTTTATTTTATTTATTTATTCTGTTGTGGCTGTCCAGCTTGAACTTGATTGGCAAAAGTCTGCTGAATATTTTGATTCTAGTGTACTCTTAAGAAAATAATATTTTGCTACTTAGGATAAGGCTTGGGCATCGAAAAGAAATGGCTCCGAGGATGCAAGAAAATGCGTCAAATGCAACTTCACTTAATGCTAACTCAGGCATGTAACAATGAAATTACTTAAATGGTTATTTTTATTTGCTCACCTATATCTTTCATTTATATCTTTAAATTGATTTTTAGCAAGCATGACAACGAAAAAAGGGGTACGAGGACCAATGTTTATGCGCAATATTTGGGGTCAAAGTGATGACGAAAGCATACATGTTGAGTTCAATAAATATGGGCAACCCATTGATAAAGGTTCTAACACGTTTTCTCATTTCCTTGGGACGGTAGCACGTAACGGAAGGTATGCTCTACTACACCACAAGAGTTGGATAAAGGTTCTTCAAGTTAACAAGTCAGACATGATAGACTTGGTAAAGGTACAATGATATTTTAATATTATAAAAAATATTCGTTTTTAATATTGTTTAAAATTTTATTTGAGTCTTTTGCTTCATTGTTGTATATTGTTTAAAGTCGAAGTTTGATATTCCTCCCGGCCACGAGAGCTATATATTAAAGTTGATTGCAAAAAAATGGAGAACTTGGAAATCTATTGTGAAGTCGAAGAATTACGATCAACCTTGTCTGTGGAGGAGCAATTGAATAATGTACTCAATAGAGTGCAAGAAGATCAATGGAGAGCATTATTAAAGTATTGGAAATCTCTTAAAAGGAAGGTACTATGCGTGGTAAAAACGATTTATTTTCTTGAATATTAAATGGATAGTTACTCACCATTTTTTTCTTCAGAAAATTAGTGCCAATAACAAAGCCAATAGGAAAGAGTTAAAAATGATTCATTGTATGGGAAAAACAAGTTTTGCAAAGGTTGAAAAGATGATGGTAAGTTTTTGGCACATTTTTTAGAATCAACGGAATAACATTGTTCTCGGTAAATTCCTAGAAATTTATTCTAAAAAATATTTTTGTAGGAAGAAGACTATGGTCACTGTCCGTCTCGTGCAGAAACATTTATGTTTTGCTACACGAGAAAGGATAAAAGACCGATAAATAAAGTAGCAAGTCGTGCAATGGTAATCCTATATATTTTTATTTTTAGTTGTTGTTTCGTTTGATTCTTTCAATAATTGGTCATGCATGTAGGTACAAATGAAAGAGCTATTTGACCAAGCCTCAGAAGGTTATGAAGATAATTGTGGTCCAAATGATATATACTCTCAAGTTATGGGAAATGAAAAGCCAGGACGTGTTCGCATGTATGGATTGGGTATTTCTGCTTCTGATATTTGGGGTACAATACCTAGTCGTGAAACATCTTATAGATTAACCATGGAGTATAAGGAAAAATTAAGTCGAATGGAAGAAAAATGTGAAAAATTAAGCAACCAATATGAAGAATTGAAAGCTTTGATTGTAAAAAATGGAAGACAAGCAAACAATTCATCAGGGGCTTCAAGTGATCAATATTCCTCTCATCAAAGAGTTATTCGGGTAAAATTAATTCTCTCAACATCTTATCAAATAGAAATCAGTTTATGTTTTTAAATTTTTTAAAAATCTGGGAATTTACATAAAAATTATGTATTAGATTGGAGATTATGTATTACTCAAAAGTATAGCAAACTTATCCCGATGCGTGGCAAAAAGAAGAATCTATAGTATAGATCCATCTGCACAAGTAAGAGGAGAAAAATTAGGGCCAAATTGGTGTGAAGTTCACGTCCAAGTTCCAGTGAAGTGGGATGAAAATTTAATTAGATCTTACGAAAATTTTAAGACCGTTGGTGATGCAAATGGAGCATCTATTGTTGGGCCTTTATATTTAGTAAGTTATTTTTCATTTTTAACTAACGCATTGATATAATATTGAATAAAAGTTATTTAGTTATACTCTTATTATTTGTGCATTTCATTTTTGTACAGGTTGCCTTGGTTGAAGATTGAAATGAGTCGTATTTTTTTTGTAATCAATAAAGGACAAGGTATGAATTTCACATTTAATGAGGTAAATAAAAAACATAAATATAGAGAGTGGTAAACAGAAAATAGGAACATGCAATGGCGGATGGACAAGGTTGTTTTCCAGATTTTCTGTTTCCAGATTTTGTTTCTGTTCTCAACATTTTGTTTCTGTTTCTCAGAAAACAGAAACAGAAAATTTTGTTTCTATTTCTCAAAAAATAGAAACAGAAAAGTTTGTTTATGTTCTCAAAACAGATTTTGTTTCTGTTCTCAGAAAACGGAAAACAAAAAATTTTGTTTGAATTTTTTTTTTTTTTGTTTCTGTTTTCAAATAAAAATGTGGACTAGTAAATATATCTGTTATAGTAAATAAATTTTTTGTTTCTGTTTCGATTTTGTTCCCAGATTTTGATTCATAATTTTTAGTAATATTTGATTTTCAATTGGATAAATTTGGATTATTGGTTTTAGCCAAATTAAATATATTTATTATTATTTGTTTTAAAAAAAATTTACTTTTTGGGACGCTTTAAATTGTTGTATATATTATTTATTAATGATTTTAGGAAATGCTCAAAAGATTTATTAGAACACATAATAGTGTCCTAATAAATATAAACTAATGCGACAAAAAAATAAGTGTCTTTATAAGTTATTGGGACAATATTTTAAAGGACACATTTTTGAATTGTCTCAATACATAATGTGTCCCAAAAGAACATATATTAGGACACATTTAGGTCTCCTCAATAGTAATTTTTGTTGTAGTACCTAGAAGAAAGAGAGAGAGAGCAAAAGAACAACAAAAAAAAATAAGTGTGTCTATAGACAAAGAGATGGTTAATATTCATCCTTTTTCATTTTTTTTTCTTGGCTTATCCACTAAAAGCCACATGGTTCTTTCATTTTTTTGTTGGCTTTAAGAGGAAATGACACGATTTTTACTCCTCCACCTTTATTTATTATTATTATTATTATTTTTTTTTAATCCTTATCTTATCAATTTGATAAGTATGTATTATATATATATATATTTTTTAATTACATATATGACCCCCAACATTCTTAAAATCATTTTTTTAAAAATACCAAAGTGACCCATAAAAATTCTAATTATGATATCTAAATGACACTTTAGTCTCCATTATTATTATTTTTCTTCTAAAAAGCAATTAAAAATTATGAACATACAAGATCGGGTCTTATAGTAATATCACTAAGCAATATCAAATTCACAGATATCGTCAAATATAGCAACTGAATATAAATCAACCAATCAAATCACTTTTATATAATAAAATACCCGAAACACATACTTCTCTACTAGCCATATGATCATTTTACTTCACTGTAATACCCTAAACATTTATATTTTTGAAAAAGTTATTTTATATGATTTCAATATTTTTTTGAGATTATTTTTGTAAATTTATAGTATAAATAATATTTGATAATTTTTGGGAATGAATGTTAATTTTAATTTGGCTTTTAATTGTTTTGGGACTATTGTGTTACTTAAAATATACTTTTAAGAGTTTTGAGATATAATTAATATTTTCTTTATTTTAAGGAAGACTTTGTGTAAATAAATAAATAAATTAGAAATGTAATGGTTGAGAATGAATGCCTTCTTAAGAGCCATACTATGACATAATCGGATAATAATAAAAGTCAATTTCCACATTCAAAAATTTACTTTATCCACGTAACATTATAAAACCGTCCATTTTAATAAATTTTTCTTTTTCATAATTTAGTACGAAAATATAATTTGTCATTTAAATAGAAGATAGTGCACTCACTTCGACAATTGCATTGCTTTTCTTACTATTATCCAAACACTGACGTACTTGGCGTCGCCTGAGAATCTAACAAGCGATATAGCCTAAATTAAGAATTTATCTAAATAAATTGAATGTGAAATGAAATGCATTAAAATGAATGAAAATATAATGAATGAATTAGTTTCCAATCTTAAAAATATTAATAATATTTTTTTTTCTAATTTTTATGAAATAATTCAAATGAAAGAAACAATTTTCTTAATTTAATACTAGGAATACGAAATAAAATATTATAGTTATAATGAAAAAATTATCAATTAATAATTTAATTTATCAAAAACATAATATTAACTAATTATAAGTTTAGTAATCAATTATAATAATAATAATAATTAATTTAGTTTTTAATTCTTTTTTTTTTTTTTCCGATAATCTCAAGGGGGTGAATTGGGTAGTTCTAAAAATTAAATCAAATTATTATCTTTCAACACTTAAATATTCAAATAAATAAAGTCAATACTAAATTATTTTCTTTATATAGCAGCGGATAAGTGTGTAAATTTAGATGCATACCCAAACAACAAGAAATAAAGAAAATCAATCATGCAGTATATCACGATATATCCTGGTTCACCAAATTAATCTTGGTTAATCTAGTCCTCCGAGCACCACGGAGATTCGCACCCACTAGATTCCGTTAATAGGTAGGAACCTAACCTTTACACAATGATTTTTTTACAGATTCAAAATCAACCTTTAGAATTTTCTTTTCACAAACTAAAGAAGAACCTCTATTTTTTTTTTGTCAGACTAAAGATTAATCTAATTCTTTTATACCTTAGGCCAAGAATCAAATCTCACCCAAAAACACTTCAAGTATCTTTTTCACCGGTAAGGATGGAACCATTAAAATTCACTCAATTGTAATTCTAATCAGGAATAATCATTCTTAACTCTTTTTAAGGGAAAAGAGTAATTTAACCTTTTTGTACCTTAGGTAAAGATTAAACCTCAATCTCTTTTCCGGAAGATATTGAAACCCTTACTACCCCTAACTAGATACTCCCAACAGTATCTAATCTGCACAAACTCAGCAATTATAAAAATCGATAAATTTCTTCTTACTCGGAGCTTCTACTACCTCAAATCAATTTAAACTCAATTAATGTCCCGATAATTACTAGTGATAGAATTTACGTGAGGAATATAATATCTGATTATATTAAGTGTGGGTAACACAAAATTAAGCACGTAATCAAATAATCACAAAAATTATTTTAAAAAGAATTTTTATGATATTAAAGTTCAAAAACCATTTTACTACAATCTTATCAACCAAACAAATAGAATAATATCAAATTAAAATAAGAAATAATAGTTTGGATAAATTTCACCAGAATACCACCAAAAAAATGAAAATAGAATCGCTAGACAGCTTAGATCGGTGACGCCAAAACATTAAACACTTTTTCTCAAGAACTTTTCTCACAAAATGATCTCACAATAATCTCTTGATATAATCTCAGAATAATCACTCTTAGAAAACTCAACGAAGTAAAAGTTCTTGGTAGATATCATGTCTTGATTTGTGAAAAACGCAAGTCTATATAAACTGATTTGAAACAGACCTTCTAATGACTAGTTTTCACAAGGTATGACACTTAAGTGCACATATAGACCCCATATATCAATACTATAACCCTTGTCCAATTCACTTAAATATAGCTTTTAAAACATTCAATTAAGTCCCCCAAATAATTTTTAATCTCAAATTAAACTAGATAGGAAGTATTAAATGTACTAATTTGAGAAACAATTTAATTTCATATACCATATCTTAGGAATATTCAAATAACAGTAATATTTATATAATATGTTCAAATCCCCAGAATATCTTCAAAATATTAGCCAAAAAATGACTTGTAACGACTAGTTTTAGATCAGATCCCGAAAATCCTCAAAATCTGAAACAGCTCAGTCGGTTGACCGATCATAGGTCATCAGTCGACCGATCATTTCAGGTTGTAGTCCAAGCCATTTCTCAAACAACGGTCAGTTGATCGATCCCCCATGGGTCGGTTGATCGATCAATCCAAGATGCTTCCCTAGGCCATTTCGGCCCTAATCGGTTGATCGATCGATACAAAAAGTTCACTTTTCAGCTATCGATTGACTGATCTCCCTTGATCAATTGACTGATCAATTCAGAGACTCTCCAATTCTTCAACCCTTGCCCATCGGTTGACCGATTGTTGCTGGAACAACTTCTCCGTAAATTATTTCAACTCCAATCTTCGACGTTTTCGACCCTTTAACTAATTTTTTTTCTCGGTTAACTAAATTGACACTATTAAATAATTTTAAACACTAATCTTGCTTAGGTTAATTTTTCTTTTTCAATTTCACATTGGAACAAATAATTTAACTTAATTAGGACCTTAATATAAATACACATAAATATAAATCAATTAATTTGTGTCATTTGTGATCCTAATCGGGATACATTAAGAGCAAAATAGATTTAAATTGTTTTCATCTAGATTCTTCAGAATCTTCAATCTCTTAATGTTCGTCTCTGCATCCTTCATAATGCCTTCATGATATTATCTTGATTGAAACTCTTCAAATTAAAATACTCAATAAAAATATTAGTTCTTCCAAAAACATTAACACTTAATTGCCTATCAAAATATTAAGATCCACATATATAGATGGAAATATATAAATAAAAGGGAGAGATCTTACCTTATACCCAAGAGAAGTTTGAGACTTGAGAGAGAGGACGTGTTTTTTTTGTTTTTTTTTTCCTCTTTTCAAACATATATCCATATGGATATATATGTAGAGCAAGGACATTTTATCACCTCATTTCTCCATTGTTTTATTTTTATTCTTTTAATGTGCTTTGTGGCTTAATCACGTTACTAGTCTTTTGTGCATTCATCCTATAAAGCCACGTTTTCTATCTCTTCTTCTTCTTCTTCTTCTTCTTCTTCTTCTTCTTCTTTTAACATTATAATTACCACCTTTAACTTGATAAGGCTAAGAAGATCTTTACTACACATATAACCCTAAGATAAATAATTACACATATAATGTCCAAGTTAAATTTGTAAATAGTTATTGAAACCCTAAAACTCTTAAAAGTAAAATTTTCAATTGCAAATTAACTCCTAAGTCAAATCCAAATTAACATATTAATCCCCAAGATTCTTAAAACTAAATTTTTGAATATCGTAATGATTACTCCTAAAGTTTTTATGTAAAAATTAAAATAACACATTAGACTAAATATTTTTTAAATGTCTTAAAATTCAATTAAAATATGCACATGCAAAAATTAGACTTTACATCAACTCAAGCCAAAGGAAAGAAAAACATATGAGTGAGCTTTGGAGGATCAATCAGGTAGAGACAGAGTCTCTTCATCAATATGTACATCGCTTTCGAGACAACATATTGGAAGTAGAAAACTTAAACGATGCCACGATATAGTTGTATTTAAGACCAAACTACCCTAAAGTTTGCCTCTTAACTATTCGATGACAAAAGAAAAGGTAGAGGCGTAAGGAGAATTGATAGCAAGGGCAAACCGCTATGACAAATAGACAACGAAGTACGAGCATAATCTATTGTTGGAACCCCTTGATCGGTTCTCGAGATGAATGTTTTTCCCATGGAAATACAAGAAAAGGGAAAAAGAAGAGATAGCAACCATACAACGAATGGAACAATGACAAACTGTTAATGTAATAATCAATGTGGCCCATTAGGACAAAACCCTAACCCCTACTTCCCCTATAAATATATGTGTATAGTATTGTAGTCATTGTATATCTTTTTCATAATATCAATACATGATATATTCTATCACGTTTAAATCATCTTAACATGGTATCAAGAATAAGTCTTTTCTGAATCTGTTCTCAATAAAATTCTCACAACCCTAACGCTTCTGCCGCCGCTGCCTATATTCTCCCGAGACTTTCGTCGCTACTGCAGGCTTCATCCCTTCTTTGATATCAACAAACATCATATCACCGACTTCGTCTTAGATAGACGAACATAATTCCACCAAAATCACCGCCATCGGAGTTCAAACGCACCCTCACGCGCCTCCAATAGCCAGCAGCACCACCACTTTATGCCGTCTCGGATTTTGGGCTCTACCGCCTCAACTAGGGCTCCCAATTCAACTCACGATATACCATCGAAACCGTATCAACAAGATGATTCCAAAAACGTAAGGCTCATCACCGTGTTACTGTTCATGCGCCCTCACAAGTGAAAAACAGGTGGCGCGTTAGATCCACGCGTAGCCATCCTTTGCCTTTTGCCCACCAACTGCCACGTCAACCCTAAAATCCCAGTCAGCAAAGCACGTCAGCACCAACTTAGCACATAGTCATTGCTAGGTCATCGTTGACAAGTACCATATCATCGACATGTTAGCGCACAATCAACGCCATGTCAGGTTTTACTGTGCCACATCAGCATTGACCGTCAGCCACGTCAGCAAAAAGTCAATTTGATCGGTTCCACATCAGCGTTGACCATTTACCACATCAGCGTTGACTGCCACGTCATCGCCTTGCTGTCTTCACAATCCCTGCCACGTCGTCAATACATTCTTTGTCCCGATTCAAACCTTTTTTTACCATTTTTCTGCAAACTTGAACCGGTTCCTGGGATTTTTTGGTGTTCTAAATCTATTTTTGGCCTCAGTTTTCTAATTTGGTAATCACAAAATACACTTCCTTCTTTATTTAAGTTTTTTCTACACCAGTTCACCTCATTTTTTGCTCCTATGACTGAATTTGATGCACATCGGGTTATCACTACTTTTCTGAATGAAACTAATTATGTCGTATGGCTTCAAGAGATGTCTAGTTTTCTCTATGGACGACGATTGTGGCATCTCGTGACTGGAGATATCACTAAACCCAAACAGACAGACAACGAGGATAAGGCTAAATACATTGACCATCTAGAGGAATGGGATAGCAAAAATACCAGATTCTCACAGGGCTCTGTGCTACTATCATTCCAGAGATCAAACTTCAATTTGGTACAATCTAGAGAACTAAAGAAGCTTAGGATCTTTTCTAGGACTGCTACACCACGGCAGACATCTCGAATCGGTATCACCTTCTCTCCACCCTCTATAGTATGTGCCAGGAACCTGGGCAAACCGTCAATAGTTTCCTATGCCAGATGACTGCCTTGTGGGATTAGTTGGCTATATCACTGAGCCAACCTGGGAATGCACAAAAGATGCCACCATTCATGCCAAATACCGAACAGAGACATGCATTATGCAATTCCTAATGGGCTTAAGGGAAGAATTTGAGCCTGTACAAGCTTCAATCCTCCACCGAGGCACTCTAGCTTCTCTAAACAATGTTTTTTCTGATCTACTCAGTGAGGAAACACGTCTAGTGACACTACAAAGCTTAAATATAAATGTTTCCCTAGCAACGCCAGTTACTCCTGCAGCACCAGTTACTCTTGCAATACCAGCAGGGATACCAAACCCATCCCAGAAGCCCTTATACTACAGGTATTGTTATTCATAAGGGCATGAATTGCTCAAATATCCTTCTCACCTGTAAGACCTCAATCGTAGCAGGTACGTCATTTCAGTGGTATTTTAAAGTAATGGTAAAAATTCGGGGTGAAATTAGGACAATTAAAAATTCAAATAAAAAGTTTAGGGGTCAAATTGAAAATATAGAAATAGTAAATCCCAATTTAGGAAGGTAAATTGACATTTAACATTTAAATGAAACTTTCAGGGGGTGAAATTGAAAATCTTAGGAACTTTTAAACGTTGAAAAGGATTAAAATCAAGGTTTAAAGGAAATTGGGGGGTGGAAAGAGCAATTAATGGAAACTATTTTTTTTTTTATCATTTATACACACCCACACGCTGACGGTCGGACGAAACACATGGCCGACAAGGAATCAGATAAGAGGAACGACGTGGCACGCTTAGACAATTCGAATCCACTAATTTCATGCTTCGGTAGTGATCAAAAAACAGAGTCCCATGATCAAGAATCGAAAATCCAAAAATCTGAAAATCCAAAATCTAGAGAGAGAGAGAGAGAGAAAGCCGGCCGGAGCTTGGGGTTTGAAAAGTAATCGCCGGCGAGGCAGGGTGTTCAGTTACAGGGTTGTGGGTGTACATGGGCATGCGGTGGTAGACGGAAAGGGGGTGTTCAGCTGCTGTTGTGTGTGTGTACATGATCGCCGGTGTGGTCTCCAGAGTTGACCAAAAAAAAAAAAAAAAAGGGGAGAGAGAGAATCGGCGGTGACGGGTTCGATGGCCGCCGTTGGTGAGTTCGTCGTCGTTCCTCCGGCGATTTCGCATGTGTGGGTATGGGAGGTGCTCGGCGTGGTGTGTGCGTGTGCCGGAACGTTGACAGTGAAGATCGGCGGAAGGAGTGGAGATCGGCCGGAGTTGAAGAGGTCCGGCGGGTCACTGAACCAAGACAGAACAGAAAAAAAAAAAAAAAAAAAAAAAAAAAAAAAAAAAAAGAGAAAATTACAAAAGCAACCCCAATAAAATTCAAAATTTATCTCGCGGCCTGTGAACGTTTCGAAACAGGTAACATTTTCAGTGGATATCGTTATCAATTGAATTAAATGGTTGCGCATGGAAATTTATCGCATTTGCAATAGTAATGGTCGTGGGCATAATAACATTTTTATAATCGCTAATTTTTAACAAACGGGTACAGTAAACTTAACGAAGCGAAATTAAAACGAATAATAATTTTATTTGTAATAAAATATGGGGAGTGGGAAAATTATAAAGAATTAGGACCTGCATTCATCTAATTAGGTTATTTTAAATACGATATTAATTTAGGCCCTATTATTATTAGGTTTGCAGTCACCGGGATTTCGGTAAAGAGTAGTCAGTAAAAGCCTTTGGGAACGGATCATGAAGTGAGTGTACTGTCTTCTTACCAAACTATATTTCTATGTATGTGTATGATGAAATATGTGCTTACTTAAATTGTGTGAATTTATAAATAATATGGATCAAGTAGGATTTGGGTGAGTTGGTAAACGACTTTTGGGAAGATATCGATGGTTTCCAAAATGATACTGAAAATGAATCTTTATTGTATTTGGTAAAATTAGACGGTGTTTTTAAAAGGAAATAGAAAACATCTATTTTCCTAAAAATATCTGGTTTTCAAAAGAAAAATAAAGAGTGGAAAAATAGTTTTGAAAGAATCAGACGGTTTCTCTAAAAAGAAAAGTGTGAAATATGCTTTTGGGCTTAAAAGTTGGTTTTGAGGAAAAGAGATAGACGTGATGATTTGATGATATTTATCGAGTTGTGATTCGATGATGCTGTATTTGATTTGACGATGCCCTAGTATTTATCTATTTCGGTAGAGAGTAATTATCCGCTTCAGCGGAGTGATGTTATCCGCTACGGCGGAATGATGTTTATCTGCTTCGGTAGAGTGATGTTAGACGTTTATACTGCGCAGTGATTATCCGCTTCAGCGGAGTGATGGGTGTTCATAGGAAGGCATATCCTACGGATGGTACGGTACCGTTGCAAACTCCCGATCGTGAGGTTAAAACGATCACTAGGCTGGCCAGTGTGTGTGTGTTGGAGGTGTGTGTTTGAGATTGGTGCATTGAGATGTGGTGATTTAAGTATATTGATTGATTTGATATTATTTATTATAATGACAGGTATGATTTTATACTAGATGGAACTTATCTATACCACTTTATTTTCATTGCTTATATACATGTGCTTGATCCATACTAAATTGTGAAAATATTTAGAACGTATTAATATTTTAAAAATATTTTACTAAGAAGGCAGTACACTCGTAGGTACAACAGCTAGGAGTCGGTCCCCTACTGGCACTAGGTAGAGTTGCGTGATGGAGTCATAGTAATGTTTGAGAGAAGCTGTCCAAGACGAACCTGTAAAAGGTTCATAGATGAATACTATTTGTTAGGATAAATTTTGGGATGGGTGTGTCCCACATTTAAATGTTTGAATTATATGGTGGGAACATATTGTCTTTCATTTGGTTGTTTGGGCATTGGTGATGTCACGTTGTAGTCACACCAGCCTCGGGATGACGGGTTCCGGGACAGGTTGTGACAATTTTGGTATCAGAGCCTAGGTTATAGGTTCTGTAGACTTGTTAGGAGATGTGTCAGTAGAAGACCTTGAAATAGAAGGACATGTCGATCGTCTAGTCAGTAGGGGACATGAGATAGGGTGTCAATAGGTGAGCTTGGTATGTAAGTGTTAGGTCTTTTATTTCATTAGTTTGTGCTTTGACATGGTGATATTACTAGGAGAGATGTCTTTCACGGGATAAGAAGGCTAAGTTAGACAAACTACAAATTACGTCGTTATCAATATACTAGATGATATGGCAGAACACACTAAAGTCAAAATAAGAAATAATATTCAAAGGGAGTAAATCGCTTTCTAGGCAATCTGAAAGGAAACTGTGACGTTACTGGACAAGAATTTAATTTGGTAACACTTTTTAAATTAATTAATAGACGGAGTAACAAATATGGCATGTAGCAAGGTAATAGGAAATGATATATAAGAAGTAGTCGAGGATGGTGGATCTAGGAAAATAGTAGGTGCGGGTAAATATAATCCATTCGAATGAGTAATATAGAGTCGCGGGTGGAATCAATTTGTGATAAATAAAAAGTATGTATTATTGAGAAGGTATATCCAGTACCTCAGATAGTCTGATAGTAGGTTTAGGAGGTTGGAAAAGTGATACAGAAAGAATATCATAAGTCAGTACGTAGATGTTGTTCAAACAAGCTGTGGCAGTGGATATTGTACTAGCTAGGTAACTTCCCTATGTAGTTTCGAGAATGGACAGGGTGCTTGTAAGCGTGATTGGTAACTGTGATTACTATTAAATAAGTTTCATAATGATAAGGAGGGGAACGTTCGGCACATAAGTTGGTTAAGTATAGTGATGTTAATGAATATGGGAAATTGAGATTTGAAATTATAGTCTTGGGACTTTAAAGATGATTGTTATGTGATAGGAAAAATGAGTGAATTAATTTAACTCGATGATGGATTCCATTTTGTTGAACTTAAATAATCTTGGGTGAAAAGAAAAAAAATAAAATAAATAAAATAAAATAAAATTAATTAATCGTTGGATATTGGGAGATTGGAGTAAGTTTGTTTGCAGTTTAGGAAATTTTAATGGAAGAAGAAGTCGTCACAATAAATTAGAATATCAACTAATGATTTAGGTAAATCTGGTATGTCTTTCCATAAGGATCTGGTGTTCGTAACGTAAAAACTAGAATGGGTTACTAAGACGGTGACTAGTGCAGTAAATATGACTAGTACTCTTAAGGCATAGCATTCAAGTGAATCCAAAGGAAGCCAAGGTGGTGAATTGACAGAATATGGAGAAGGCCGAGAACATGTGATTGGAATTCGAAATTTTATGGAACTAGTAGAGATTGTATTCGCTCTAACGTTTGGTAACATCTCCTGTATGACGGGATTTGTGCTTTAAGTCGAAAAAAAAGGCGGGGTTGCACATATTAATGTCGAATAGAGATCTTTGTAAGTCTATCAGGTAATCGATCGGGTGACCACTCAAATGGAGCTAGCAGGTATGAAGTTGACATTTAACGACTGTAGGGTAGAAGCGCAGAAGTAGATGTCTAATTGGAAACGATAAGAGTAGAAGGGAATAATGATGGTCACAGTGCTGATTATAGCAAATATTTCGGGTCAAACATTAGTGAGTTGATTGCTCATATTAATTTATGGGTTAAGTTGAGGCCCTTGTAAGTTTAGTGGGCGGCTGGTCGAATAGTAACGCTGTTCGGTATTGATATTTACCATAGTATGGACATGTAAGGGTAGGATGTTCAGTTAAGAAAGTTTAGCAATACAGTGGAAATTGACTGTAGAGCTTATTAGCGTGTCTGAGGGAATGGGGAAGTTTGGGAATTTGAAATAAAAAGTGTGAGGTTGATAATGTCAATTTACAGGCAAGACCGTAAAAAAGGTGCATGGAATAAGATATGCAATACCCCAGTAAAATTAACTATATTGTGATGGCGTAAATATGATTAGTAGATTGGAATGGAAATAGAAAATCGCAGCATTTGTTATTTGGTGATTTGTTAGTTAAGTTAAGGTCGAAAAGTAACGAAATCTCTTGGTGGGCTATTGTAGCCTTGACATTTAGCAGAAAAGAAAAGAGAGAGAAGTCCGAGGAGTGTTTTCCTGATGCGCATATCCAATATAAATATGTATATATATATTGATAGGATTGTTTGATTGTGTGATGCATCAATTTATGCAAAATTTTAAAATTTAGATGGGACAAGATATTTTTTTTTTTCCAAAAGGGGATAAGAATTAGTAATTCTAGGAATGTTATTAATCGGTTATTCGAAATTTTAAAATGGGAATTCTGAAATCACAGGTATTGGCGCCATATGGTGTTTGGGACAATAATTGTTATCAAAGTAAAATAAGTCGTCAGTATATGAACAATCCATGAGGGGAAACTATAGTGTCAGGAGCTGATAGCTATTTGGACATGCGGGTTAAAAAAAAAAGATTTTCATACTCGTTTAGTTGCCCAAGTAGAAGTTGATACCTTGTTCCAGTCATGGATCAATGATTTATCAGAAAATACGATTCAGGCGTTGAAAGTTATGTTGAGAGGTTGTGTCGAGGAAGTTTCTGGTAAGAGGGATGATTGTACTGTAGGATACAGGATTCCGATCTGATAGACTGAACGGAGATAGGAAAACGAAACTTGCGGGATTTAAAAATAGCCCGATGTGACTACAATTTTACTGAAAATTGGAAGTTATTAAGATATCACGGGAGAGGGAGAATTTAAAATATCCTTAAGATGATATGTACACATGGTATAATATTTTAGCAGTTAATAGCTGGTAGTTATTAGAATGTATCGTTTTCGTAGTGACTGGGGCGTATCTATGTCCTGTGAATCGTATATGTACGTGTATATATTTGAAGTATGTTAGGCAGGTGGAAATAAACTTGAAGCATGTGACCATATCAGGAACTTGGTAAAATGTGGAGGCATGAAATGAATTCTTATAGATTATTTGTTTGATATATATGAGTTATAGTTATGTGGGTTAAAGATATTTAGGAATTATGAAATGTATCGATATGAGTATTAGAGAATTGAGGTAGGTATCGGGGTTAATGATAGTTGAGTTATCCGTGTTTATGAGAGTAGGGACGATTATAGTTAGGTTAAGTGTTGAATGAAAAATATTTTTGTAACAAGGCGACTAGGAAATGTCGAATCAAATAGGTAAGCGTCGGCTACGACGGAATGAAATAGACTCAATGTACTGAAATATTTTCGATAGGTAGTGTTGTTACTGATTTTAATTTTATCAGAGTAGCGCAATGGAAGCGGTGAGGAACGTGAGATTCTTTATCAATGAGTAATCCAGGTTAAGTATAACCGACCAAGTACACCTTGTTGGTTGGATGATTATGATTTGATGAAAAAGTTGGTGGTTATAAATTTTGGACTATTTGTGATATTAAGACTATTTATAGAAAACAGTTGTTCTAGAATCACATGAGACAAGTATAACTTTGTGATGCAACTTTGATGTATTAGTAGCTTGGCGAAAATTAACGAAGTGCAGGAAGGAAGGGAAGTTAGGTTCAAGGTACATCGGACCATATGGAATTTTAGGTCAGGTGGGCACGACAGCGTATGAACTTATGTTACCGCCAGAATTATCTCAACTACACACGACAACCTCAATGAATCGATATTCTGGAAATATGTGTCATACTCTTCTAATGAATTGATCAGGTGTGCGAATGAACACGATTATGTTAGTCAAGGTGTTATGGCACAATCCTGCAGTGGAAGATGCGACATAAGAACGAGAAGATGAGATGAGGAATAGATACCCGCATTTAATCAACTAAGGTAATAAAATTTTGGGACGAAATTTCTTTTAGGATGGAAGAGTTGTAAGACCTCAATCGTAGCAGGTACGTCATTTCAGTGGTATTTTAAAGTAATGGTGAAAATTCGGGGTGAAATTAGGACAATTAAAAATTCAAATAAAAAGTCTAGGGGTCAAATTGAAAATATAGAAATAGTAAATCCCAATTTAGGGAGGTAAATTGACATTTAACATTTAAATGAAACTTTCAGGGGGTGAAATTGAAAATCTTAGGAACTTTTAAAAGTTGAAAAGGATTAAAATCAAGGTTTAAAGGAAATTGGGGGGAGGAAAGAGCAATTAATGGAAACTATTTTTTTTTTTTTTTTATCATTTATACACACCCACATGCCGACGGTCGAACGAAACACATGGCCGGCAAGGAATCAGATAAGAGGAACGACGTGGCACGCTTAGACAATTCGAATCCACTAATTTCATGCTTTGGTAGTGATCAAAAAACAGAGTCCCATGATCAAGAATCGAAAATCCGAAAATCTGAAAATCCGAAATCTAGAAAGAGAGAGAGCCGGCCGGAGCTTGGGGTTAGAAAAGTAATTGCCGGCGAGGTAGGGTGTTCAGTTACAGGGTTGTAGGCGTGCATGGGCATGCGGTGGTAGACGGAAAGGGGTGGTTCAGCTGCTGTTGTGTGTGTGTACGTGATCGCCGGTGTGGTTGCCGGAGTTGACAAAAAAAAAAAAAAAATAAATAAAAGAGGAGAGAGAGAGAGAGAATTAGCGGTGACGGGTTCGGTGGCCGTCGTTGGTGAGTTCGTCGTCGTTCCTCCGGCGATTTCGCATGTGTGGGTATAGGAGGTGCTCGGCGTGGTGTGTACGTGTGCCGGAACATTAACAGTGAAGATCGGCGGAAGGAGTGGAGATCGGCCGGCGTTGAAGAGGTCCGGCGAGTCATTGAACCAAGACAGAACAAAAAAAAAAAAAAAAAAAAGAGGAAAGGAAAAAAAAAGAAAAAAAGAAGAGAAAATTACAAAAGCAACCCCAATAAAATTCAAAATTTATCTCGCGACCTGTGAACGTTTCGGAACAAGTAACATTTTCAGTGGATATCGTTATCAATTGAATTAAATGGTTGAGCATGGAAATTCATCGCATTTGCAATAGTAATGGTCGTGGGCGTAATAATATTTTTATAATCGCTAATTTTTAACAAACGGGTACAGTAAACTTAACGAAGCGAAATTAAAACGAATAATAATTTTATTTGTAATAAAATATGGGGAGTGGGAAAATTATAAAGAATTAGGACCTGCATTCATCTAATTAGGTTACTTTAAATACGATATTAATTTAGGCCCTATTATTATTAGGTTTGCAGGTACCGGGATTTCGGTAAAGAGTAGTCAGTAAAAGCCTTTGGGAACGGATCATGAGGTGAGTGTACTGTCTTCTTACCAAACTATATTTCTATGTATGTGTATGATGAAATATGTGCTTACTTAAATTGTGTGAATTTATAAATAATATGGATCAAGTAGGATTTGGGTGAGTTGGTAAACGGCTTTTGGGAAGATTTCAATGGTTTCCAAAATGAAACTGAGTAAAATCAGACGGTATTTTTAAAAGGAAATAGAAAACATCTGTTTCCCTAAAAATATCTGGTTTTCAAAAGAAAAATAAAGAGTGGAAAAATAGTTTTGAAAGAATCAGACGGTTTCTCTAAAAAGAAAAGTGTGAAATATGCTTTTGGGCTTAAAAGTTGGTTTTGAGGAAAAAAGATAGACGTGATGATTTGACGATATTTATTGAGTTGTGATTCGATAATGCTGTATTTGATTTGACGATGCCCTAGTATTTATCTATTTCGGTAGAGAGTGATTATCCGCTTCGGCGAAGTGATGTTATCCACTACGGTGGAGTGATGTTTATCTGCTTCGGCAGAGTGATGTTAGATGTTTATACTGCGTAGTGATTATCCGCTTCAGCGGAGTGATGGGTGTTCGTAGGAAGGCATATCCTACGGATGGTACGGTACCATTGCAAACTCCCGATCGTGAGGTTAAAACGATCACTAGGGCTGGTCAGTGTGTGTGTGTTGGAGGTGTGTGTTTGAGATTGGTGCATTGAGATGTGGTGATTTAAGTATATTGATTGATTTGATATTATTTATTATGATGACAGGTATGATTTTATACTAGATGGAACTTATCTATACCACTTTATTTTCTTTGCTTATATACCTGTGCTTGATCCATACTAAATTGTGGAAATATTTAGAACGTATTAATATTTTAAAAATATTTTACTAAGAAGGCAGTACACTCACAGGTACAACAGCTAGGTGTCGGCTACCTACTGGCACTAGGTAGAGCTGCGTAATGGAGTCATAGAGGTGTTTGAGAGAAGCTGTCCAAGACGAACCTGTAAAAGGTTCATAGATGAATACTATTTGTTAGGATAAATTTTGGGATGGGTGTGTCCCACATTTAAATGTTTGAATTATATGGTGGGAACATATTGTCTTTCATTTGGTTGTTTGGGCATTGGTGATGTCATGTTGTAGTCACGCCAGCCTCAGGATGACGGGTTCCGGGACAGGTTGTGACATCACCTGTGTAAGGTCTGTAGAGAACCAAGCCACTATCTCACAGACTGTCCTAAACTTCTATCTGGAAATCAGCCAAATGGGAACCAATATCGCTCTTGAGGCTCTCGCAATCAGTCTTATTTCAAGCCAAAGAATGTTGTTGTTGTAGCCACTGATGCTATACCAACTTCATCCAACTCTCCACCTGATTGGAATGGTTTCTGCATATCGCTTACCGAGGCTCTAAATAAAATTAGTAAAAATGTAGCCATGTCAGCTACACCAGGAACATGACATCTGATTCCTCTATATTTTCTTCTAAAACCCGTGATGAGTATGCACCTACTATTCACAATACTAATGGATAAAATATGTTGGTCAGCCATACTGAACATGTTGACAGTTATCATTTATCTCTTCCTGATACATATTTGGTTCCTAAGCTTACACTCAACCTTATATCTGTTGGACAATTATGTGATCTTGGACTTGATTTGCATTTTTCTTCTACTAGTTGTCGTGTGTAGGACCCTCAGACAGGAAAACTCTTTGGGACCGACCGTAAAGTTGGACGCCTCTTTTAGCCCACTCACCTCCAAGTCCTATCCTCATCATCACCAAACCAATCAGTATCATCCATCCCAAGATTTTCACTCGTAGAATTGTGGCACTCTCGATTAAGTCACACTTCATCCAGTCGCCTTCATTTTCTTATTTCTAGTGGTCAGTTAGGTCCATTTCAACATGAGTATTTCCATTGTATTTATTGTCAACTTGCAAAATAATCAGTTTTACCTTTTAATGAAAGTTTGTTTGTTTCCCCTGTACCTTTTGATTTAGTACATTCTGATATTTGGGGGCCTTCTCCTCATGCAACAATGGGTGATGTTCGCTATTTTATTATATTTGTGGATGACTATTCTCGATATACATGGTTGTTTCTTATGAAAAACATATCTGAATTATTTCAAATATATTCTGATTTTTCTTCTATGGTTCAAACTCAATTCTATCGGAATATCAATGTTTTTGGCTTAGACAATGCAATGGAATACAAAGATCGTGCTTTTCTAAACCTACTTTACAAAAATGACACTCTTTCTCACTGCTCATGTCTTGGAACCTCCCAACAAAATGGACGAGCCGAACGCAAATATAGACACATTCTTGATACCGTTTGTGCTTTACTCATTTCTTCTTCATGTCCTGAGCGCTTCTGGGGTGAGGCTGCCTTAACTGCAATGTACACAATCAACCGTGTTCCTTCTGCCACAATCCAAAATCAGTCCCCATTTGAGCGTCTTTCCGGTAAGCTTCCTGATTACTCTAAACTCAAAATCTTTGGTTGCATTTGTTTTATTCTTCTTAAACCACATGAACATAACAAATTGGAACCAAAGGCTCACCTATGTTGTTTCATTGGATACGTTATTAAACATAAGGGGTATCGATTTTGGGATCCCATTTCTAAAACTCTTCATATCTCTCGCCATGTCGTTTTTTTTTTTTTTTGGGAACATCAAATGTTCTCTTCCTTACGGTCATTTGACATGTCTACCATTTCTAACTCTAGATTTTTTACTGATCCATCTATTGAGTTATTTTCTAAGGACCCAGTTTTAGGTACTGTCGAGTCCACCTTTGATCCACCAGCTGACTTCACCTCTCCAGATCCAGCTCCAGCTCCAAAACTGCCAACTGACCTCACCTCTTCGACACAATCGGTCGTCCCTGAGGATATTCCTATATCTAATGAGTCGGGACCGACTTCCTCTGAGGGCCATCTTCTAGATCACCCCTGCAGATCTACCAGGGTAACTCATCATCTCTCTCATCTCCACGATTTCCATTGTTTTTCTACTATACTTCATCTATGGTGGTAACTAAATAAGCGTTTTCACTTTCACCGCAAGTGTACGGATCAAATTTTAGTATAGTAGACCTTTTCAGGTTGGGTATCGTATCCATAGGGATTGGTGTCGTTACTATCGAGTACTGTGATTATCATAACCTAACTTTATCTAGGCGATAAAAAATGATATTTAATTTAATACTAATACTAAACTAAAATACTAATTAAGTTACCTATACTATAAATACTAAATTGCGATTGTTTAAGAGAGTAGATTTCCTAGGGATTAACTTTATTTACTTAAATGCGTTTGATTTCATTTTAGTTAACATTAACGGTGTTCAGTGTATCCGACAATCTCGGTTCGTAAAATCCCTCGCCATCTCTTCCGAGTGTAAGACGGGGGAATACGTGACTTCGTGTCAATGCCGAAGTCCCCCTCAATGTCTTAACGACTCTAGGTCACGTGAGTCTCGGCCCAACATTATTGATTACACACTTTCTAATGTCCTCCTGGGTCGTTAGATTGTCGTGTTGTGTTAACCTTAATCCGAATCCGGAATTACCTCTCTCGAGTGTCAAATCCCGTATTCTCAATATATCTAAACTAGCATATAACCATAGAAAACATGGCAACACAATCGAAATTATAAGGAACAACCATAAACGAAATACAAATTCAACCAAAATTACATTTTCATAAATAATACATTAATCCCTATTACAATCCATGTTTAACTCATGGCCCTAACAGTTTATACAATGTAAAACTAGCTAAACATGTTCAACAACTACCAAAATAAAGAAAACAAAGAGAATAAACGAGCGACTTAGCCGATATCCGAGATTTGCCACTGGAAATGTCGATCGATCGTTTCCTCGTTGATCCTCCACCTCAAGTTGAGAGCTCTCCCTCAAAAATCCCTTATCCTAACTCTAAAATATGGCCTAAGGCCTTAGGAGCTCAAGAAGAGGGAAGAGATGAGGAGAAAGGGTATAAATAGGCCAAAAAATATCTCAAAAATATATATTATGCATAGAGGTTTTCTCCTAGGTGAAGGAAACTTCGCCTAGACGAAGTTAGGTCAGTTAACTTTCTGCCGAATTTTCTCCTAGGCGAAGTTACTGCAGGTTTGAATGTTGTTTTGACTGTAACTTCTTCATACGAACTCCGATTGAGGTGATTCAAAAACTTATGAAAATATAAGAAAAATATCTAAAACTTATATGTTTTGAGTATTTCCAAAATCGAATTGAATCATAGTCCAAAATAGCCTTAAAGTTATAGCACCTGTACCAGCTTTGCAGGTTTGGTGATCACCTAGGCGAAGAAGTAGGCGGTGGACTTGGAAATGTTCTTAGCATCTTCACATCCTAGGTAGAGGTATGGATACCTAGGCAGTGGGCTTCTTTCACAATGTTGCCTCCTTGCTCATTTATCCACCGTAACTTCGTCCGCTTTGGTTCGATCACATCGTTTTCGCTCCGATTTCATACCTTTTCACCCCACGTACCTATTTTAATACAAAAAGAATAAAAATATATTAAAACATAAAAAAAATAACTATAAACATACTCTAAAACTAACAAATTCAGATTGGAAATACATAGGTAATTTACACCTATCAATCTACATGAGCCTCAATCCTATAAGGAAGCTAGTACTAATCCTGTTTGGTAGAAAGTAATGGACGAAGAACTTCAGGCCCTAGCCAAAACTCATACTTGGGATATCATGGATCTGCCTCCTGGGAAAACTCTTATTGGGTGCAAATGGGTGTTTAAGATCAAGACGCTTTCTGATGGCTCTATTGACCGATATAAAGCTCGATTTGTTGCCAAGGGCTTCACTCAGGAATATGGCATTGACTATGAAGAGACCTTTGCTCTAGTGGTGAGGCTCACATCTGTTCGTACACTTCTTGCCGTTGCTGCCATTCGGAAGTGGACTCTTTTTCAAATGGATGTCAAAAATGCATTTCTCAATGGCGACCTACTTGAGGAAATCTATATGCATCCACCTCCCAGCCTAGTTACCCTTCGAAATAAAGTTTTTCATCTTTGTCATGCTCTGTATGGATTGAAACAAGCTCCACGTACCTGGTTTGCCAAATTTAGCACTGCTATTCATCAGTTTGGGTTCACATCTAGTGATCATGATTCGGCTCTGTTTATTCGCTACACTATCAACGGTATTATCTTTCTTTTATTGTACGTGGATGATATGGTTATTACTGGAGATGATCTACGTGGCATTTCTAAACTCAAACAATTTCTCAGTGGCCAATTTAAGATGAAAGATCTTGGTGTACCCACCTATTTTTTTGGCCTTGAAGTCTCATCCGGTTCAGATTGATATTTTCTCTCTCAGGCTAAATATGTTTCTGATCTTCTTTCGAAGGCTGGGATCATTGACTCCACCACTGCGACTACTTCTCTCGAGCCAAACATCAGACTTACTCTACTCGATGGTTTACTTCTTCAGGAGGTTACTCTATATCGCCAATTGGTTGGAAGTCTTGTATACCTTACTATCACTCGCCCTGACATTGCCTATACTGTTCACCAGGTCAGCCAATTCTTGTCCGCTCCTCCGATCACTCATTACTCGGTTGTTCTTCGTATCCTTCGATATGTCAAGGGTACTATGTTTCATGGGCTTTATTTCTCAACTCTATTTATTCCCATCTTACAAGCTTATTCTGATGTCGATTGGGCTAGTAACCCTACCGACAGACGTTTAACCACTGGTTATTGTTTCTTCTTGGGTAACTCTCTCATTTTCTGGCGTAGTAAGAAACAAACTGTGGTTGCTCGCTCTAGTACTGAAGCTGAATATCGTGCCACAGTTGATGCAACTCAAGAACTTCTCTAGCTTCGATGGTCACTAGTTGATATGGGTATCTCCTCTCCTACTACCACTACACTACACTGTGACAATAGGAATGCTATTCAGATTACCTACAATGACGTCTTCCATGAGCGTACAAAATACATTGAAATTGATTGTCACTTCATCCGCCATCACATTCACCAGAATACAGTTTGTCTTCAATCCGTCAGTTCAGTCAATCAAACTGCAGACATTTTCACTAAGGCTCATCCACCTGGACGTTTTCACTCTTTGGTTTCCAAACTCAAGTTCATTTCCCACTTACCGCCTTGAGTTTGATGGGGGGGATGTTAATGTAATGATGGGTTTAGCTCACGTGGTCCATTAGGGCAAAACCCTAACCCCTACTTCCCTAGAAATATATGTGTATAGCATTGTAGTCTTTATATATCTTTCTCATAATACCAATACATGATTCATTCTACTACGTTTAAATCATCTTAACACAATGCAATCCAAACCTATAAGACTCAATTTAACACACCGGTGTGGAAGGTAGAGTTGCGGATTAAAGATTAACCATATTTTAAATGGTAGAACCCAATGAAAGACAAACCAAAATGAAGAACAAGCACTCGATGGTACTCATACCATATGGACAAAGAGAAATAATCGAGAAATACAATAGATTAGGAATGCATCTAGACGACTTGGTGAGGCAAGTGCATCTTGGAGAATTCCAGATTCTCGCACTACTAGAAGAACACTAGCAAATAATAGACTGAAACTTGCAAGATGACCACATTCAAAATGAAAATGAGTTATCACCTTCACAATCCTATATTTTCTAGACATGTAGCATTAACACAATGAAACCCCAGTCATCACCTTGAGCATAACAAACTACGACTTGGAGTAAATACTTGTGGATACAGGAAGTTTAGAAGATTTGTTGTTCATGTATGCTTACTTACAACTCAGATTATCAAAACGAGACCACAAATGGAATCTAGAGCCTCTAATTAGATTAAGTGGAAAATAATTATTTCCAATTGGCCGAAGTGACCTTCCGGTGAGGACAACCATGAAGATAGTCACAACAGAATTTGTGGTCATGGACGTACAGTCACGATACAATGCCATTCTTGGAAGAACCGGAATACATAGAATGAGATCAATAGCTTTCACCTTCCACCAAATGATGAACATTCTGACTCCAGATGGAGCCGTAGAGATAAGAGAAAACCATGCTGCATCATAGAAGTTCTACAGCCTAAAGAAAGAAGAGCTTGATAAAGAAGAGATACCAATGTAATCCTCTCCAAAATAGGAATTAAGGAATGAACGAGTTGAGAAGAAGGAGGTAGTTGTAGAACCAGAAGAAAAGATTCTAGAAGAACTAGAGAAAATAGAGTTGAACCACCTTGGCCGATATTTCTTCATAGAGTCATTCGAGATGCAATGAATAGATCCATTGAGAAAATAAGTCTTAACATCCATTTGAAAAATTCTAAATCCAAATAGGTGACAATGGCTAGGATTAGGCGACTAGAGGCAAACCTAACAATAAGTGAAAAAGTTTTCTCATAGTCTATGCTCTTTTTTTTAGTGTAACCTTTCGCCACGAGACGAGCTTTATACCTATGAATAGATCCATCTTCCTGACTTTTAATCTTTAAAATCTATTTGTTTCCAATAGATTTTCATCCAGGTGGAAGATCAACTAGTTGTCATACTTGATTCTTTTTACATAGAACTAATCTCATCTTCTATTGCAGTTATCCATTTTTTAGCATCAAGCGATGATAAATCCTTTTGATATGGAGAAGACTTGTCTTCTTCTAGTAAAGAACACAGAAAAACTTACTCATCATTCTCAAATAGACGTACATCGAAGAATATTTTCACGTTGACTTCTACACAGCTGAAGAGTTCAAGAATTATTATTTTGTGGTACACTCTCACTATTCTCTAAATCTCTTCCACTATCATCAGCGATCATTGGCGTACTTGTAGAAAGATGAGGATTTATTTTCCCACCATCGCCGAGTAATGGTGTAGAGTTATTATTTGACTCATTAAGCTCAAAAAGTTTTATATTACCTCTTAGTTCACCTCTATTTAGAAACTCATTTTCCATGAAGTCGACATCATGTGACTCAATCTCAGTCAATACGCCATCAGAACGTTCATGTAACATCACATATCCTTTGAATGATTTGGATATCTAATGAATGTTCATTTTTGAGCTCTAGGGCCTAATTTTTCATGTGCATGTGATGCAACACGAACATAGCCTGTAGATCCCCATGGTCGCAAGTGTTCTAATTTTGGTTTAAAACCAGTCCATAACTCATATGGTGTAGGTGGTACTGACTTAGAGAGCACTCTATTAAGGATATAGGTTCTTGTCAATAAAGTATTTTCCCGAAAATTGATTGGTAGATTAACATGTGCCATCATTGACCTGGCCATATCCAATAAAGTTCGATTCTTACACTCAACTACTCCATTTTGTTGTGGAGTACCGAGAATCGTCAACTGTCTAATGATGTCTCTATTATCACATAAGTCCTTGAATTGTTTCAATAAATACTCACATCCTCGGTTAATACGTAAAATCTTAAGGTTTTTACCTATTTAATTCTTAACTAATGAACAAATATTTGGAAGCGATTCAAAGCCTCTGATTTTTGAGAAATGAGATAAACATAACCAAAACGAGAGTAATCATTAATGAATGTGAGAAAATAATTAGCACCATGTCGTGCCCTAATATTCATAGGTCCGCACATGTTAGAATGGACAAACTCTAAGGATGATATGATCCTTCTACCCTTGTTAAAAGGCTTTCTTGTGACTTTTTTAGTCAAACAATATTCACAAGCAAGTAAGTTAACTCTAAAGAGTAGATCCAAAAGTCCTTCTTGAGCTAACTTTGTCATTCTTTCTTTTCCAATATGACCCAAACTTCCATGCCATGTAACAGATGTAGATGTGATAAAATCATTAATACCAGAAGTTAAATACGTATCAAAATATGAAGAATCGTCAACATCTATTACATAAAATCTATCTATGATGTGTCCACTAACATATACCATTAAGTCCAAATAAAATTGAACATAGTATATAGTTAAAACAAAAGAAAAAAAGTAGTCTGACCTTGGCAATAACAGACATCAAATTTCTTCGAACTCCAGGAGCATAAAGAACATCATGGAGAAGTAAAGTGCGTCTTTAATGCATTTTTAATTGATAGGTTCCAATTTTTATAACATCTTCGCTTGTGTTATTCCCCATGTAAATACGTTGACTCCCAATTGGAATTATGTGATACGCAATGAACCCTACTTGATCTTTTGCAACGTGCCTTATTGCTCCAAAATCTACAATTCAATCAGACAATAAATGAGCAACCAAGATATGACTGAATATATAGGCATCATTTTGAAAGATAGAGTTGATTTATACCTTCTTTGGCTCAACACATTCACGAGCATAGTGATCAAGTTTATTGTAGTTGTAATATTTCATTTCAGTCATTCGTTTTTCTTCCACGCTTGCCGTTATGATACTTTCTGCAAGGGGTGTTCAACTAACCAGGTCAACTCGCCAAACTTACCCAAAATGCGAACCCGCAACGCAAAAACAAAAACCACGCCTACAGTAACCCGCGCACTGTGCAAGTGGTCAGACTGTAACCCAAATCGGACCGGGTCAGTTTGTAGGTAATTGGTTCGTCGTCGCGGGTTGGCCCGACTTGCCCACTGCTTACCCTTAAATGACATCGTTTAAGGATATTTGCACATGCAGCTAGGGGTGGGCAGTAGACTAGAACCCTAATTCATCTTCTCTTCATTCTTCTCAACGTATACCTTCGCCGCCTCTTAGTTTTTCTCACCTTTGCCACCTCGTCACTGAAACACTTACCACTCCAGCAAATGAAGGTCGTTGCAGTAAAAAATCTCTATCTCTTTTTCTTTAACGATCAAGACATCGAAAAATTTTCTCCTGCTCTCCCTTTGCCTACCCCTCCTTTCACCAAGACAATCTCTATCTCTCTCTCTCTCTCTGTCTAATTCTATATATATATGTGTTTGTGTATGTGCGCGCGTTGATTTGATCATATTGTGTGTATTAAATTAATAATATGATCAAGCTGTAGGTCCCATTAATGACTTTATATGATATGTGATTTATAGTATTGATTGTTCATTATTGTTAATTGAAGTGGACATTTACATGTTTTACTTTTGACAATAGATTCGTTCTTATTTCTCTAATGAATTGATTTAATTGGTTGTTCTTGTTCGTAGATGTGTTCTATTATTAATGTTTGCATATAATGGTTTTTACATTGTTCATAGATCTGATGATTTTCGCAGTGTTCGTTATTACTTATTAGTGTTACTGCATATAATGTTTTTTCTATTATTCGTTATTAATGGAATGAAGTGTTCGCTTTCGCGCATAAAGGTTTTTCCATTATTTATTATTAATGTTTTTGTAATGATTTTTGCAATATTCTTAAATTTGTTTTTCTTTCTCTAAAACAGTTTGAGCCCAACCTGATTAAAAATTGTAATGAAACGCATAATAAATAGGTCTAACCCGGAAAGAAGCCCAAATTGAAGTAAATGGACAGTCCACGATTTTAATCAGTCCAAATCAAGCTTCTATGGGTGGCCCAACCCGAAGTACATGGGCGACACATGATTGCAAATAATCCAGACTAATTTAATTTGGTTTAGGCCGCGGGTTTGGCACAATTCGCCTGTTGCCTACTCCTACTTTTTGTACTTTAATTTTTTATGAATAAATCCACCTCTTCCTCCTTATCATGCTTTGTCCTGCCACTTACACTTGGACCCAAATGCCTAGCTATGACTAGACTCAGAGACAACAAAGGAGTATTACCTTTTGCCTCCAACCTTTATGCCTTCAATTCCAAATGACACTGTAATTTGGTAAAAGTTTTGATAGTTACATTGTGCGTCACTATGATCTTCATTTTCTCCAAAAAATGAGGCAATGAGTGAAGCACTGCAAGAATCTGTTTCTCATTAGTTAAGTTATTACTAGGTGCCTTTAAATCGTTTGTCATAGTCAAAATTTTCTAATGATGCTCCACTATCTTTATTCTAAGAGACATCTTATAAGTTTCAAACTTAAGTGTCAAAACTCGCAACCTAGTTGTTGATGTACCAAAAAATGCCAATTACAAGGCCTTCCACATCTTTATTGCGATATTATAACCTTTGTAATTACCAATCAGATCGTCGTGCATATAGCTCAACATAATAAATCTTGCACTATGATCTTTTTTTGTCTGATCTTGATAGATTTTAATCTTACGCCAGTGTTAGGCCGAATTACCTCCGGGAGGTGATTTCATGTTATATGTCAATCTTTTCAGGACCTCTTACTCATTTAGGAGATATTGGATTTTACTTTGCCTATGCAATTATTCCCATCTAGTTTCTCAACATTAGCAAGGTCTGTCACTATATTCATTAAAATCACTTCCCTATATTTTATGCACATTAGGATATTAACATACACACCAATTATTTGCCGCAATAGTCGAACCAAAAGAAATAACACATTGCTCCATAGTACAAGATCGAAAATTTTGCTATGTTCATAATCATCTCTTGTATTTTTAGATCTAAATGTCATTTTTAAATATATTATGTGCAAAATAAAAATGAGAAAAATATATCTCAACTCATTATTGTCCACAAATTTAATTTCATAATTTTCTAAATAAATATGATATGTGTACCAAATTAAATAATATGAAATTTCACATATAATTGATATTCATAATTAAATAATATCAAATTTTAGGGAATAGTATACTTGACTGTAACTTAAATATACTCGGTTAATAATAAATAGTGCAACAATGTCAGGCTATCATTGATTGGTGTTAGGTTTTGCTGTGTGTCCCATGACCCATCAAACTTACTCAACAACCACCACAAAGAGTTTCCAACAAACCAACACACAACATTTAATTGAAAATGTGTGAATAGATTATAAGAGCGATGCCCTGTATCATTAAAAAAAATTGAAATGACGTCGTTTGAATCACTTCTTAAATGAACCAGAATCAGAAATGTTCTAATGAACAGTTGTTGAAATTCTACATTTTTTTTCATTTTTTGAAAAATTATAAAAAATCAATCACAAGTCCAAATCTTATAAAATTTTTATCGTATTAGTAATAAAATTTATAATATTTCTATTTAAAAAAAAAGTCCAGAAATATTAAATTTTTGAAAAAACTATTTTTTTGGCCATTAATGAAGAAACTATTTTTCTTTAATGAAAATTACTATTCATGCACTATAACAAAACAATTAGGTGAAAGAACCTATAAAGCTATGATATCAATGTAAACTAATGAGGAAATATTAAAACAAAACCTTACCTTTCGGATTTGGAAGACCCGTTTACAACACATTCTTCATTTCTTCTCTCATCATTAATAATAACACTATAAGAGTATTTTTGGATAATATCCACATACTCCTTAACCAAAGTCATTTAAATTTTCTGTAATTTGATGGGATTAGAAACTTTACATATATCAATACCTATTTATAGATAGAATCCCAAAAGATGTGTCATTTTCAATGGATGTCTACCGAATAGACATGAATATTAATACCAAGAGCCGCACCCATTCACAATGTGACAATTCATGGAACTTGGGGCTCATATGGACACTCCACTGGTCAACTCGACTCGCTCCATAATCCAATAATTTTTGTACAATTTTTATGGAAAAAAAATTCGAAGTAAAAACCTACAAACAAAATGCAAAAAAATAAATAAAAATAAAAAGAAATGACAAAAAAAATAAAACAATTTTTTTTTTTTTTTTGTTTTAAAATTTAATGTTTTCCTTTTTGTTTTGGTTTTGTTTTATCTTATGCTTTTTGTTTTCTAGTTTTTTACTTTTACTTTTTTTATTTTTCATAAATGCCATAAAATGAAGAAATAAAATAAATAAAATAAAATACAAATTAAGGGAAAAAAATAAAATAAAAGTAGAAAAAAAAGAGATCGAAGGCATAAAGATATTATGAAAGGGTTAGTCCCCGTCTATTTAGTGCTTCTGTTCCTCAATCTCTTTTTCTACTCCTACAATTTTGGAATTAATGTACGAAAATGTGTTTGTTAAATATATTTTTATTCTCAAATATTCTCAAAATTTTAGGAGTAATTCCAAAACTTTTTAATAATTTGAGAAACAAAAGAATCTTCCTATTCATTCTCACAAAATTATCCTCATTTTATTTTTTAAGGGTAAATGTCGAGAACCAACACCCACGTCAGCCACCACCCACGCTACCCACTACCACACCACACCACCATGCTAACTACCACCACATCGAATCACCACCATACCGATCCACAAACACCACCGCATATATTTATCTTCTTCTTTCATCTCCTCTCTCTCTCTATATATCTCTCACACACACACATATAAACAAGAAAAAATTAGTATTTAGTTCTCTAAAGATATAGGAATCAAAAAATAGACCTCTAACTACTATAATAAAGTTTTTAATTCTTAGAGATTTTAGAAAATAGTCTCATATTCTTTGACCATCTTTTTTCCATAATTTACATAAAATGTCGTTCTATAAAATATAACAAGACATGAACATTCATATTTTTATTTTTCTACTTTTATACATTTTAATAAATGGTAGGATTGTTGTGCAGCTGTGAATGTAAACAATTTTTTGTAGACAATTACATTCTTTGTTATGTTCACACGTTCTCTTTATTTTACGTTCACCAAAACACAGCAAATTTTCACTAAAAAACTAAATCGATATGAGCATTCACAAAGAACAAACAAAATCAACAAAAGAACATTCGTGATGAATAAACAACAACCTTACCAAAATCAACAAAAAACAAATAAATCAAAACAGATCTAAACCATATGAACGTTCACTAAACCACAACAAACATTCATAAAAAAAAATGCTATGAACATTCACAAAGAACAAACAAAATCAACACAGAACATTCACAAAGAATAAACAAAAATTCCACCAAGATTAACAAAGACCAACAAATCAAAATGAACATTCACCAACACAAGCCACCAGTATGAACATTCACAAAAAACAAAGATTTGAAATAAACTTTCACCCTCAAAATTCACCCTAAGATCTGAAATTTTTAAGATTTGAGAGACAGACAGACAGATCATCGTCCTCGCCATCAACACTGTCATTGATAGGTTTGGAAAAATTCCAGATTTGAAATTTTTCAAATCTGATAGAGAGTGATAGATAGAGAGAGAACGAAGGATAACAGCAGATCATGGTGATAGCTCAACGAATCATTCAAGAGTAGTGATGGTTCGCGCCGGTGGTGATAGTGGCGGACCATTCGGCCGTGGTGATTGCGGCAAATCATGGTGATGGCGACGAAGAAGAAGATAATTGCAACACTAAACACATATCACCCTAAGATATCTGGGACACCCAAACCCTCCGCCACAAACCATCATCAGTCGAAGCATCACCACGATTGTTTGTCTCTCTCGTTGTTCGACACCGTCCTTTTGCCATCGCCGTTTGAAGGGAGGAAGACGATGATAGTGACGAAGAATGGAAGAAAATGGAGAACAATAGATAGGGAGAGAGTGAGTGGCTCAAAAATGGAGAGAGAGAGAGAGAAAAAAAAAAAAAAAAAAAAAAAAAAAAGGGCCACGAGAAAGAGTTTAGAGATGAGGGCTGGAGTTTTGTATTTATATAGGGATATAACTGTCCGTTTACTATTTTTTCTAACTACAAAAAGACTAAATATTAAGAAAATGATTAAATAATAACCTTTTTTTGTTTAAAAGGCTCATTGAGGAAAGAGAAATCAAAATTAGAGCTAAACAATAAATAAATAAATTAATTAATTAATTAATTAAAAAAAAAAAACTCTATAAACAATTTAAGTTTATTTGCAACTAAACAATTTTATTTTTTTTAATTTTTGTTCTGAGAAATTATAAAAATATTTTAAGAATAATCATCATTACCAAACACATATTTTATTCTTAGAATACTTAATAAGAAAAACAAAATCATCATCCCATTTTATTGAAAGTAGAGAAAGAAAAGCAAAAACATTAATCAAACACCTTGATATGGGTAAAATTGGGCCTGCTCCATATGCCTGCCACCTAAACCACATTTGCCACATCTCTAGCGCCACGTCAGCAACGGCCTGATGAGCCCGACTCAGGTCGGTCAGCATGAAGCACTCGAATCACCAAGCAAGAATCTCATCGACTATCGTCGTAGAAGAATATGTTAGTGCATATAGCCTAACCTAAACCTCGGCGGTGGAGTATACACTCCAAAGGACGGTCCCCATGGAGTATCTGGTCAAGTTGAGCACACTTTCCTCGAACGAGGTTACCAAAATATGTGCCCTCAGTTCCGAACTGACCCAGATGGATCCGATCGTGAGCTATCTCACCAATGGAATGCTTTTGGATGACCAAGCTCATTCTCGGAGAATACGGTACCAAACAGCATGGTACGCTCTCATTGATGGTGTCCTATATCGCAAGTTCTTCTCGGGTCTGTACTCCAGGTACCTCCAACCTGAGGAAGTTGACTATTGGATGAAGGAGGTTCATGAGGGCACTTGCGAAAACCACTCAAGAGGCAGGTTGTTAGCCCAGAAGCTACTTCTACACGGTTACTACTGACCCAAGATGCTTGAAGATGCAGGGGAATTTGTTAAGAAATGTGATAAGTGCCAGTGGTTCGCCGTGCTCCCTCACGCCCTACCTACCAAGCTAGTGGCCATGGCCAGCTTGTAACCCTTCACCCAATGGGGTATTAACCTCCTTGGCCCGTTCCCTCAGGGTACCAAGCAGAGGAAATTCCTGGTCATCGTCATCGACTACTTCACAAAATGGGTTAAGGCCGAGCCCCTCACCCGAATCACCAAGGAAATAATCTGAGACTTTGTTTGGAAGCGTATGTTTTGCCAATTTAGCATCCCAAAAGTAATTGTCTCAGACAATGGGAAGTAGTTCGACAATGATTTATTTGCCAAGTTATGTTCCGGGTTGGGAATCAGCATGCACTTTTCCTCCCCAAGTCATCCCCAAGCTAACAACCAGGTCTAAGTCACCAATAGGACCATTTTGCAAAATTTGAAGACCAAGTTGGACAAGTCCAAGGGTTTATGGGTGGAGGACCTGTACCTCGTGCTGTGGGCCGGGCCTACCACATGACGGTTTGGACTCTTACCAGTGAGACACCCTTGGCGATGACATTTGGCGCAAAGGCCATCATTCTAGTCGAGATTGGCCTACCATCGCCTTGTATTGTACTTTCCTTCAACCGAGCTGAAAACGACATAGGTTTGGTGCTCAACCTTGACCTACTGGAATAAATGAGAGAAAGAACTCGGATACATCAGGCCACCTATCAACAAAGAACAGCCCAATATTATAATCACCGGGTTCGACCTCGATCCTTTGACGCAGGCGACCTCGTCCTAAGGAAGATCACGTTAGCCACCAGGGACCAAAATACTGGCAAGCTAGATCCAAGCTGAGAAGGGCCGTATCGAGTTACTTGAGTAGCTCAGCCAGTCACCTACAACTTAGAAACAGAAAAAGGAATACCCCTTGTAATCGAAATTTTGAAGTCAATGAAAAGGGTGTTCAGTTCAAATTCGGCCCAATCTCCAAATTCTCCACAAGTGTAGAGGCGAAGACGAGCAACCCCCCAGGCTAAGAGACCGGGGCGGGCTGCCCTCCAAGCCTTCCTCCAAACAAACACAGAGGTAAACAACCCTTCGTGCCGAGAGGCCGGAACGAGCCGCCCTCCAGCCATTTCTCCGACGAAAAGACTAGCTATCATATCGAATCTCTAGCACATCCCAATAAAAGACTAGTTGTCGCGCAGAGGAAAGAGACCGTTTGTCAAATAATACCAGTGGTACCAAGTCTTGATCCCCTCCTATAAGACAACCACAAAAACTCGGCAAGCCCAGCTCTTATGGTCGCCGGGGGAAAGAAAAGCCAGACTTGGGTAGCGATGGAAATATTGCAAATGAAAGCTTTGTGTAACTAAGAAGTAGTGTGAATTCCTACAACCAAGCCGACGTGATCGGCATAAGGTTTGAGGAATCTCGCAGTTCTTGCCGCAGATCCTCCATCTTTCGAGGAAATTATATCTTTGACTCTCGTTCCAAAGATGGGTTTTGATCCTTCCCCTAGCGATGCCATTGCATAGAAGAGTGATGGTAGAGATACCGTGATATGTCGAAGAAAAGAACCAAGAAATGTTTGGGCTAAAAAATACAGCCGTTTTGTGTCTCAGTCATGATAATTACGTTGTATGGGAAGTCGAAAGAGGTAGTGTGTAATCGGTCGGCCAATGCCTCTCCTACCCAAGTAACAAGTTTCAAAAATTTGTCGGAGAAAAGTGCAAGTGGCCAACAATCGTTGCGTTAAAGGGAGACATTGGGTCCGCAATTAACTAGATCGGTACAGTTGCTCCTTCGCGGTAGCTAGGATTCTAGAGGTCGTCTCTATTAAACCTCATTATTGCCCGAGCTGGTTAAAAAGGTTTGTTATTTGAATTATTTTAGGTAGGTTACATTCTTCAACTTGCAGTGAGTATTAGATCACATTTGTGAGTAGTGTGTCCATTGACTGGCCAGAAACTGTGAAACAAACAGAACCAAAAAAATGAAGCATACGAAACGCGATTGGCCAAAAGAGGAGCTATATTCAATTATCAAAAATTTGTGGTAACAAAAAATTAGGACCCCTGCCCATAATTACAAGCCCGCTCCTCGTAAAGCTGAACAAAAAAAAAAGTTTGAAGTTTGTTGGTTGGTTGGGCTAATGAAGGTCTACAGATGGAAGACATCCAACTAGTCTGGCCTTCGCTGCCCGCTGGGGTACCTCATTGGCCTCCAAAGTGTCTGTTTGGCCCTCCCTGGCCTCCTGACGATATGCGCGATCCGCCCCGACTTCTAGAAGATCTGCCCGGCTGAGCGTTTTGCTCGGCCTAGGCCTCTTTGATATCTTCAGCGGAGGGCTCGAGCATGATCTTCGTGTCTTCGATGTCGTGGAACTAGCACCGAACCGAGTTGATCGCTCATTTGAACCCTAGCTTGATCACACTTCTCCCGATCTGGTCCTGCAAGTCTTTGAACTCTTGGTTGTTTTTTCCAGTCCGCTACGGTTTCAGCCCGGGCCTACTCCAGCTCGGTTGCCCGGCTTTTTCCCATTTCCTTAAGCTAATTGAGGGTGATCTGCTCGGCCTTGGTGGCTCTTGCCTGTTCATCCTCGGCTTAGTTGATCAGTTTCTCATTCATCTTCGACAGTTGCTCATTCTCACCCCGGAGCATATCCAACTCCCTTTGGTATTTGTTCAACCTGTCGATGTGTTCAACCCTCATTTTCTCCAGCCACTCGCACTTCTCGTTATCTTTATGGAAACATGGCCCCAACTCGACTGAAGAATAAAGAGCTTGCACAGTCGAAAAGGGTGAAGGTTGAAAAAGATCATGGTTGAAGTCTAGGAATCTTACCGAGGTAAGAACTTACCGACAACTGATACCAGTAGAGATTGAAAGCGATTCGGCCGTCAGATTTCTCACTGAATCTTGCCCGATCCACCAGGGGAGTGATTTGGTGGGTGAAAGTCGGGAAAATGGTCGGCGTTTCAAGGATGCCTCGGTCACTATGGAGCTTGGTTGTTACAGCAAATGGCGCCACATCCTTCTCCTACTGGGACTCCTCCCGTCTCTGCTGGGCCTCAGCACGGCTCCTCTTTTGCTGTTCGGCCACAGCCTCAGACGTTCCCACTTTTCGTTTCCCTTTGTCTCTCCTCTCCATAAGAGTCGGGCTATCTACATCTAATGTGATCACGGCCGACCTGGCCATAGCCGGGGTCGCGGGCCTCTTTGGAGCTCCCACCCTGCCTGTTGCTGCCGACTTGGCATGGCCCTCCTAAGGTGCCGCCCTGGTCGCAAGAGTGGTAGGAACCAACCTTACTTGAGCAGCCCAAGCTATTGCCCTTTCCTAGACTAGTTGGTTGGTCTCGGCCCCCAGGTGAGCCTGCTTTGCTCCTCAATCTCCTTCGCCAAGGCCCGCTGGGCACGCCGGGAGACTAGGAGGTCCCCGCTCCAGCTTCCCTATGAGCCTTTTTAGAAAAAGAAGTCATCCATTCCACGACAACCTCTGGCTCACCAGCCAGCTCGGATGCCAAAAGCACCTCCGCCTCATCAACCTCCATCGCAGACGAGCTGAGCTCGATCTATTTAACCTAGGGTTCAACCACAGTTTCTTCAGACCCAGAAGAGTTGTACCCCGACGAATAAGACTCAGAAATAGAAGACACGAAGGAAAGGAAAGAAGAGAAATATGAATACCGTGCTTGGAGGTCAGGTGGAGCTTTCACGCTACTCTGGTTAAGAAATGTGCAAGAATGAAGTGCCTATTTATAGAGGGTCGAGAAGTTGAACTGTCGAGATAATCGGACGGTTCGCAGAGCATCGATCCACACGCCATCACCCAACCATCGTATATCCAATCAATGTGTCAGTCAAACTTCCACTGGAAGCCACAAGATGTCCGACCTAGCTAATTTTTTTCCATCGGGCTGATCTATCTTTCCATGTTGTGTCGTCGTGGCCCGATAGTCTATTCTCAGGCAGGCCATTATCAAAACCTTCAGCGTCTCATGTTCTATCTTTACGCTAAGGCTTGGGGTGTCACACCCCACCCAGGACACCCATCACCTAGAGGCTCGGTGGGACGTCGACATGACTTCACCCGAACGTCAAACCATCTAAAAAAACAAAGGCCATACATAAATATACAACTACAAAATGTCACCAGATACATCATCTCCAATTGGGGACACATCCATCCCTGAATTATGATAACAACACATAAAAATATAACAACCAAGAATCTCACACAGATTCGCCCCTAACAGCTCATCTCAGAAACTCACATACGACTCTATCTAGTGCCAGTAGGGGGATCGACTCCTAAATTTGCTACACTGAAGAGTGTACTGCCTTCTTAGTAAAAACCATTTTTAACATAATAATAATACATTCTAAATAATACACATTTAAATGGATCAAGCGTAACACGTATAAACAACACATTTTGAATAATAGTATAAAAATTATATACCACGAGAAAACTTTTTTTTCCTACCATTCAGAAATCATCATCCATAAATATATATCAAATATATGAAAACTGTCCAAACCATCAGCATAAGATAATATGATAAATCATCAAAGACGATATAATAAAACACTACATCACCGCATATAACAAAACATCAAATACGACAAAACATCACATACGACAAAACACCATATATAACACCACACCACACCACATCACATCACATCATACTACACCACATCACACCACCCCCACACCTCAGCTAGCCATGTGATCGTTTTAACCTCACGATCGGAAGTTGCAACGGTATCGTATCCCGTAGGATATGCCTTCCTAGTGGGATATAACAACGCTCCACTGGACTGTGCCAGACGGGTGAAATAACGCTTCGCTGGACTAAGCCAGACGGGTGAAACAACGCTCCGCTGGACTAAGCCAGACAGGTGAAAATCCACCACCAATCTCCACCTCACCACCATAACAACAACTCATCTCCACCTCAACAATAACAACTCATCTTTATCTCAACAACAACTCAATAGAAAACATCAACGCTCTGCCGAAGCAGATAAAATCAATAGCATCGACACAACAATAACAACAGCATTAAACTACATATCAATAATATCAACATCTATCTCCAAAATTGATTTAATCCAAATATCATTTTTCCATCGTCTTTTAAAACCAATTAGATTTAACAAATCATTTCTTTCCATTATCTTTAAAAACCAACGAAAAACCACATTTCCAAATCACTCAAAACCGCTTGATCCATATAAGTTATAAATACGTTCAGTTTTTAAGTAAACACATTTTCCATCATATATTTGAAAATAGATTTGGCAAGAAGACAGTACACTCACCTCGATATCCGTTTTGCAAAACTGCCATTGACTACACTCTATCTGGACGTCGGTACCTGCGTATCTAATAACGATAGAATCTAAATTAATATCTTATTTAAAATACCTTAATCATACAATGCAAGCCCTAATTTCCATAATTTTCCTATTCTCTACATTCTATATTACTATTCAACAAATATTACTCTGTTACAGTTTACGATATCGAAATTATTCATGTGAACGGTCTCAATGTTTATTATCGTCATTTTAATATTTTTGACGCTAGAATTTAATTTAATAAATTACACTAAATTTAACGAAAAACGTTATTAAAATTAACCGTTACGAAATTATTACGATTACAAGAATTGCAACGCTAAATAAAATTTAATTTAACGAGAATTAATAATCAGTTGAAATTTCACCTGTTTCCGGATCGTTTTGTGGCCACGAGATGAATTTTGAATTTCTTGGGGTGGTTTCTTAACCCCCCCCCCCCCCAAATTTTCTTCTTCTTCTTTTTTTTTTTTTTTTTTTTTCCTGCTACCCTTTTCTGTTTTGGTTCAGTTGCCACCAGCCACCCCTCTTTCTCTCTACTAGTTCCGTCCACCAGAGGCCTCTCATGCCTCGCCGCTCTCACCACCAATGCTACACCACCCACGATCATCGATCACCAACCACCACCGGCCATCTCCACAACCGAAACACCTACCCACTTGTCCACCAGGCTCCCACCGCAACACATATCAACCCATGCACGTTTACCCATGCACATGTACGCACACACCCACATCACCGGATGCGTAGAAACACACACACTCCCACGATCAGCTCACCACCATCACCCACACACCCATAACGACGAAACGGAACAGAGCACACCCACACACATTCACGACATAACACACTTCAATCGGCGATGACACACCCACACCTACGCTGGAGAAACCACGACGAACTGAACCACCACCTCCGGCGATCACCTAGCAACTCCGACAACCATCGAACCGAGACCCATTTTCCCTCTGGTTCTCTCTCTCTTTCTAAAACTTGATAATGACAACCACAACAACGATGGCGGTGACGAAGAAAATAACCGACGCGCACACACAATTACCGAATGACAGAGACGAACGGCGACGATTACCAACAACGAACCACCATCAACCGAAACCCATTTCCCTCTCTCTCTCTCCTGATCTGTTTCGGTTCATTTCTGATTTTTTTTTTCCTTCCTTTGAGATCACGATTTCTATGAATCATTTATGGGCATGAAATTTAGTGCTTCTCTTCGATTACCTCCGGTTGCCACGTCACTCCTCTCTCATTCTCTCCTGTCTCCGGCTGAGCTCACGGCACACGCACATATATATGTATATGTATATATATATCTTTTGTTTTAATTACACTTTTCTCCCCTAATTTCTTTAAGTCTCCTAATTTAATCCAAAATTAATATTTTAGATTTCATTAATTGTAATTTCACCCCTAATTAAATATTTGGTATTTATTTTAGTCCAAAAGTTTACAACTCACATTTTGAAAATTGCTAATTGATCCCAAAGATTATTAAATCAAAAAATTAATAGCGTCAACCACCCTGCTATTTTTTATTATGCTCGAATGCAACTCAATTTGTATGTACAAGAAAGACCGGGGTCTTACATGGGGGGCAATTGATATGGGTAAAATTGGGCCTGCTCTACGTGCCTGCCACCTAAACCACATTTTTCACGTCTCCAGCGCCACGTTAGCAATGACCTGATGAGCCCGATGAACAGACAACTTGAACACCTACTTAGATCGGTCAACATGAAGCACTCGAATCGCCAAGCAAGAATCTCCTCAACTATCGCCGTAGAAGAACAAATCGGTGCATATAGCCCGACCTAAACTTCGGTACCCGGGCCGACCTGTCACTCTAAGCAGGCTTGGCCCATAAGCTTCTCCATCAACAAACAAAGGGCCCGAGGCCTAGGCCTACAACTCTAATCCGTCGTGTTCCTCACGCGCCTAACTACTTATTGCTAAATCGAGTTTAAGGCTCTAATCTTGCAGAACACTAATCACTTCCCTGCCTATAAATAGGAGGCTTCATCAACACATCTCCACATGTGAATATATACGAAAATATACCCAACAGATCGAGGTAATAGCTTCCTCCAAATGAAATGCTTTCCTCCTCTCGAGTTCTTACTCTCACGCTTGAGGAGATACGTCGGGAACACTCCAGTAAGTCCCGTGTGCAGGTGACAGGTCGGAGCTCAGTCTGGATAGCGGCTCGGATAAAAGACCTGCAGGATTGGACCTCAGTTTGGACAGCAAGTCGGACAACGTCCGCCCAACTCTGATCGGAGCCTCTAAAGGACGAAAGTCATCTCCGGATCGATTGCAGCTCTCCAGTTCAAAGTGTGACTAGACCATACTACTGATCGACTCGATTTTCAACATCAACGCATCTAAACGAACCTAAATGAAGCAATATACATAAGAAGTGGAGTAAAACAAGACTTGCTAAATGGAACAACCAAACCAACCTCGTAACCCTAGACAACCTATTTATAGTAGGCAAGAATTCTAAGGGGAAAAAAGAAAGATGGATAATCTAACATTTATCGCAATTCATTTTCAAAATGGGAAAAATCCAAAGTCAACAATGAGGACGCCATATCATATTGACCACCCAAAAAAGAAAATAAATAATCTTGTTCGAATTCAAACAAATGGATAGAAATCAAAAAAGGTTGGGATTAGATCCCCTGTCCAATAGACTTCTAGAACTTATATTTTACTCAAAGTTATGTCCTTGTTAACATGTAGTTTTCCCACCCACCTCGAAAACACATCCTTTATCACCCCCTACCACAATCTTCCTTCCTTCTTCATTATTTTTCATTTTTCCTAATATGTATTGGTTACGTACGCCACGATCTGATTAATTATTTTATCAAAAAACTATAAAGACGTACTCCCGGATGAGTCAGATACAATACTAATCATAAAAATTAAATTCTAATTCACAAAAACAGAGGACATCTTATCTTACCAAATAATTTTAAAGGCATACTTTTTCATATTAACCCGATAAATAGTTTTCATAAAAATCGAATTTTAATTAATAAAAAAAAAAAATACTTTCTTTTACCAACCGAACTACCATCTCTTGGGTCCACAATCTTCCTTTCATTTTTATATTATAATTCACCATCATGCCAGCAATTTCTTGTATCAATCTACCACCAAAACAAAATTAAACAGAGAAAGAAACAAAAACTAACAAAATTTATTGGAAAATGAAGATCAATGAGTCAGAACTTACATGAAGAATTCAAGTCTCATCCAAAAAAAGAAGGGATATAAGTAAATAACTAATATGGTTTAGTTCATCAAAGATCAAACAACAACATATGAAGAACACAAAAAGAAAACCCAAAATCTCATATGTTTTTCTTACTGAAATATCTTAGATTTACTTTGATTGTTAATCTTCAAACCCAGTTTGCTTCCAAATTGCATTTCTGACCCTGCTCAAGTCTCTTCCTTTCAGCGTCCTCCCGATCCCCTCGTGAACGGAGAATGAAGCGATTCGAGTTCTCGCCAGATACTCGTGGGGAGGCATTCTCTCGTCGTCGTCTCCGTCGTCGTCCTCTTCGTCTCCGCCGCTGCCGATGACGTCATCCTCGTTCTCTCTGCTCCGGTCCTTGAACTCGCCGCGGAGGATCTTCGACCAGTCGGGTACGTTGACCGGCAGCGATTTCGCCGCGGCCGGTGGGGTTTGATTCGCGCGGCTGTTGGTGCTGCTGGTGCTCTTCTTAGCCGGCTTTTTGAGCGACGGCCGTGAGGATGGGATTGGCCTCCTGGGTTCCGTCGGAAAGGGATCGTAGTTGGAGTTCCAAACATCGGATTCGTCGAATTCGAAGGGGGAATCGGAGTTTGTCGCCTGAGTGATTGCGTTTCCTCCTCCGAGGTAGACGTAGCTCCTCCTGGCTGCCATTTGAGGGGAACCTGAAAAGGACCACAAGGTGTTTGATAAAATGTCTGAGTGAAGGTGAGTATTCCCTTTGCAGGTGAGGGGCGTCTATCTTAACTATGATGGGGTAGTAAAGAGTGTAAATAGTTGAGGTTTTGAAGGATGGTTATTTATAAGAAAAATGTGGTAATGGATAAGCTCTGTCTCAATTTTTTACTACCTAAGAAAGTTAGCAATAATTTAGGTAAAACATATGAAAAACGAATGTAAAAAAAATGGTGGAGGTGGCTAAATAGAACTCTACTCGCTAGACCAACAAGGTGCGACTCAAGTGGTAAGGCCCGTTTGAGTTGAAACAGTTAAGGGGTTTCTGTAAGACCAGGAGTTCAAGCATATTTAAAAACATTTGTTAGGAGAAGTCCCAAACAAGATTAGTCTTACATCCTGTGTGGGTGTGGAGACACTCGTAGGTATACCAAAAAAAAAATTAGTTAGAAAAATTAACCTAAGACTTATAGTGTAGCGTTTATCTAATGTGCTTCCTTAGTAGGAAATCTAGGATTTAAAATCCTCTCTCCCAATATTTGTACCAGACAAAAAAAATAGCTAGAAAAATTAGGGTGTTTTGTCATTGGCCCATAATTTTGCAATCCAATATTCCCTAAATCACGTGATACACTAATTTTTTTTAGAAGTCTAATAATTTTGTTAAACGTCTTTTTTTAGAAGTCTAATAATTTTGTTAAAAGTCCAAAGTCACTGCAAGACATGAAATGTCACTGTAATTTTTTCAGAAAAAATGACAGTGACTTTTATATAATGTAATAATTTTTTACATGAAAAAATAACTGTCACTAATGTTCACCAAGAAAAAAAAAAAACAAAGCGTAATATGGCCCAAGCGGCAAGACACGTTTGAATTAAAGCAGTTGAGAGGCTTCTGTAATATTAGAGGTTCGAGCCAGCGGAAAAACATTTATTGCGAGATGTGGCCATGGAATTTCTAACGAGATTAGCCTCATCCCCTATGTGGGTGAGGGGACACTTGCAAGTATACAAAAAAAACATCTAAAAACTATTAGTTTCATTTTGAAAAAATTATCAATAATAGGTTAAAAAAAAAAGTGATTTAAATAATTAAAATATAATATTAAAAAAGAAAAAAAATAATATGTGTGAATTCTGGGTGTATGGCCAGTCTTAGGCAGAAATCATCAAAACATTTGATTTTGGCCCAATTCAACAGGGATACTAATTTTTCATGCCATAAATGTACTTAGATTTTTATTAAATGAAAAATAATTACTAACTTAATTATTACATGGACTTATTTCAATATCCTTAATTTTTTAAAAGAAACTCACATAATAATTACACAAACCTTGTTCTAAAAATTATATTGCACCTCGGATTTTATATATTGCGTAAAGGACATCAATTTAATATTTTGCTTTGGGCTGGAGGCAATTCTAATTGGGCGAATACATGATACATAAAATAAGTAAAGATAAAATAGCGAAAATAATTAAAATTATATCTATAAATATTTAAAATAATAGGTGAACATAGTTTTGGCTTCTTTTTTTTCTTATTTAAATTGTATTGTTAAAAAAAATTAATTGGATTTTGTTTAAAAAAATGTTTTTGAAAAGGAAAAGAGACACTTAGATGGCATTTGGTTAGTGTTTTTGTTTCTACTTCTAATAAGTTGGGAAGAAAATACTATTTCCATTCTAAAATATTTCGAGAATAAAAATATGTTTGGTAACAACCATTGTTCTGAAATTGGAGAACATAAATAAGAATTAGGATTGGTTGCAATATTTATTCTTTTTTTTTTTTTTTTTGCTTTAAATGTTTGGTGGCCAGCGTCGTGGTGATGGCCAAGAAATAGTCATGGCCAGCAGGGTGGTAGTGGAAATATTTTGTGTGAGTGAATAGAAATCAATACTTTTTTTATTTTTCAGATTCTTAAGGAATTTAAGAATTGTTCCCAAATTATACCTAAATTTTTTATAACGGAAACGAATTTACTAAACCCGTTTATGTACATTAATCCCAAAATTTTAAGAGCGGAAACAAAAAATCAAAGAACAAAATTGTAGCCAAATGGGACCTTAATTTTCTCTATGTAAAATGTTGTATACATGTAGTGTTATCTGGTTATTATCTAATACTAATACTTAAAAGTGAAATGAGAGATAAACTTTTAATGAGGTTACAGAATTTCTCTTTCAAATTTTTGGTGAGTTATTATATATTTTATATTTTTATTTTTGTTTTTTTATATATCAAGTGACGCTACTCAATTTTGTCTTTTTTTCAATTAATTTTTTTCTAATTAATACACAAAAATATGATTAATTTTCATGGTCCACATTTTAAATTATTTAAAAAAATAATTATAATTCAAAAAATATTTTAATTTAAAGATAAAATGAATACAATATAAATTAATTAAATTAGATTTTATTGACTTGCAAAAATTGATAAAATTAACTTTAATTTATAATTATTTGTTTGTTATTTTATAGTATATTAGTAAAAGTTAATTTGCAGAAATATTAGTTTACTTTATAATTATTTATGTAATTTTTAATAATATATATAATTATATTCGATATTTATAAAACGTTATTACTCAATCAAATTTTTGTATTCGTTTGAGGATATTACTAGTAAAGTAACTAAATAATATTTTATGTATTTCATGCTTCAATATTAATAATTTATTATAATTGTTTTCTAAGCCCACGCAATTTACGGGTTCTGAAGTCGCATATGAGAGATTTTCTTTCTTTTTGGGTTTCTCGTGGTTAATGTTTAGTTTAATAATTATTAATGTAAATTATTGTTGTATCATATTGAAACTTTTGCCATTTGATTGTCTATTTTGGACTTTAGAGGACTTATACTGCCATTAAAAAATTCAAAATGAACGATACTCACTTTCAAATCACAATTTAATGCCTTTAAACATGTTCTTCATGCTGTAATTATTTTTAAAAAGGTAGTTGTAATTATTTTTAATAGTTCCTTTTTTGAAGAAAAATAATTATAAACCCCGTCTTTATGGATTGAAAACGGGAGGAACTCCCGTGTCCATTGGAGAAACAGGAGAGGAACTCCCGTGTCCATTGAGGCACTCCCGTTTTCTAAAGCCAGCCTGTTTTAGGACAACACTTCTCCTTCTTTTCCTTCTTTTTCTTCCTTTGCTTCTTAATCTTCTTACCTCTTTCGCCACAGCCAGAGATCGCCCTCTCATTTCCCTACTTTCTTCTTCTTCTTTTTCTTCGACTTCTTCTCTCTTTTGGCATTATTTTCCTAATATACTTCATTCTCTTCGTATATTTTCGTTCCGATTGTTTGCAAAAATAAATTATCATATAGTCAATCATGTAATCTTACATTATGTTGCTTTTATTTGTTAAACATTTTAACCTCAAATATTAATAAAAGATGTTTTGATATTATTCTCTATTATATTAATGTTGTAAACACTAAATATAAAGTTAATATGTGTTAAATATTTAATGTTATTAAAAGACAAAGTCTAAAGATATTTGGTAACTTATATTCTAAATTGTTCCTAGTTGATATTAGATTTTTTAAACTGGTTTTCAATGATCTAGGGTTGCTTGTTGAAGTGTTTTTCTCTTATAAGAATGAAGAGTCTCAAATAATTAGTATGACATACTAGAAACAATCACAATGGAACTTACTAATGTATCAAGGAATCGAACGTAATCATTCTTGATATCTTGAATGGTAACTATGCTCAATGTCATGACTTGAGACATTGTATACTACATGTATGAATTGTTATATTTTAATAATACTAAATGTTATATTTTAACCACGAAACTTCAAAGATATTAAATAAGTATAGTGAAATATACATGTGAATATTTCAAGTATGCAAAATATAATCTATAAATCATTCTCAACAAAGAGAGATGTGTCCTATGTGATTCAATTTAATATGATTCACCTAATTCTCCAATCAAAACACTAAGACAATTAGGATGAGATTACAATTGGTGTTACGAGGAATTATATTATCAATTAATATTACATATGATTGCACTAGAGATTTTTTTACTTTATTCGTACTCTATTGATCATTTAGGGAACATAAGATAGAGAGATTGTATAATAGGAGGTTCTCTCGATAAAATTCTGATCAACTAGATATGTTTATGATATGTAGGTAAACGTGACTCACAGTAGGAGGAGACGCCTTGGGGAAAGTGTTTCTCTTGGAAGGAAAAATTAAAATTGTTCCAATCATAATAAATTAATTACTTAATTTATTAATTAATTCCACCATCTAGCCTTTAGTTTAAACTTAATGGTCTACACACAATAAAAAATAAAAATTGGAAAATGTCTTTTTTTTTTTAAAAAAAGAAAAAAGAAAAAAAAAAAAGTTAATAATATTGAATAATTTGAAAATTTGAGGGCTAAAGTATAATTATAACAAGAAGGGGTACATGATAAGGGGAATGCCGTATATGGTCGCCCCCAATGTGATTTCAACCAAGACAAAATTTTAGCCACTATTTCCTTCTTTCCATCTTTGTACAAGTGTTTTAATTCTTACTATCACCTAGAATCAAAATAGAATTACCTTAGGATCTAGAGATTATTGATTCTTAGAAATCTCAAAAACATGCGGATACTGTTAGAGGCTAGACAGTTGCTTTGCTTCTAAGAAAACTATTTCTCTATTGCTGGAATGAGATCAAGTCTAGCCGCTCTTGGAAGAGTTAACTCAAATCACATCTGGAACTACCAATTTTTAGGGTGAAGCACCAGAAGAAGGTATATTAACTAAATGTAATTTAATCTTTACTGGTTTTATTTATTTTATGTTGATACGGATAAATCCGCCTTTAAAACACATAATATTACATGTGATTTTATTTTTTTTATATTCCGTTACGTAAATCTTGTAATTTTAATATTTGATTTTGTTGGTGTCGAAAATTGGTTCAACCAGCAATATGGTCCGAACACTCTCAGATCAGGGATAAGGGGGGTGTTTGCTGAACTTCCTCACGTACTGCAGCCAGGTCGGACAGGTTCCGTAAGGCCTGAGTCCGAGCCCGGGTCTTCTTTTCCTTCCGTGCTGCTGCCGTTATCCAGGCCGAACTCCAGTCCGTCACCTGCACAAAGGACATTCGGGTTTTTCCTGGCGTACCCCCTCCGATGTGAGAGTAAGAGTTCGGGGTAGAAATATAGGTCGGAGAGTTATTGTTACCTCGAGATGTCTGAACAATCTGAGACAAAGTTTCTCTCTCTAGAATGATTTTCTCGTCCACCCAAGGTGTTGGGGAAGCTTCCTATTTATAGGCGGAAGTGTGATTAGAGTAAACAAGATTAAGGCCTTAAGCTCAGATTACCGATAAGTAGTCAAGTGCGTGGGCGACACGGCAGATTAGAGCTATGGGCCTGAGCCTAGGGCCTATTACTGTTGATGACGGGGACACGGGTCCGCCATACTGGGAAAACGAGCCAAGTCGGGCCAAATGGGCGGAGATCAGTCTAGACTCTCCGATCTCTCATCAACTGTCGACCTGAGAACACCCCGAGCTATCTATATATTGGGCTGGTATGAAGTAGTTGGTGATATGACAGATCTGTAGCTATGGTGGTTGACACGTGGAGGAGGCCCAACTTTACCTACATCAGTTGCCCCCCAAGCCTTAGAGTGGAAATAGAACATGAGACGCTGAGGATTCAATGGTCAGGCCTCCCGGAACGAGCTGCTGGGCTGAAGGAGAGAGGGGACTGCAGAGCCGGGGTGGCACAGCCCAACAAGGCATGCCCATTGGTGTCCCTTAGAAGCTAGTAGACCGACACGTATTGAACGCGCCTTTTGGCTTCTCGAGAAAGCCAGACTGTCAGTCTAGATGCACGACACGTGGCCGAGGGTGCGGGAATCGATGTCTTGCGAACTATTCGATGTAATACGACGGTTCGACTTCTCGGCACCCTATAAATATGCGACCCATTCTTAAAATTTCCTCACCAGATTTTCGCGAAAGCTCTTCTCGACCTCCTGAGCACGGTACTTTTCCTGTCCTCATCTTTTTTTTTCCTTTCATTTCCATCTTCTTCTTCATGTCTTTTGCTTCTAGGTTCGGCTGGTCGGGGAGTAGCGCATCCCTAATCGATGTGCTAGCGGCGTACTTCCCGGGCGTCTAGATGGAGCTCAACTCGTTTGCGACGAAGTCGAACCCCACCGTCTCTCTGGCCTCCAGGTTGGCTAGTGAGCAGAAGCTTGCCATTCAGTGGACGTCTTCGTCCGAGGAGTTTCAGGGTAAGACTGGAGTAGGGGCACTCCCTACGGTTGGTCCATCCCGCGAGTCTCTAAGGATAAGACGTGAGGCAGCTTCCTCTGGGCGTCCTCCACAGGTGGGCTCGACTTCCCGTCGATCGGCCTGTGAGGTTCCCACGGACGCTTTGGTTTAGAGGATGGATTCTGACCTCTTGGAAAAAGTGGTCCGTAAACTGCATACCAAGTATGCGATCCCTAGCTCAGTAGTTCTTCGTGATGCCGGGCGGGACGACTGAACATGCGACCTACCTAAGGGGTTTATCGCGGTCTACGACTAGTAACTGGAGGCCGGGCTGCAATTTCCCATCCACCCCTGGGTAAAGGAAGTCTGTTGGGATTTGCGCTTGTGCTCGTCACAACTCTCTCCCAGTAGCATCCGCCTGATCGTGTCGTTCCACATCATCTGCCTGGCAGAGAAAATTACGTTGTCCCTCGACTTGTTCTATACTTTGTTCTTGGTAAAGGCCATGCTCGACGAAAAAGGCTAGTTTTATCTCTCAGCCCGGCGAAAGTTCCTCAAGGGCTATCCCTACTCCATTAAGGATTGGAAGTCGGGGTTCTTCTTCTTGGGAGGTACCGGGTGGGAGGCCGACGAGGCGCCGTCGTTCGATTTTTCGATCCGGAGGCATTGGGGAGATCTGGGTAAACTTTTTTAGCTCGGACCTCATTTCCCTTCACCCCAGTTTTCGTTTTAACGTGTTCTTTTTATTTTCAATGATGAAGAAACGCAAGCCTAAACTGGAGATCCTAGAAGAGAATGAGGTGATCCTTCGGACACCGTTTGCACACGTTAGCTCTCTGCTCACGTCGTGCTTGTACGACGTCTACTTCTGGAGCGACCCCACTTTTCCGGCGCTAACCTTGAACCCAAATTCTCAAAACAATAAATGTCTCAAGCTCGTCTCGGTTGTTTAGTTCAGTTATTTTTCTTCTTCGCTGACCGAATTATATACTTATTTATTTTTCAAAAATGGACATGGTTGCGATAACTCGGAGGGTGAAGAAGAGTGTATATCACATCCCACCCCGGTACTAGCTCGATCGGTGGGGCGTAAGAGTGTGCGACAAATCGCTGGCACTTGTTACACCTTTTTCACGAATTCTCCTATATCTTCCAGCATCTTCAGCCAGTAATACTAGGTTAGGAGCAGCTTTCTAACTAGAGACCTGCCCCCCAAGTGATTTTCACAAATTCCCTCATGGACTTTCCTCATGACGTAATCGGCATCTTCAAGTTAGAGACACCGGGATTACGGACCGAAGAAGGATTTTTGGGTAAAAAAAATCATCGATGAGGGCGTATTGTGCTGCCTGGTACCATATTCTTCAAGAGTAAGCCTGATCAATGGGAAGCGTCCCGTCGGTGAGGTAGCTCACTACGGGGTCCATCCAAGTCAGCTCGGAATCTAGGGCGCATATCATCGGGGGGCTCGTCCGAGGAGGCTGGCTCGGCGAGGAATTCAATAGGGACCATCCTCTTGCGTGTGTACTCGACCACTGAGGCCAGGTTAGCCAGGGCATCGACATGTTTGTTCTCTTCTCGGGGTATTTACGTGACTTTCACCTTATCAAAGAGTTTTGTTTGGTCTTTCACTCTCTCCAAGTAGGCCACCATGTTCGGGTCCTTCGCCAGGTAATCACCATTGACCTAATTGACCACGAGCTGGAAATCGCACATCACAAAAAGCGTTCTCACGTTAAATTCTCGGGCTAACCACAGCCCAGCTAATAGCGCCTCATACTTGGCCTTATTGTTTATAGCTCGGAATCCAAGTCTGAGAACGTACTCGATCTCTTCCTTATCTAGGGCCACGAGGACCATCCTGGCACCCGAGCCGCTATGATTGAAGAATCCATCGGTGAAGAACTGCCACGCCTCGAGGCCAAGGTCGCTAAGGTCAGCCAAGCTTTCAGTCTGCCCCGGGCTTCCAGAGGTCTGCTTGGATTCACCTTGATTAGGAACGGACTCCTCTTCAGGGAAGGTCAGCACGACTATGAAATCAGCTAAGACTTGTCCCTTGATTGTGGTCCGAGGGCGATACTCGATATAGAATTGGCCCAGTTCCAGGCTATACTTCGTTAACCTCCCGAAATATCAGATGAGTAGAGAATCTACCTCAACGGCTGGTCCATCAACACCACTATAGTATGAGCTTGAAAATATTGGTGTAACTTCCTTGAGGCGATCAGCTAGGCGTAGGTCAGTTTTTCAAATTTTGTGTATCTCGTTTCAGCGTCGAGTAAGACATTGCTCAAGTAGTAGATCGGACTCTGGACGTCGGCGTCCTCCTTGACCAGGGCGGCGCTGACGGCCGTTGGGGAGTCCGCGATGTAAAGGAATAGGTCTTCGCCTTTCTGCGGTGTAGTGAGAAGGGGAGCCGATGACATATTTCTTTTCAACTCTCTAAAGGCACAGTCACACTCTTCAATCCATTTGAATGCTTTGTTCCCTCAAAGTATTTTGAAAAAGGGGAGACATTTTTTGGACGACTTGGAGATGAACCAGTTCAGGGCAGCCAATCGACCTGTTAGCATCTGGACCTCTTTCTTATTCTGAGGAGGGGCCACGTCGAGCACCGTACTAATCTGATCGGGATTTGCATCGATGTCGCGCTGGAAAACCATGAAGCCCAGGAACTTACCAGCGGACACACCGAAAATACACTTGTTTGGATTCAACTTCATGCGATGAGCTCAGAACTTATCGAAGCAGACCTGGAGGTGGTTGAGGTAATCTTCAGCCCGACAACTTTTCACGAGCATGTCATCGATGTACACCTCCATCGTGCTCCCGATTTCTTTCTTGAACATTTTATTGACAAGCCTCTAATAGGTTGCCCCTGCGTTGCGGCCAACCGGCATAACTTTGTAGCAGTAGGTGCCCCTGTCGGTGATAAATAAGGTCTTGCTTTTGTCTGGGGAATACATGGGAATCTGATTGTAACCAGCGTAAGCATCAAGAAAACTGAGTTGCTCATGCTCCGCTGTAGCGTCGATTACGATGTCGATCCTTGGAAGAGGAAAGAAGTATTTCGGGCAGGCCTTGTTTAGATCTTTGAAGTCAATGCAAAGTCGTCATTTGTTGCTGGCCTTCGGGGCCAGCACGACATTCACAAGTTAGTCCGGGAACTTGATTTCTTGCGCGACGTCCGACCTGACGAACTTATCCATCTCCTCTTCTATTATCTTTTGACAGTCTAGGTGGAACTTTCTCCTGTTTTGGCGAACAGGTAGATGGTGAACGTCGGCGTGTAGCCGGTGTATGAAAATACTTGGATCGATACCGAAAAGTTTGTTGTGCTACCAAGCAAAAATATCGTGGTTTCTTACCAATAGCTCGGTAAGACTGGATCGTTCTTTTGGGCTTAGCCGAGCCCCAATCCTCACTATTCTTTCGACGATAATGGGGTGAATGATGACGTCAACCAAATCTTCATGAGGTCACGAGATGGGCTCGTTGTCACGCGGATCATCGATAGGAACGAGCTCAACCCCGTCAACGAGGACCACGAGCTCCCTGTCCCTCTGACGTGAGGTACACAGCTCAGGCCCCGACTGTAATTGCTATTTTTTCTCCAAGACCCTTCTTGCACAGGACCTGGCGGTTTCTTGGTTCCCTTGTACTTCTCCAATACCCGAATCTATGGGGAATTTCATTTTATGGTGATAAAGAGAACATACAACCTTCAGGGCGGCCACAGTAGGACGGCCCATAATTGCGTTGTACGGCGATGGCCTATCAATGATAAGGAATTTTGACTAAACGGTGATGACGTCAGGGATGGAGCCGACGGTGACGAGCAAAGAGACCCAGCCGACCGAACTGACCACGTTGCCACCAAACTCGACGATGGGGGATCAAACGGGCTGCACGGAGCTTAGTTCTACACCCATTTTATCAAAGGCTCCCTTGAAGATAATGTTCGTTGAGCTACCTCCATCGACGAGTATCCTCGCTATTTTGAAATGATTGATTAGAGCTGCAATGACCAGGGCGTTACCATGCAAAACGTGCACCCCCCTCAGGTCGGCCACACTGAAGGAGATCACATTATGGGAGGCCGCATCTATCGTGCTAACCTCATAGACGCCCTATTCCGCTTTTCTCTTACTCTTGCCTTCGTACCTCTTTCGAGAAGAAAACGTTTCTCCTCCGAAACCCAGGTCGTCGTGGATGACGTTGATTTTGCCGTCGACTCTCAAGTTGGAGTCATCCCCAGCTTGCTCACCACGAGGCTGAGCCCGATTATCATTTCGCTTTCTGCGCTGTCCTCGGCGTCCGTCGCGACAATCATTCGAGCTGGACAGATCTTCGTCAGGTCAACGGACATAATTTTCGAGGTAGCCTCTGCAGATGAGGGCTTCAATTTCTTCCTTTAGTTGGAAGCATTCGTCAGTGGCATGACCGTTGCTCCTATAGAAGTCACAGTACTTATTCAGTCGACTTTCCTAAAGGCTTCCCCCTATGGGGAGGCGCGAGTGAGAAGATGCATTTTCCTGCGTTCTCAAAGAATATGGTTGCGACGGAGGCAATCAGGGGAGTATAAACGACCTAACGGGGACCCAAAGGCGACCTCCTATCGCCGAGCAATGGCCCCAACCTCCCCTCTACTTAGAGTCTTCGAGAAGCTTGATATTGGCTCGTACCCTAGTCGGCTCGGGACTTTTTTCCGAGAAGATCTTCTTTCTCTTTCGTAATCTTGTCGACGAGGTCGGCCTTGTAAAAATGGGCACCGAGGTCAAGTGCCTCGTGGAGGCTAGAAATCGGCCTAGAATTCAGGTCATACAGGAGCCATTGTTGCCTTATTCCACTGATGAAGGCGTTGAGTGCTACCTCATCAAACACTCCCTCACACGCGAGGGACTCCATCTAAAATCGGTGCACGTAATCGGCCAGGTTCTCATTTTCTTCCTGCCTGGCGCCGAGGAGGTGAGAGGCAGGGCCGGTTAGTCTGAGTAAAAAGAACTTACGCTTTATGGCGTTGGTGGCAGCGTGTACATCCATGTGGAAAACATACACGGAGAGATGGTCCAGCGGGTCAGTTGTCCCATCATATTGTGCTGCCGGTGGGTTGGAAAATCGGTACGGAACTGCATCTTCTGTGATTTTCACAGTGAAAGGAGACCGAATTCCAGTATGTAGCCCGGGGGCTCCCCCGGTGTTGCGCATGAGACTAAGGGCGGCCTTCCCGGCGTCGCTCCATCGTGGTTACCACGAGAATTTGACTAGCAGTAGATCTGGGATCCCTCCTATGAGCTTGTAGTGGGAAGTGGGAGTACACCTCCCGGACTTGGTGAGATTGGAGCTCGGAACGTTCACGACGACTGTACTCCCGAGCCGGTGGAGACCCTGGTTGGTCCTCGAACCGTCATCTCTAGGCCGATCTTGAAACTGATGCCGAGGCCATTGGGGGGTTAAGATCTCTTTCATTCAGTGCTCGATTAGCGACCTGAGGCTGAACCCGAGCCATCTGTCCGTTAGAGGCTAGCGCTCGATCACCGGACTCCTATGGACGGGCCCTCTCCTCCACAATATAGAGGTCTGACTCCCTTTCAACCGGGGCCTGAGGAATGCAAGAGAAGAGGATGTCGAAGTACTTCTGGACCTTACTGAGCTGGCGTTCCACGTTGTCAAGCATGGCGGCATCGACGACCCAGGACGCCTGGCCCCGACAGAGTCCCTCGATACTGATATTTCACTTTTCAGCGTCTGCATCCTCTTCGTTTGCCATTCGGCGGGTTGTGGCCCTAGTTTCTGAACTTGGTGCTCGCGACATATCCTCTCTGGGCTATCTATTCACTGGGTAGATTATGTTTTCTGATCTGTAAGAGTGACCAGACCTTGTGTTCATCAAACCTTAGCAAAGCAGGTAGCTGATGACTTGGAGAAGGCTTTTAGTAGCGCTTTCCACAAATGGCGCCAAATTGTTGATGTCGAAAATTGGTCCAACCAGCAGTATGGTCCGAACACTCTCGGATCAGGGGTAAGGAGGGTGCAGCCAGGTCGAACAAGTTCGGTAAGGCCTTAATCCAAGCCCAAGTCTTCTTTTCCTTCCTCGCTCTTGGCCGTTGTCCGGGCCGAACTCCAGTCTGTCACCTGCACGAAGAACGATTGATTTTTTTCGGGCGTACCCCCTCCGGTGTGAGAGTAAGAGTCCAGGGTAGAAATATAGGTCGGAGAGTTACTGTTACTTCGACCTGTCTAACCGATCTAAGGCAAAGTTTCTCTCTCTAGAATGATTTTCTCGTCCCCCCAAGGTATTGGAGAAACCTCTTATTTATAGGCAAAAGTGTCATTAGCGTAAATAAGATTAAGTCTTTAAGCTCGAATTACCAGTAAGCAGTCAAGCACGTGGGCGGCACGACGGATTAGAGTTATGGGCCTGAGCCTGGGGCCCATTACTGTTGATGACGGGGACACGGGTCCGACCTGCCGAGGAAGTGAGCCAGGCGGGGCCAAATGTGCAGAGATCGGTCTGGGCTCTCCGATCTCTCATCAACTGCCAACCTGAGAACACCTCGGACTGTCTATACACCGGGCTGGTACGAGGTAGTTGGTGACGTGACAGATCTGTAGCTATGGTGGTTGACACATGGAAGAGACCCGACTTTACTCACATCAGGTTTTTTCATTATTTATGTGAAAAAATTGTTAACGTTAATATAAATAAATTTGCAACAAATTAGAATGTAAACAAAATTGCAATTGTAATTTGTTTAGTTAACATGTTATATGAGCTCTATCATTTGTGATTTATTTAAAGTAAATAAATAATTTGCTTTACTTAAGTTTTTATTGTATGTGTAAGTGATAGTATTTGCATAAATAGAGTCACTTTTATCTTATCCGCTCTTTACTATGTGTTTGTGTGAACGCTTGGTTCCCAAATAAGGGTGGGAATTTTGAACACCGTTTAAACGATACATGATCACTTGCGGTAGATATAAATCAAGGGAAAATTACCGAGCAATCCCAAATTTAGCGTAAAATTATCAATTAAATCTACATGCCAAATGATATCAATCTATAGATTTTTTAAACCGTTTAGTCCTAAATTTTAAAAAGCGAAAAAATTATATGACAAAATTACTCCTACATGATTCGCGCGTTTATAATTTTTTTTTTGGGAAGTTTCACATAAAATTATTTTATTCAAATCAAAATAATTTTTATTATACATATTTTTTTTACCATATAATTATATATTTGTATTCGTCTCGATAAAATCTTTAAAATAATATCACATTCAATTTATTTATTTTTATATTAGTTTCGGATTCATATTACATTCAACATGGATATTACATGTAACATTCACACTCGTTATCTGATTCAACATAGACAATATTACATTCCACATACAATATGCTCTTTGGGTGTAGAACGTAACATTGCTTGTATTGTCGGTAACATTTCCTATTTATTGTCAACACATATATCCACTTTTGCGTGGGAATGTAACATTACCTATGTTGAATCGTATTTCATGTAGATGTTACATGTAACATCTTATAATTCGTAGAAAACTGAAAAATCTGGAAGTACTCATGTAGAATATAACATGAATATGAAAATTGAAAACTAATGAAAAAATAGTGAATTTGATATCATTTTGAAGATCTTGTTTAAATGAATCTGAATATATAATTATATTGATAAAAAATACGTACAACAATAATTATTTTTTATTTTAATAAATGATTATTTATTACTTAAATTAGCTCCGTAAGATGTGAATGTATTATGTAGGCATAATAATTAGGGGTCTTTTCATCACAAAAATGACAAAATGACCGCTCAATTCATGAAAAAAGGAACGAGTGTAATCGATAGTTTCCAATTATTTTTGGAATCTCCTGGCAAGCGCCCCATAAATCAACTTGGTGGGAATAGAAATTCAAGAATAGATATTGTAAAATGAGAGTACATTGATTGGGGTTAAAAGTATAATAGATAAACCCTTGAAAACTGAGTTTCAAGATTATTTTAAATTGCATTGAATCTGAAATGTCCTTAATTATTTGTGTTTTAATATAAATAAATTACGGTGATAATTAATAATAGAATCACCAATGCTTTTTTGTTTCTTTTTTATTTTGTTTCTATTTTCGATAATTAAAGTCAAAGAAAATGGAGGTCGTGACTTTTACTGGGAGTAGGATAGTGTAAGAATTTGATTGTAAGATGTCGTATAGTTTAACTGTGAGAAAATCATTGTGGTTCATAGAGGAACTACTCTAAGTAAATTATTAAAAGTGTTACAACCGAGTATCTTTTTAGGAAGGATAAAATAGAAATTTGAAGTTAACAGGTAGAATATCGATACCTCAGTGGTCTGCAAACAGTCGCCTAAACATATGTTATTTTCAGTTGAGTAGGTTCATCCTAAAATTTTGATGGACAATTAAGTATTGATGTTTTTTATGGAATTAACGTGTTTATTAAGTGTTTCAGTGTAAAAGTTCCATTGATAATGTTATCATAAAGTAATTGCTAAGGATACAAAGAGATGATAATATTATGAAGAAACTGTGAAGGATGTTAAAGAGAGACATTAAAAGATTAAAGATTATGAAGAATTTAGATGAAAACAACTCAATTCAATTCTACTCTTAATATATCCCGATTAGGATCACACAAATTAAATAATTTATATTTATGTGTGTTTAAATTAAGATCCTAATTAAGTTCAATTATTTGCTCCAATGTGCAATTGAAAAAACGAAAAATTGAACTAAGCAAAATTAGTGTTTAAAATTGATTAAAAGTGTCAATTTAGTTAACTGATAAAAGAAATCAATTAAAGAGTCGAAAACGTCGAAGATTGGAGTTGAAATGAATGAAAGAAAAATGTTTCAGCAATGATCAGTCAACTGACCAAGTAGGATTGGTCAACCGATGGGTATATACTGAAAATTTGGAGAAGACTCTAAATCGATCGGTCAACCGATGACCAATATGGGAACTCTCTGAATCAATCATCGATGATCGGTCAATTGACAAAGGGCGAAAAATGGCCTAGGGGGCATCCTGAATCAATTAGTCAACCGACACAAGGAGGTTCGGTCGACCAACTAGAAAATAAGTTTGGCTTGGGCCACAATTTGAATCAATTGGTCAACCGACTATGCTGTTTCGGGTTTGGAGGATTTCGTGGATTTGATCTAAAAGTAGCCATTAACTAGCCGTTTTTTGGATTATTTTTTGGAGATATCTTAGGGATTTGAACTTATAATAGATATATCATTTTTATTTTATTATCCTTATAGATATGATACACTTATTTTAAATGTTTCTCAAATTGGTCTATTTAATATTTTCTATCTTATTGATTTGAGATTGAGAAATATTTGAGGGACTTAATTGAGAAATTTGAAAGTTATAATTAAGTGTTTTGAACCAGAATTGAGTCATATTGATATATGGGGTCTATAGGTGGCTTTTAAAGGCCTATATTTTAAAAAATAGCCGTTGGATGACTTGTTTTAATTCCTCATATATAGAACTACGAATCTTGATAAAAATTAAAACACGACATCAAGAACTATTTAATTCCAAAGTTTTCTGAAAGTTATCATTCTGATATTATACTAAGAGAATATTGTGAGATTGTAAGATCCCAATTTGTAGATGCAAACAATTTTAGTTGCATTTGAAAATATTTCGAAATTATCGAGGCGGTTGACAATATTAATTAGGTGAATTAAAATTTTAGGGGGAAAATTATAATTTTCAAACATTAAAAATTTGGAATTGAGTTAATTTTAATACTTAACCTAAAACAAAGGGGGGCTTGGTGTAATTTCTATATAATATATAGAGAGAGAGAAAGAGTTGATGAAATCACACGGTGGAGAGAAGGGCCACTTGGCCGGCTTGTTGATCACATATACCCACATATATAATACATAACTACACATATAATTCAGATCCACACACCCTCGGGGAGAGAACGAAGAAGATGAGACGAAGAAAAGGAAGAGAGAGAGGAGTCTGCCAGCATGGGTTTCGATCGTCTGTTCAGTGACTGAGGTGTGAGTTTTCGTTTCGGTCGTCGGAGAGTCGCCGGAGTTGCCGGCAGTAAGTTGAGAGAGAAGTTCGGCCAGTGGTGGTTCGTTACGGTTCCAGAGGGTGCGTGAGTGGATCTCGGGCATTTGTTGCCGTCTGTTCGTCCGGTGAGTGTGTGTAGGTGTTGTTGTCTGTTTGTGTGTGTGTGTTTCAGTTGTGGGTGTGATTGCCGTTGTCGCCGGAATGGAGTGTAGAGAGAGAAATAGAGAGATTGGTCGGAGAAGTGGTCGATCGCTGTGGTTTGGGGAGTTACCGTTCACCGTTATCATTGATGGGTTATGGGTGTGTGTTCCGTTCAGTTTAAGTAGGCGATCATGTGTGTGTGTGTCGTGTCGGCACTGCTCGGCTGAGATGAAGCAGAAGCAGAAACAGAGAAAGGAGAGAGAGGTGGGTCGCCAGTAGTGAGGGCCGGTGGTGGTGTCGGCGGCTGAACCAGGAACACAAACGGAAAACAGAAGAAGAAAAAAGAAAAAGGAAGAGAAAAAAGTGGTCGTCGCCGGCGGTGCAGGCCGGCGGAAGAGAGAGAGAGGGTCGGTGAATCGGACGCAGACCAGAAAACGAAGAAGAAGAGGGAAGAAAAAGAAAGAAAAAGAAAAAAAAAAAAAAAAAAAAAAAAAAAAGGGGAAAATTCCACAAACCACCCCAACAAAAATAAAAAAATCCAATTTTTGCGACCGATGGAAAAGTCGAAAGAGGTAAAATTCTTATCACTTTTGATATATGCATTTAATTGTGTTTAAATTGTCTCGTAGGTGATTGTGAAATTAAATTCTAGTACTGAAATGTCGAAATGACGATAATAAATATTGAGACCATTTGCATGAATGAATTCGATATCGTAAACTGTAACGGAACAATACTGGTTAAATAGTAATATAGAATGTGGGGAATAGGAAATTACGAAAATTAGGGCCTGTATTTAATGGTTAGGTTATTTTTACATAAAATATTAATTTAGGCCTTATCACGAATAGGTTCTCGATTTCCAGAGGATCAGTAGCAGAGAATCGGTGAAACTTTCGAAAACGGATATTCAGGTGAGTGTACTGTTTTCTTGCCAAAAAAATTCTATTTTCATATATATATATATGATGGATCAAAAAATGTGTTTACTTGAAAATTTGACGAATTTTCTAACTTACATGGATCAAGCGTTATTTTGGGTATTTCTGATTTTGTAGTTTTCATTGTTTGTTGTTGAGGTGGCAGTGATAGTGGGCGGAGTTATTGTTGTTGAGGTGGAGATGAGTTATTGTTGTTGAGGTGATGTGGAGATTGATAGTAGATATTCACCCGCTTGGCATAGTCCAGCGGAGCGGTGTTTCACCCGTCTGGCATAGTCCAGCGGAGCGGTGTTTCACCCGTCTGGCATAGTCCAGCGGAGCGTTGTTTCACCCATCTGGCATAGTCCAGCGAAGCGTTGTTATATCCCGCTAGGAAGGCATATCCTACGGGATACGATACCATTGCAATTCCCGATCGTGAGGTTAAAACGATCACATGGCTAGCCGAGGTGTGAGGTGATGTGGTGTAGTGTGATGTGGTGTGGTGTAATGTAGTGTAATGTGGTGTTTTGTCATATATGGTAATTGGGATGAGTATATATATATATATGTATATGTATGTATATATATATATATATATATATATATATATATGTATATGTATGTATCTATATAATAAATCAGCTCATTTACAATCAGGGCCGTTGGATCAAGAGATAAACATCAAAGACATTCTCAACCGTTGGATGAGTTTTATCTTATCCACCCCTATATTTTAGGGTTAGAGCTGCCGCAGCTCACTCTCTTCCTCTCTCTCTCTCTCCCACCTCTGAAGTCGCCACCGTCACCGCCTCCGCCATCGCCACCGCCATCTCCATTGCTCTCGACTCCACCCAATCCATTATCGTCCACCCTCACACGTCGCCACGAGTCTATCCATCGCCGTCATGCAGGTACGTCTCTCTCATCCCTTTTTGCCTGCTTGCCCATTCGTCATTGCTTACGCCGCCTAGCGTCGACCCGTCTTAGAGCCATCACCGCCACCATCATCGGTCTCAACCACTAACGCTCTCTCTCTCTCTATTGTTTTGTTGTTTGGATCTGAAATATTTTTCTAATTTTACCCTAAATTTCAGGCATAAATTGTGTATGGCTATATATCTGTAATCCCTTGATGTTAGGGTTTCATTATATGTTTTCTCTTTCAGTGATGATTGATGTAAGTTAGAAATTTTCCGTTTTCGGTTTAGATTCATCTCTCAATTTCATGAAATAATGTTTAATTTTTCGTTTTTTGGAAAATTTTGATGCAGATCTGGTGGCGAAATCCGACAACTCCCAACATGAAAGGATCGTCACCGGCGACACCTAGGGTTAGTAAACTGAGCAGAGGAGTGGCGAAATCCGATGCCGATTCGCCGGAGACTCTTCCGAACCCTCGCGTATCCGTCGATCGGTCCCCCAGATCGGTGACTTCGAAGCCGGCGGTGATAGATCGGAGGTCGCCTAAGCTCAGTACTCCACCGCCTGATGTAAGTTTCCGACGTTTCGGATGAATTTATGAGTTTTCTGACAAAGTACTCCACCGCCTGTTCTCAGAATTTTGTATTAAAAATCTGGGAGCAGAAACAGAATGCCGTTTCCTGACTTGGAACAGAAACAGAAATCTGTGAACAAAAATTAAATATCTTCTTTTTCTGTTCTCAGAATTTTGTATTAAGTGTATATGTTCTATTTCCCTGTTCTCTTTGATGACGTTTGTTTAGTGTTTATTTAGATGGTGTTTGTTTAGTGTTTTTGTTCTCAAAGAACTTGGAACATGAATGTGTTTGTTTAGTATTTTTATTCTACTCTCCTGTTCTCTTTGATGGCGTTCGTTTAATGTTTATTTATATGGTATTTGTTTAGTGTTTCTGTTATACTCTCCTATTTTCTTTATTAATTGTTTCTGTTTCAAAAAAAAAAAAAAAAAATCCAGAACAAATTCTATTTTATTCTTTTTTTCCAAATTTTGCAATCCAAATCCCTCTCTCTCTCTTAGGGTTTCATTTTCGTGCTTTCATTTGATCGTGTTTATGGTGGCATGTTTCATTGCTAATACTAATTAGTTCATTTATTTAATTTGCAGGAACAAAGGAAAATTTGTTTTTGGTGGCATGAATCTAAAGGAAATCAACTCTGTGAATTTCATTTTTGATAAGTGCATCCTAATTTGATAAGTTTTTATCCCCTGATTACATTTTCTTTACCGCACTAGAATGAAAAATAAAAAAATGACTTCACACGTTCATTTTGGAAATACTCTGCAAGTTTGTGCATTCTGTTGCTTTTGTTTATTAGTTTGGAGCATCAACAAATCACTAAATAACTTGCAGAGTATTTCAAAAAGTATGATCTACAACAACAAAAGAAAAATAACTTGTAGGGTATTTCCACATGTTCATTTTGATTCTTGATTCGAAGAAGCTTCGGAAATTAATCATTTTTTTTCTATCTTGATGTAGTTGCGCAGTTGGTGTTAAGCAAACACTGACTTAATTTGGTTTTAATGTGTTGTTTGAAACCCATAATTTTTTGTTCACGATGATCATTTAGTATGTCACTATTTTCCTTCAAATCTTTGATGGTCCTTGGAAGTGTGGGTAAGCCTACTACTAATTCAACTGCATGGAGGTAATTAAGTTTGTCTATGCACCATCGTGTACTTTGCTCGCTTTTCTTGAGCTTCAAGGGTCGATTCATTCATCATTTATTGAGGATCTTTTGTTTAAAATTTCTGGTTTCATGGTAGTATTATTTGTTGCAGCAGTCTTTTGTTTAAAATTTCTTACAGCTGTTGTCTTTTTAATTATTGAGGATTTTTCGGTTTTCAACTTTGAAAAAGTCGATTATTTTTCTATTTTTTGGCAGATTGTTCCTTTCTTTTTTTCGAGCGATGTGGTTCCACACACCATCATCATGAACTCGAGGCTTCACGACAGAGTGTTTTGGCATAACATCAAGCACTTCGTGAGGGAGGCAGACTACGCGTTGGCGTTTTGGGCTGAGTTGCTAGATGGGGTGAGGTGGAATAGCGTGTAGTTGAATTACAAAGGTACGATTTTAGTGCATCCTTGATCCCAAATTTATAATGACAAATGTCTAAGCTCTAGGATGTCAGTGAGATCACTGTTTCCAAAATCATAGTCATGTCTTCAAAGGAGTTCATGAACTTTTTAGAAGGAATAGGAGCATCTTTGCCAAAAAAATTTGCCTGCTTGGTAAGAAAGTAAATTAATGCATTATCGGAACTTTAAGGCCATGCATATACTTGATTCCAAATTTATAATAACAAATGCCTAAGCTCTAGGGATGTCAGTGAGATCACTATTTCCAAAATCATAGTCATGTATTTATTAAACATTTATGCATGTTTATAGAAATCTATAGTCGTGTATTTTTGTTGTGTTGGATTATTGTTACGAAGATAAGCAATCGGTTTCCAAATGGTGAAGAACTATATGCATTTAGAGTTGGATTCAAAGCTGAAAATAAGAGTTGGAGTTAGTGCATTAGAATAGAAAGTAGAACAAGCGTAAGTTTGGAAGGGTTAGAAGCTGAATTAAATGTTTTCCCATAAATCTTTGATCAAATGTAGGCTGGAGAAATAAACACTTTGCTTTATAGCAACTTTTGTTTGGGTAGATTAGATTTAAAATTATGGGGGAGGGAGGGATGACCAATGAGACTGGAAAGGTGGTCTTCATTGGGGCAAGGATGCTAAGATACCACATGAGCTAAGCCTCTGGAATTTTGTATCACTCTGTCCGTTTTTATCATCTGGAGGTAATATATTCTTACCTCAATGGTTGTATTATCATTGAGCTTTTAATCACAAATGGGCAATTGTTATATTAAGTTTTTAAGATGACTATTAGAAGCGGTCATTGGCTTCTTTAATCACTGCTAGGTGAGGATTATGGGAGTTGTAGATATGTGCTTGTACATAATGACTGCTTTCAGGTAAAAAATCATTGGAGGAATAATAAAATACATTATTCTTCATATAAATGTTGATAGTTAGTGTATTGTTGTTTGAATTTAATGGTTTTAAACTTTACAAATGCAAGTTTTGTTAAATTTTAGTCCCTTTTTAGAACTCAACAATATTGTTATTGACGATTTTGCCTAATATGATTTTGGCAGCATCCAATCTACAATATATGGAAATACTTAGAGATATTAAATACTATGGGAATGTTGGTATTTATGCTATTTGTAACGCTTAATCTATCTCGACGTCACTTTAAATAATAATATCTCTAAAGCTGTAAATAATTTTTTTCTTAAATTTAAGTCCCTTTTGAAATTCGCAGATATTTTGGGAAAGTTGACCTTATTAGGGTTTGGCCCCTACCATGGCATTAGTATTGAAACCCACCACCATCGACTCAAATCATGGATAGTCCTACCCTAACAAAAGCGAACTACCCTAACAACTTGATCATTAGCTTAATTGGATGAGAGACAATAATTTGTGCCCTTAGATTTCGTAAATTTTTTGGCAACCAAAAGCGTGAGATGTAATTAGTAAATTCATATTACATAACTTTTGACTGCTGGAAGGTTTCATATCATTTGGCTTCCTCACATTTTCTTGAATTAGTTACTGATAAAAGTAATACACTTAAGTGATATGCATATTTTCACTGTTTCTAATATACTTCAATGATCTATTGGAATGTTTTCATATTGTTCGATTGCTTTTTTTCTATGCAATATTATTTTTTTGTTTTTATTTATTCATTAATTTCTATATTTTTGGTTTTAACATGTTTTCATAAGCTTGCTTCTTCTTCATTGTGCCAGTGTAGTTGAATCAAAGTAGTTAAAGTTAACCTTTTCTGGTAAAAAACAAAATTGGAGTCGTGCAATAAGTAATATGTGGTTCTTTCCCATTTTAAATTGCAAAGTTTTTCTTTTTCTATTTGTTTATTTTGTTTCGATTTAACTATGTTTAATTGTGTCAATAGCTGAATATCTATGTTATTGGAAATTGATTATGTTGTATTTATGATGAACTTTATTAGTTAGTGATGATATTTATATGTTAATTATTGCTGATTTTTAATAAAAACAAATGTAGCACGTTGTGTAAATAAAAGAGATTATATCATTTTTTTTGTTTAATTTTTTAACACCCGTGCCTTCAGGCACGGGTTATTCGTTAGTATATATATATACATATATATATATACATATACATACATATATATGTATATATAGAAGTTGATTTTGTGGTGACATGAAAAAAAGAGTTTCTCTTGTGGTATGAGATATTTATATTATTGTTCGATATGTGATGTTTATATATTTACACTTGATCCATTTAGATGTTGTAGAATGAATTACTATTATTATAAAATGTGTTTATTAAGAAGGCAGTACACTCGCAGGTGAAATAGCTAGAAGTTGGTATATCCCCTACTGGCACTAGTTTGAGTTATGTGGGTCGTGCGCTGAAGTCAATTGAGAGGAAATATAATGAGGCGGGGTGTCAGAGGTGAATCTAAGAGAGGTTTATGGGGTTCGTTTGATTGTTCTTATTTGGGACGGTGTATTTCTATCATATGAAATTATGTATATGTTGGGTAGATTTAAATGTCGTATATTTTTATATTGTCGTATGAAGGTCGGTTAGTTAGTCGAGGGATGTCATGTCGACGCCATGTCGGGCCCCAAGGTGATGGGTGTTCGGGGTGGGGTGTGACAGAGATTATTCTGTTGTTAAAGTTATTGAGTTAAAGCACTAATTGATTTGGCGTCACCGATCTGAGTTGTCGTCACCAATCTGAGTTGTCTAAGCGATTTGATTTTGCAATCTTTCGGTGTTTTTCTGGTGAGATTGTTCCAAGGTTATTCTTTATTGAGTTTATTATTATTATTGATTGCTTGGTTATTTGATCTTGTGAAATTGTGTTTTGAACTTTAAAAGCATTAAAATCTTTTAAAACAATTTTGGTAATAATTTGATTACGTGTTCAATTTTGTGTTACCCGTATTATTATAATCAAATTTTATATTTCTCACTTAATTATATCACTAGTAAATTGGGGACATTAATTTAGTTAAATTGACTTGAGATGGTAGAAGTTCCGAGCAGGAAGAAACTTATCGATTGTTTGTAATTGGTGAGTTGTGTGCGTATTAGATATTGTTAGAAATATCTAATCAAGGGTAACTTGGTTTCAATCTCTTCCGATAAAAAAATTGAAGTTTGATCTTTACCTAAAGTATATAAAGATTAGGTTACTCTTTTCCCTTGAAAAGAGCTTAGATGCGTGATAAATTAGTTGCGTGATAAAAGTATTTCATTTTGTATATGAGGCATGGTGTCACCAGTATCACCTTAAGATTCTGAAACTACCCTATGCCAAATTTTTGAACAACGAATTGGCAACATAAATAAAATTTATCACGCATTGAAATGAGAAATTCATCAAATAGAAAAGAGTAACCTAATCTTAAGGTGATACTGGTGACACTATGCCTCATATACAAAATGGAATAGCAACACTTCAGATGAAACCGATCAAATGACAAAGTATTTTGTTGATCGACATTACATAAATAATTGTACATTGTTCAACTACGAAGACGAGAGACTATTCACTATGAACGGTTTGATGAGATAGTTTAGTTCTTGAAATTTGGAGTTAAATATTTGGTTATGCATTTTTATTTTATTTTCTTTTATTTTTATCTTTATTTTTTTTACTTTTTGTGTTTCTAGTATCTTTTCAAATTATTTTATCTCTTCTACTATTTTATTTTTAAAGACAGTGTTATTTCAAACATAAAATAATTATACTGTTATTTTTATAATTCAAATAAAATAATAGAACATTACATTTTTTAATACATATTTTATTTGTAATATAAAAATTGTAAATGACCATCAGGAAAAAAAGAAAGAAAAAATCTTAACAGCATGTTTGGTTGGACGGAATCGTAGCGGAATGAAATCGTTATTCTGTCCTCGATTCCCTTTTCGTTGTTTGGTTCACTAAAAGAATCACTTTTTTTTATTCCATTGAAATGAAATCAAATGAATGATATTCCATTTGAAATGGGTTGGAATTAAGTCCAGTCCATTAGAATCAAAACTAAAATTACAAAAAAAATTATCACTGATCTAACCCAATCTCAGAAATTAGAGAACAGAAAGAGAAATTAGATAACATAAACAGAAAATTGAGAATAAAAACATAAATTAGATAACAGAAACTGAAAATTGAGAACATAAACAGAAATTAGAAAATAGAGATTGAAAATTAAGAACAAAAATATAAATTAAAGAACAGAAACATAAATTAGAGAACAAAAACAGAAAATAAAGAACAAAAATTGAAAATTGAGAGCAGAAACAGAAATTGAAAAATAGAAACAGAAATTAGAGAACAGAAATTGAAATTAGGGAATAAAAACTGAAAATTGAATGGAGTAGTGAAATATAATAAAATAAGTAAAAGACTGAAATAATTAAATATAATAAAATTTCATTATAAGAGTGTAATGAGAATTTTATTATATGTCATTATTCCATTCATTCTCTGATTACATACCAACCAAACATGAAAATAGAATAGTAATTTCATTGATAATTTTATTTCATTACTACTTCCATTATATTATTTCTTCAATTCCATTCTGCCCTTATTATATTTTGTCCATCCAAACAAACAAGCCATTATAGTTTGGGTATACAATAGTGTCACCTATTAACAACAAATTTTGTGATATTAGAGTTAGGCATTGATGTTATCACCATGCAGAGTATTGATTTTTTAATTTATAAGTATAAAAATAGTAAATAATTATAATAAATTAATTAATTAAATACAAATATAAAATGTAAAGAATATGATCTAATTGTGAATTTTTTGAACGGAAATTTTTTTCCAAAAAATTTATGTAATTCAATCTCATTCATTTATTCCCCTTAAATTAATCTCAACTATTAATAAAAAATTATTTGAAAAAAATAGTTCTAATTTATTGTAGTCTGTATTAGGCCTCAAAGCTCATTATGGCCGCCCCCTATGTGATTTCGGCCAAGACCAAATTTTGGTCACTCTCTCGTTCTTTCCATTTTCATAGGAGTATTTTGATTTACCACCTAGAATCAAAACAGAACTGACTTGTGATCTGGAAATAAGAATGGAAGATTAAATAAAATTATCTCTACCCTTATTTTTTTTCAGTGAAAATCCCAATTTGTAAAATATATTATTTTCTATGACGAAAACACCCCTAAATCAATTTTTTTTTTTTAAATAAACCAACATAATTAACATTCATTTTTCCACTACAATCACAAAAACCATTCACTATTATCACCGTTACTACTGAACACACCTGTCATTACATCCAAATTACCATCACCTACCACCTTTGTAGCCACAACAACCAGTCACCACTACAACAAATATTTATTTCTATCACAAAATTTACTATCACCCTAACCACCATTGATGACCACATCAAACTAATCACCACCATAATAGACATTCACTACCACCAACACAACATTCATTTATTATCACCACCACAACATAACAAATATTTGCTATCACCACCAGTAAAACATCATACATTCCCTATTACCATCACCACAACAACAAATATTACTATCATCGCCACCATCATAACAAATATTAAATATCACCATCGTCATCACTACCACCATAACAAATAATTAAAAATCGGCAAGAAATATCAAAAATTAACCACAACATATCTAGAAATTTAAACAACGAAAAGTCATGAAGAAAAAAATTAAAAACATATAGAAACTAACCAAACAAACTAGATATATTTAAAAAAAAAAACTGAAAAAAAGATTTGGAAAAAGAAAAAAAGACAAATCCAGCCTTCTACAGACAAATTTGGGCTATTACCACCAGATTTAGTTGTAGTGGGTCTTGATTTGATCGGCTACATCCAGATCGTGATCAGATTTGGTAGGGGTGGTCATGTTTTTTGGGAGGGTGTGAGAGAAAGGGGAAGAGACTCTCTGGATTCAGTGATTATGGTGGTGATGATGGCGTTGCACGGTGATTCACGGGATTGATAGTGGTGCGGGGTGGTGGCCGATGGTGATTATTGAGCCGAAGTAGAAAGAGAGAGGAATCGAGAGATAGAGAAGTAGAGTATGGGTCCGTATTTTTAAGCAATATATTTTTATATTAATAGGTAATTAGGTTTTTTATTTTATTTTATTGTTAGAGGATAATTTTAGGAGTTCAATTTTAGTTTATAATTTTTTTTAAAAAAAATATATTTATAAATAGTATTTTGTAAAAAAAATAAAAAAAATCTATTACCTATTTGATTATTTTTAAAAAAATATAGAATAGCCACCAATTATTTTAGAAACGTATCTCTCTATCTTTGTACGAAAAAAAAAGAAAAGATACTTATCTCTCTATCTATATTCATGGACACGTGGATCAATAGGAATTGCAAATGCTCGTCAAACTTCTTAAAGGTGCATGGGAATTCAATTGTGGTCCTAAACTTTCAATGTTCGGTTAAGAACCAAAAACGTTCTTATCACGACACGACACGTCACGAATAAAGAATTTATTGCATTGATATTTTTCTAGAATTTTGACACCGGGTAATTTTTTATTATTTTTTTTTCTTTTTTGGGCAAAAAAAAATATAGCCGATGATATTGACACCTACCCAAGAATTCCAATTTTATTTCAACAAAAATCAAATTAATCATATCCTCCGAAAGATTAACAAGATTTCTAAATCTTCCTTCCTTTTCATTCCTAAGTTAATCAAAAAATCAGAACACCTGTTCTTTTTCCTTTGAATCAACGAGATCACTTATCATTTTTCTTTTATTATCCATTTGCAGTCCTCCATCCAAATTCTAAACCGGTAGTTGCTGAGGCATTTCCCCATAATGAGTTTCACAACCTTGACAGCATCCGTCTCCACGATGATTCTCTTGTATCCTTCATTGGTAGACATGGTAATTCCGTTATGAGTGGCTCAAATCTTCGCTTCCAAGCTATTGTATTTGGGGCGATAAATAATTTCATACATACTTTGTTCTTTCTAAAACAAAAATCAATTTTAATAAATAATTTTAAATTATCATGTGTCAAATTTATAGGGGAATTATCTTGTATAGTCCTCAAGGTAGTCAAAATCATAAATAAATAAATAATGGGTTATCCTCTGTAATAAAGTTTTGGGAAAATGATTTTTTGACCTTTCATATTTAGAATAAGTTTAAATTATCATGTGTCAAATTTGTAGGGGAATTATATTGTATAGTCCTCAAGAGTAGTCAAAATCATAAATAAATAAAAATGGGTTATCTTCTATAATAAACTTTTGGGAAAATGAGTTTTTTGAACTTTCATATTTGGGTGGGTGTTCAATTAGTCCTCACTATTTCGAGTTTGACACATTTGGTCCCTCATCATTGAATCTAGCTTCAATTTGGTCCAATTAGCAATTTTGTTAATTTAATTTAACATTCAGTCATTAGTTTAAGGATTTTTCGTCTTTTCACGTCCAAAACAATAGTTATAGTTCCAAAGTTCATTTTTTAACAGATTCAATGGAAATCTATTTAAAATATCATCGAAACACTTTTTCTTCACATATTTTCGTCCCATTTGTTTCATTTTCTTAATTTGACATTCTTTTTCTTGGACAACAACTTCTCCGATGAACTTTCAGGCCAAGTTTTCCAGATGCCAATCACTTTTTTTTTCTCCAATTTTTGTTCATGGTTTTTATCTCCTCTCTCCACATTCCACCCCCCCAAATTTCCAATAATTCTAGTCCACCAGAACCGATTGCTGCCAAACCCTAATCTGCCTCTATGGCTTAGCCTTCGCCGAAAACCTAAAGAAAACCTCCATATTCCAGCTCTCGACCGCCAGACCTCTGTCGCTTGCCACTCCTACTTCCAGTCAAAGCTCAATTCTCTTTTTCTACCCTCTGACCTCACTTCCATGTGCTTTGACCCTCTCTCTAGTTTATCATAACCCCTAACATTTGCACTTCAATTCAGTCTATCGGTGTAACAATCTGATTTTTCACGGCCGCCACTAAATTTCTCTCTTTGAAGAATTAATATTAAAACTAAAACGACCAATATGTTATTTTATATTAAATATGACAAATTTTACAGTTACGGCGGTAATTATAATTATCGAATTTACGTATCGATTTTACAACCATAAATAATAAATATAACTATTACAAATAACTATTATAACCGTAAATATAACTAGTAAATAATTTCTTTTTAATCTATGAATAAGTTTCTATTCAACAATATCATAAACTTTATTACTTATAATATATTTGTGGATTATGAGTATTTTATTTAAATACGTTATTATTAAATAACATAATCACAATCTATTGTCTAGCTTAATGGTATTTATTTATAATTAGTATTACTATTAATATTATTCAATAATCAATATATACGTGATTTTTTTTATAATAACATAATATATCTTATTATGAGTTATTTAATCAGATTATTTATAATCAAATTATAAATAAACCATACTCAATCAGAAGATCAAAATGATCACCATACTATTCTGACTCAATTAAATAATTTTCGGATAATTTAATTATCGAAATACCAAGTCAATTTTACAATAGTAAATAATAAATACAATTATTAAAAATTAAATACAAATTCAAATAAAATTCTCGTCATCGTTTCGCCCTCATCGGCTTTGCAATCAAAATTGTCGGATTGTGGGCCAACGCTTAGTAGAATTTTTGCCCCTCCAATACGTGTATTTAATTAATATACCAAATAAACACTCAAACATAATTTCAACACAATTTTCACATAATTATAATTATTTCATGCGAACTAACAATTATAATTCACCGACAATAATAATGTAAATCACCCAATAGACAGATTAAATACAAATATTAGAAGAGTTAGAAATTCTATTTGAAATTCGAAACCGAAATAAGAATCGAAATCGCTACGGTATAAATTTTATTTTCATCTTTTTTCTTTTTCTTTTTTTCTTCTTCCGTCCAGTACCGCAACAAACTAAACATATCATATATGTTTATATATACATAGCAAAAACAGTAATAATGATCAAGGCCTCTTAAGTAGTTATTATTATTATTATTATAATAATTGATCACACACATGCCATTGCCAAAATTATGTGGTTGTCTTTTTTTTCTTTTTTCTTGACCAACGTTGTTTCCTTAATAGTTAAGATTTGAAAAATTACATTTAATATCACATAATTATAAAATAATTCATATTAGACCCAATAATTACACTTATCTTTTCAAAATTATCAAATAATTATTTATACTATAAATTCACAAAACAATCCCAAAAATATTAAAGTCATGTAAAATAATATTTTTCAAAATATAAATTTTTGGAATATTACAATCGGAGACTGACTTAGCAAGCTCGAACCGTCCAGAGTTCTTGACTCTGTTTGCCGACCAGACCTCATCGATCTCACCCTATGACTCATGCGTTGCCGCCGGATTTTGGGTTCAGTCTGGGGAGACCTTGGAAAAATCTAAAGGTTCATTGCTAGTGGCGGACAGACCTTCTACCTCAAAAGGAAAGAAGAAGAAGAAGAAGAGCAAACTAAGTTCTTCTTCGAAAACAAAAAACAAAGCAAAAAAGGGAAGAAACTCAAGAAGGAAAAATGATTTCACTCCAATTAACATGAGAATTGGAAAATGAATTGTCTCTCAAAGACATGCCTTCGCGAAGCATGTCAAGTTGTTTGACAACCTGTCATGTTTCAGATTGAATTGTAGAATCTAGTGATATTTCACATGGCAATAATACAAGGAAAATAAAAGACCGAGTAAAGAGGAGACCTCTCTCTATTTTTTGTTTTATTTTTATTTATATTATGTATTATTTTTTATATTTGTTTTATTTTTGCTTTTGTTTTTATTTATTTAGTTTTTGTGTATGGTGTTTATAGAAAAAAAAAAAAAAAAAAGAAGAAAAATTAGACAACAAAAAGAAGAAAAAAAAACAACCCTTTAAATTTAGAAACAAAAAAAAAAAAAAAAAATCTATCTTTATTTTTTATTTTTTTATATTTTATATTTTTGGTTTTTGTTTTGTTTTTTTCCCTGTTTGACGACTTTTTTTTTTCCCTACCTTTTTAGATTTTTCTATAAATACCATATAAAATATATATATATATATATATATATATATATTGTAAGAAAAAAAAAATTAAAATTGCATTCCTTTATTCAAATAAGAAAGACATTACAGCTTGATGTGAAGAATCTCAGACCTATTATCCTGTAAACAAATTTTCATAGAATGAGGAAGAGAATTCTCACTAAAAAAAACAATATAAGCATGATCACTAGTGTTTGTCGGCGAATTAACAACCAAATTACTTTCTCTATAAATGTGCGAGATATCGATCTGAAACAAAGTCAAACAATACTGAATCTTATGCCAAGAATTACACAGAGTCCAATCAGGACACAAGCCATGAATTACCTGCACTAAACCTTTATTGTCAGATTCAACAACAAGAGGAAGGAAATCATTGTGAATAGTAAGTTGAAGGCCATAATAGAGGCTATTAACCTCTACCTGGGAGCTGGACACTACTTGTAACTCCTTATAAAAAGCCATGCAGAAACTACTCAGGCGATTTCTTATGATGCCTGCACAAGCTGAGATGCCAATGGAATGTTTAAAAGCTCCATCAACATTAAGCTTGTAACAATCCAATTGAGGGGGAGACCACGCACAAACGATAGGAATCCTATGAGACACAGCTCTACCAAAACACCCCATGAACTATAAAGAATTCAGGGCAAAACTAGAGTTAATGAAGAGAGGCTTGATAAACTTCACTAGATCTCTCAACCAATGCAAGACCCGTTGAATAATCTGAGAGCTTCACATCACCCGGGCTTCATGAACAACTCTATTTCTACTCTTCCAGATTTCTCAAAAAATAATAGGAGGGACCATGCAACCCAGAATCTTGAAAACCAAATTCCCTCTCAAACAAGACCATCAGTACTTAGCACAAACTAAGGCTGATTGAGGAAAAAAGTCTACTCTGAACAAAGCCTTGAAATGACACCACACCAAGCTAGCAACCTCACTAGTGCAAAATAAATGAGTCGCCCCTTCAATATGTCTAGAAGAACAGTATCAGCAAGCAGACATTAGGGGGATACCCATCTTAATAATATTCGCATCCACAGCCACAACAAATTTTATTTTAAACCAATTTTTACATGGTCCTATAAGCTTGTGTGTTTCATTTTAAAACATGTATCTTTAATTATAATTTTAATTAGTCATTTCGTTTAATTTTATTATTAAATTGGATAAAATTAGGGATAAAATTATAAATGAGTATATACCAAAGACTTTCCCTGTCATTTTGTACTAAATCATATACCTCCCCTGTCAAACCAGAGACCTTTCATTGACCAAATTTTATGTGTTAAAAGACATAAATACCCATATTTCATTTTGAAAAATATTGTGTTCTATTTTTTAAAAATTCATTACTACCTCTTTTATTTTTAAAAATATATTTTTTACCCTTTAACTTTTTAAATAACTATATTAATTATCTCCCACCCACCACCTCCCACGCCACTCCCACCGCCACCTCCCACCGCCCAACGCCCGACCATCTCCCACCGCCACCCAAGGCCCCCGCCATCATCCAAAATTTAAGGGTGAAAAGTGTAGTTTTGATTTTCATTACCATTCTCTCTCTAACTCTGCAACTCCCTAGTCAAAAAAAAAAAACTCTGCAACTCTCTCTCTCCCTCGCTATATTTCTCTACATCTTCTGGGTGGGTCGCCGAAGATGGGGATCGGGTGGGGATGGGAGACGATGTGGGTGGGTTGGTCGCCGAAGATGGAGCAAGGGTGGGAGTGGGTCGTCAGAGATGGGGGTGGGGTGGGTCGCCGGAGATGTCGGCCCCCGCACCACCATATCAAAATAAACAATTAATCCCCAACAATTATCCAATTGCAGAGCTTGAAATTAAGAATTAAAGGAGCATTAATGGTGGTCAGTTACCATTTTGGGCGATCCATCAATCTCGGCGACCTCCATTCCAGTAACGATCATTCCGGGCACTCTTTCTCGGGTAAGCCCCACGATGGCATCCTCCGCCGCGTTTCATTTGCGGAACACTTTCTATCATACCTATGCTTCTCAGGCGCTTCACTCCGTTGGCACCGAACAGACAATCGTGGCCGCAGGAGCTAACCACCACCTTCGACTCCATCACGTTCAGGTCCATGCAAGACTGTGCGTCGTGGTTCATCGATACCAGCGCTCAATTGGTGACGACTCCGGCGACCTTGTTTTCCTTCACGATTTGATCCTCGGCGGCTACTGCGTTAAAGAGATTGACGTTAGGCCTTGAGAGTAGGCTACGACGACGATGGTAGGCTACGACCAAAGTGTGTTTGTTTTTCCTTTTTTTTTTTCACCTTCTTCTTCAAGTTTCAGTTTCTTGTTCTAGAGAGAGAAACATGGTACCTTTGAGATTCCAATTCTCGGATCGGAAATTCGCGTAGGGGGTGAATTTGTCGGTGATTGGTTTGATTGAGTTCTAATCGATTTGGGGGAATTTGAGTAATTGGAGGTGTTTGGACTGCTCGGATTGGAGGCAGAGAAAGGCGACGCTGTCGCAGGAATTGCGGAGGAAGGAGAGGTCGACGACGATGGCGATTACGAGGAAGATCACGAGGATTTTGTAGAGGTGGTCGGCGACCCACGTGGAGAAATCTATTGATTCCGGCGGCTCGGATAAGCGGTGGTAGAGAGTCGTCGGAAGTGACCGGCCGTTGCTGTTATTCTCGGGTTTTGCGGGATTTCGGTGAAGATGATGTTCAAACCATGAAACAGAAAAATACACAATAGCCCTATGGGGGTAAAGTGTACTTAATCTCAAGTTTAAAAGATTATTTATAAGATTATTTATGTATTTTAGTTTTTAATTATTTAATTATTTGTAAATAGTTAAAAGTAAAATTATTATTATAATAAAAAAATTATTATTTTTTAATCAATAAAGAAGATAAATGATCTTTGACCAAAAAAGTTAAAAAGACTGGTATTTGCAAAAAGACATAGAAAGTATCTAATTTAATACAAAAAAAACAAGAGAAGTCTTTGATATATATCCAATTATAAATTATATTTCTTAAAAATTTGCAATATAACTCTGAAAAGATGTTTTAAATTCCACACATGGGTTACCTGCGACGATTTACTTCACGAACGAGGTCTCTGGTTCAAATTTAGGATGACCCATCTCCGCTAGGGAAAATATAGAAGATAAGAAAAAGGTTACTGAATTCTTTTCTTTTCTTTTTTTTTTTTTTTTTTTTTTGGGAATCACTTTAAAATTGTAAATTTACATTTTCTTTTAATTTTTAGTTATTTTTTATTCTTTTTTCTTTTAATTTCTTCTTTGTTATGTCTTCTTTACACTAGCTCCACCACCACTGTCTCGGGCCGCCGTCGCCGCCGTTTGAGCCAACACCAACGTCGCTCACCACCCCCTGCCCCGCCATCCACCCCTACCCCGCCCCGCTGTCCATCCCCCACCCCTACAACCCCTCATACCATTGGAGGAAAAGAGATCGAAAAAAAAATGGAATCAAGAACCTTAAGGCCCCGTTTGGTAACCATTTCCATCCCATTCCATTCCCAGATTTTTGGGAATTCTGTTTGGGAATAGCGTTTGGTAATTTTTGTTTCCGTTTCCATTTCATTCCCATTTGAGAATTGTGCCCACTTTTTTCTTAAGAAATGAGAAACAAAAAAAAGTTGTTTCTCATTATTCCCATTCCATTCCCAAAACCCATGATCACTATTCACCTACCGGCCGACCACCGTCCGCCGCCGCCGACCGCCGCCGACCGCCGACCGCCGCCGCCGACCGCCGCCGACCACCTATTCCCAAAACATACTTCTTGGACCACCTATTCACAAAATACTCATTATGTAACTAAAAACCTAGACATAAGAATTGGCACAGCAACATGGCATATCAAGATCATATAATTAGAACTCAAGAGGTGTTAGTTAGGTTGGCAAGGGAAGGTGTACCATTTCCTTATCAAATGGGATTCGACTCTCTTAAGGAACACGCCGAAAATTAAATCTTAAATTTAATCCTAAATGCACTAGGTCTAGGTCGAGTGTGCACTTCCGAGGAGGTGATTAATAGAGGTGCACTTAAGCTGAAAAAAATGATATACTCAGAACTCCCTACCTCTTAATAGAACCTGGCTAGTGTTTGGTTTCCTGGTATTGGAGCCTCAAAAACAAAATTACAAATAAACAAGCATTCCTTCATTTCAAATTGCAATTTGAATGTAATATATGAAGCCATTATCAGTTCAATGCCAATTATTATGCTTTAGATGAATGCATCAATGACAAAATTCAAGCACAAGCTAGAGCATAATGAATTTAAACTAGAACAATTTAATATCCACAAGCATAGACGATAAAAAATTCACGTTCTGAATGTGATTTATCCTATGAAAACATAAGATTAAGCTCCGTATACAATAATTCATCAATAAAGATCAATTATCCAAAAGCCGGAGAATACAAAAAAGGGAAGAAAACTTCAACAAATATGGAAAAGAAAATTCAATTCAAATCAAAATTCTCTCATTTAGATCTATAGAGAAAAGCTTAACACATTACCGGAAGTAGTGGAGTAAGTGAACGATATCAAAAGCCTAGCTTAGCTCACATATCAGCTGGAATTTCAACATCGCCGTCGGTAATCTCCTGCTGTAGATCCTTGGGGTCCTTCCCGTCAACAGTGCATCCAACCGACACACAGGTCCCAAGGATCTCTTTCACTGTCCCGGACAGGTCCTTCGCCATTGATCTCGGACTCATTATCTTAGCAATCTCGATTACGTCGTCGAGCGAGATGTTGCCGGTGTGCTTTATGTTCTTAGTCTTCTTCCGGTCACGCTCTGGCTCCTTGAGGGCCTTGATCACGAGAGCAGCGGCGGAGGGGACGACGGTGACCTTCGCCTGCCGGTTCTGGACCGTGAGCTTGACGGTCACTCGGAGGCCCTTCCAGTCCTTTGCAGTCTCTTTGGCGATGTCTTCACCGATCTTTTTGGGGGACAGACCGAGTGGACCGATCTTAGGAGCAAGTGAACTAGCGGCGCCGACCTCGCCGCCGGTGACTCGGACGTAAACGTCGACGACCTGCGACGGGTCGAACTTCGGAGGCATTTCGTCGGACTATCAGATGGCAAATTGGTTGTGTGTGTGTGTGTGTGTGTGTGTGTGTGTGTGTGTGAGAGAGAGAGAGAGAGAGAGAGAGAAGACCGGGACGAATGTGATTTGGGGCTCATATAAACCTAGGGTTTTGAAGTTTTGAAATGACTGATTTGTCCTGAGTGAGGATTTACAAATGCCCAGGGCTGTTAAAAGTTGGGCTCAAATCCAATCACAAGATTTTTGGGTTGTTTTATAATATACTTAAACCTGAATTGATTAACTATTTAATTATTTAAAATTATAAATATCATTTAAAAATAAATTAAAAATTTACATGACTTATCACATAACACTTAAAAAATTACTATTATAAATATCATTAAATTATAATTCTTAAAAAAAATAACATAAAACTATAAAATAAATTAGTCAAGAAAGAAAAGTCCACCGAGAAAATTAAGGAGAATTTTTTTTTTTTTTTTTTTTTTTTTCTTTTTCAAGAAATGAAATTGTAAGAAACTTCTAAAAGGGGTAATTCAATACTAATATCGGGGGTGGTCATGGGTCGGGATTGGACTCTACTTATCATATTACAAAAAAATGGTAAGCCCAATCCCAACCTTGCCCTATGATAAAGCCTTATTATCATGCCCAATCCCAACCTTGCCCAATGATGAAGCCTTATTATTATGCCCAAGCCAGGTCTATAATTTTTTTTTTTATAGTTTAAAAATAGTCACTAAAATAACAAATTAAAATTGTAAAATACATTCATATCACTTACGCATAGATGAAAAATGAAGAGGACGCCGTTTTTGAGTATGAGGCAAGGAGAGAAAATGAAGAATTAGGATTATCTCACTTATAACTTATTATTTGATCTTTTATATATTAGAAGATAACTCGTGCCTGAAGGCACGTGTGTTAAATTAAAACAAAAAATGACATAATTTTCTCTATACATAAAACATTCATGAAATTGCACTTTCCCGTACCAACATACAACAACAATTCAAGGAACTATTGGCATCAAAATAAACAACACTCAACATTATTTTCATTCATGTCATTACGCAAGAAACCCAAGAGCAATATAAACAGCAACCTAGCCAACATCCAAAATATAATATTGAACCTCTACATATACATAACCAATATCAAAAATAATATTTCACTTTTTTATCTATCTATCTAGTAAAAGAATAATTCAAAATTATTAAAAATATGAACAAAGTTGGTGATTTCTCATAATTAGATAAAAAAAAAATAGAAAACATTAAAAGGCGATGGCAAGGAGATGTGGCCATGGAAGCATGCTACAAATTAAGCAACTAGTAGACCTACATGAATCGAGACAATATCTATCCGAGAATGAGCATTATAAATTAAATCGAATAACAATAGTTATATCGAAACCAGAGAGACAGAAAGAGATAAATTCAAAAAATATTAATCACTTAAATCTCTCATCACACCACATCCATTACAACTCAAGCAACAACTCTAAAAGAAACTAAACAAAATTTACAAATATAAGAGAGAATTTCAAAAATTAATATTCAACTAAACCAACTAAACCAAAAGCATCTAAAAAGATCTGCACGTACCCATTATGCAAAATAACAGTAGTTAACAGTTTCGTCTACATCTATGGATATTTAAAGGCTATTAATCTTTTGAGTCATTGTTCCAGCAAGAAATATTAATTTTAAGAGCTGCAGAGTTAACTATCACCCAATTTTTGTTTAGAACAAAAAAAAAAAAAAAAAAAAAAAAAAACAAAACAAAAAACAAAATAAAATATAGAGGAATGCACTGGATGAGAAAAATATATTACAAAGATATAATCGTTGAAAAATTAAATGCCAAACAAAATTAAACACACTCTTGAATTTCTAAGATTTAAGTACTCTTGTTTTTTTTTTTTTTTTTTAATTGCTATATGAGAAGAGAACAACCATCTAACCATAATTAGACACAAATTAATAATATATGTACTAATTTTTAAAAATGACAACTGTCACATGGTTTATACAATATTCTCAAGGTCTAACAATAATCATTTGAACCCTTATTGCAAACAAAATTACACCAATTGACCCATTATTGCAAACAAAATTAAATAGCTTACTATTTCATATTACGAAAATACCGATTAGAAAACCAAGTTCAATGAAATAGACCCAACCCAAGTGTAGTAAAATAATCTTGATTCTTCATGATCTATCCTTCTATGAAAAATGAAATAGAAACATAAATTAAAAAACTAAAAGAACAAAATAAAAATGGAATGTTTACACATTTACAAAATAAATAAGAAGTTTGCCTAAATAATATTCCTAAAAACATCCTAATGCCGAATGTATAAACAAAAAATAGAAACCAAAAATATGGAAAATAAAAATCAATTTTTTTTATTTTTATTTGGATGTTTCTATTTTTGTTCTTAATCTAAGAACAAAATAAAATAAAACAGTTTATCAAAACAATGAAATACTTTGACCAGATCAAGGATGATAGCATCACTTTGTTTGTCTTTCGATCCAACAGAAAAAAAAATTAAAAAATTCAACCTTATGTTACTTTAGTGGAATTCTCCTAATTAGTGAATAGCGATATAAATAATTGCTTTAGATTTTCACTATTTCACCATTTGGCTGTTTATTGAATATAACAATTATCAAATGAATGTTAATAGTAAGTGGAAAAAACTAATGATCTATTAATAAATGTTACCCTAATAGAGTAATAACCTGTAAATATTCAACCAGTTAAAGATTAAAAAATGGAAAATTCATAAAAAGGGATTCGACAACATGTTAATCAAAATAAGAAAATTGATTAAAATTGAAGTTTTTAGCCTCTACCTTGTGAGGTTACATAATTAAGAATTTAAGGAACAAAACAAGTGGGCATTGAGGTTCGGATGACAAAAACAACACTGACACGTTTCAATTTTTCAAAAGGAAAAGAATATTAAATATTAAATATATAGCTTAAAGGGGAAGGGGATTTTAAAGCGTCGGTTTACTCAAAAAAAATAAAATACTTAGGCTACTTTGTTTTTAAAAAATAAGGAGTTGTCACCTAACATTAGATTTAAACGGTGTACTAGGTCATCGAATTTTATAAAATAAAAAATAAAAAAAAATAAATAAAAAAAAACTAAGTAAAAATTGATTCCAAAAAACACGGTCAAACCAAATATCTATTTAAAGGCTCGAAGGTCGGTTACGTTCGGGGAATGTGTTGGGCACCCCAAGATGCCCGTCCAATAGGGATGCCACTGGTTCGATTTTGGTTCGGTTTCAAATAAAACTAAAACCAAAACCACTAGAAATATATCAAACCAAAACCAAAACAAAAATTGTCGTTTCGGTTTTAAAATCAAACCATTTAAATTTACACAAAACCAAAATAAAAACCGCGAATCGCGAAACCATTTAAGATTTTTCAATTTTATAAAAACAAAAAATAAAGTCAAAACTGCATATTGTTGTGTTTTATATATAAACGAAAAAAATAGCTAAAATATCAAACATAACTTCTAAAAAAAAAACCACAAAATAATTTTAATTAAAGTTTTCAACCAATAACTATAATTAAAATTTCTAAACAATAACCATAATTAAAATACTATAGTATGCCAAAGCAAAAGCAACAACGATTTTAATCCTGTAAAAAATAAGCAAACAAGTAAAGATGTGAGAAATGCGATTCAATAACTGAGCTAGTGGTTACGAGCCTTCAATGCCGAATTGCCGATGAGAAAAAGAGAAGAGATGATCCGATGGAGGAGTGAAAACTGAATTAGTCGGCTGTGATTTATGAAGTGAAACCCTATCACTATCACTCTTATATATAAATATATGAGTCGGCTGTGATTTGTAAAGTAAAACTTAATACCCTTTTAATATTATATATATACTAGCGTATAAACCCGTGCCTAAAAGCACGGGTGTAAAATAAAAGGACAAAAAAAATAGATTTTTTAACATTATCTTTTTTGTTTATACAATATTTTTATATATTTTATCTAAATATTAATAATAACAATAAAATAATAATAATAATAATAAATAAATAAATTGAAAATCATCATAAAATAATAAACATCATTTCATCCATACTACATAGAGAGTCCGGTAAATTCTCTTTTTTGCCTCATCTCATCATAAAAAATGCTTAAAATACCAAAAATAAAAAAAAATATATATAAAAAAATAGACATGAATCATAGTTGTAGAAATTATTGACCATAAATTAAAACAACCAAAATACATAAGAGTTATCAATTAAATTACAGTGAATGACAAATTTACTAATTATAAAATAAACGAACCATTAAATTGTTAAATTTTTTACTATCAAATAATTCAAATGAACAAAAATTAAGCACAAATTAATAATACATTTACAAATTTAATTTTTTTTTTTTGACAAAATTACCATTATTTATACAACATTTTCAAGGTCCGACTCTTGCTTTCAAATTAGTAGAATAATAATCAATAAAACTTAACCAACAATTCAAAAAAATAATAAAATACTATTCATTTCTCAAGTTCTCAACTCCCAATTTTTCAAGTGAACACAACAATAACCAACAATTGAAGAAAAGAAACATTACTCGGTTTATACAACATTCACAAACCTTGTTTATACAACATTCCCTTTCAATTATAACAATCGAACACTTCTTGCAAATAATAATCCACCGCAGATAGAATTACACCAATTGTACCCGGCTGCAAGCAAAAAAAAGACAAATATAATGTAAATAATAATCAATCGAACAAAATTTGAAATTCTGTGTGAGATAAAATATCAGAATACCCTTCACATATCCATCTCTTTTTGTGTGTGAATTCAAGGAAACTCTTAAGGAAGATATATATTATATCCCAAAACAAAGTTATCACAATACAAGATAAAGATGGTGATTGATTGGATAGTATATCAACTTAAGACAAAATAAAAAATATACCAAAAAAAATGGGCTTCAAAATATATAATGAGACGTAGACATCCTAAACAAAATAGAGATTGACACTACAGGTTCTGAAAATAAAAATTAATTGAAGATCATGAACCGAAAAACAAATACAACAACAACAACAAAAAAAATAAAAATAAAAATAGAAAAACTACATTTATCTCGGGTATACATCATCTGCTTATTCTCTTACAATTAGAGCTAGTTCTCTTACAATTAGAGCTAGTTGTGGCTCAAATTTGATACATTTTCAAAAGAAAATTATGATAAAACAAAGGTCGGTCATTCACTTCATGCGGCAGAAACAAAAGACAAATGTTGGTCATTCACTTTATGAGGCAGTAGTTTACTTTAGACAGCACGTCAACGCACTAAATAAAATCAAACAAACAAAAATGAAAGAACTCAACAACAATTGATTCTCATAATATTTTAAATTAGAAACCTGCAAATATTAAATATTTATACTGAATGTATGCAACATAGGTGAAATTACAAATCAAAAGCCTAAATTTCTTAATTATTATTGAAAATGCAACTTCAAACGTTAGGTGATGCTGTTATTCATGGCCGATGCATACAAAATTAGAGAAAAAGAGCAAAAATGTTACCTGAAAGAATTTCATATCGTGAAGTAAACCCTTATTTCAAATAGAGGAAAACATGGACATGATCTACAAATCGGTGATGTAGTTGACAAATAGAAACAGAAACAGAGAATAGAAAAATTAAACGGCTACTCACTTTTTTCTGATAGCGGAAGTGATTTGCTTGATGGCGAAGAGTGACAATCAATAGCAGTGGAGCCACCATGACGTCAATGAACACAAAAGCAGTGATGGTGATGCTATGCGATGGGTTTGTGAAACGAGGGTTTGAAGTGAATTTAAGACGCAGACAGGGAGGGCTAGGTTATTGAGTGAGTGACTGAATTTTGGGTGAAAATGAGAAAATGGTTATTGCACATACTTCTTTCACTCGAGGTACCGAATATTGGTACCGAATATTGCAAATACTTCTTTCACTCACTAATTTTTCACCCAATTACCTGCATAATTCACATAATATACCATCAATTAAGCATATAGACTTTGTCAATTCACTAAATCCTATTTGGAAACACGAAATTTTGCCCAAAAGTAAATACTTCAAACAAGTGCGGTGCAAAGTCTGAAGAAATTAGATATGCATATATATTTGTATATATGTATAATTAGGGGCTTCGAAATTGAAAGGGGTGTTTGTAGAGAATAAACCTTGGGCGTTGGAATCGGACTTGAAGCTGAAGATCATGAAGATGTTGGAGATAGTAATGCTTCAGACCTTTGCCACGCTACCATGTTGCTACTGTTGGTACTTCATTGTCCTTCAGATCTACACAAATTCAGGCCAAATATACACAAATCATTATTAAATCTAAACAAATCGAGTTCATATCTAAAGAAATTGAAATCAAATTTTACAAAATCGACCTTCAATTTGGGTTTTAAGGGAGACGACCAGTCAAATCTACACAAATTCAGGCCAAATATACACAAATCATTATTAAATCTAAACAAATCGAGTTCATATCTAAAGAAATTGAAATTAAATTTTACAAAATCGACCTTCGATTTGGGTTTTAAGGAAGACGACCGGAGGTGGTGATGGTGGTGGTTTGCAACGATCAGCGAGATAGATGGCGAAGCGTAGAAAGAGATTCAAGAACGTACGGAAGGAACGAAGAGAGAGGAAGACATACCATGAGAGAGTGTACCTGAGTGTGGCGGTGGTAGCACTGAGAGGGAGATCTCGCAGATCTTCGAAAATGGGGATGAGGAAGGAGGTGGGATGTGAAGGAGGGAGTATGCTTAGGATCGTAGATAGTGATAACAAGGCGGCGTGGCTTATATGGCGATGGTGGAGGAAGCGAAGAAGTGTGAAAATGAGAGAGAGTCGTCTGAGAGCTAGAGAGAGAGCCGTCTAAGAGAGCATAAACCCTAATTTTTATTTTCGTTTTATATGTTGGTCAAAGTGATCCGACGACCTTAAAATGTCTAGAGTTTTATCTCTCATCCGACGACCATAAATATACTAGTCCTAATTTATTATATAGATATATATAAAAGATAAAATGAGGGCTAAAAGTGTAATAAAACACACACACATATATATTAGGGTTAAAATATAAATATATAAAAAATAAGGATATATATGTAATGAAAATATTTCTAAAATATCAGTTTTGTGGTTCAATTTTGTGGTTTGGTTTTGCGGTTTTTATTTCAAAACCAAAACCGCTTCGATTGCTAATTTCAAAACCAAAACTAAAACCAAACCATTTAGTCGATTTCAAAACTGAACCATTAGGTTCGGTTTCCCGGTACCTTATATCTAATTAAATCTAATTAGTTTAGTCCGAAATTTTTATTTTATTTTCCCCCGAGCTCCACGGAGATTTACAACCACTAAACCCCTGAATCACTTACCAAGTAGGAACCCTTACAACTCATAATTCTTTTTCCAGGCTCAAAATCAATCATTACAATTATCCTTTTTCTAGGATCAGGAAGAACCTTATCTCTTTACTAGGCTTAAGACTAACCTAATTATATTACAGGAAGAATCTAAACCTCATCCTTTTAATATGTTAAAGATCAAACCTAACCACTCTCTCATTTATCATTTTCATAGGTTTAAGAAGAATCTTTACAAATAACTCCAAATAACAATTCAGTTGTAGAGACATTCAAATCCTAATTCTTTTCAAGGGAAAAGAATAACCTAACATTTTTACAAAACAAAGATCAAACCCTTATTTTTTTCACTGAAAAAAAAAAAAAAAAAAAAACGAAACCTAGTTACCCTAACTAGACACCGTCACAAACGTGTCTAATCAGTTCAAACTCATATATACAAAAAAAATAAAAATAAAATAAAAAATGAGTTTATTCCTACAAGTAGCTTTTACTACCTCAACACATATGTACTCAATCAATATCACAAAAATTACAACATGATAGATACAATGTGAGGCAAATAAAATCTGATTAATAAACATGTGGGTAACACAATTTATAGCACGTAATCAAATAAAATTATTTTAAAAATATTTTCAGGCTTCTAAGTTCAAAAACAATTTTATAACAATCTTATAACCAAGCAATCAATAATAATATGAATTCAAAATAAAAAACAAAGCTTGAAAAGATCTCATTGGGAAAAAATCAAAGATAGAAACAGAATCGCAATAGAGCATAAGTTGGTGATGCCAAATCAACAGCGCCTTAGATCAAGAACTTAGCACAAATATCTCACAGAAATCTCAGCGTAAAAATCACTCTCATGAAAGCTCAAAACTGATTGTTCTTGATGTTTTTCTCTCAAATTCACTGGTCTACTTTTATAGATAGATATATCAAGCTCTTCAACGGTTATTTTTCAAAAGATATGCCTCTAAAATGCACTCTTAGAACCCATATAATAATATTTTCCATTTTTGGGGGTAATCTACTTAAAAATATATTTTAAATCTCTCAAATAAGTCCATGAAATATTTCTCAATTTATAATCATAACGATAGGAAGTATTAATTAACTTAAATTAAGCTAATCACAAATTATATGGTCTAAATAAATAGGGATAGTCAAAGAGATGTACCATATTGATAGGTGTGAAAAACCTATCTATTTCTAAACCAAATTTGTTAGTTTTCAAGCGTGTTAATTATATTTAATTGTGTTTTAGTTTGTTTTAGTGTAAAACTGGTGAAGGGACGTTAAAGGGCGATAAACAAGTGAAAACGGTGGAGAAACGGTGAACAAAATGTGAAAAATAGGATTTCGGAGAATGAAGACCACCGCCTAGGCAGAATGTTAGAGTGCTGAAGGGCTAAACCACCGCCTAGGCTAGAAAACTACTGCCTAGGCGAGAAAAGATCAGAACGTTATGTCAACATCCACCACCTAGGCAGAGAAACCACCGCCTAAGCGAAGACCCTACAGAAACTTAACTGACTTAAGCCACCGCCTAAGCGGTGAAACACTGCCTAGGCAGTGACACTCTGCACAAAAATATCTATTTTTAGATATTTTGAAGATATTTTCCAAATCCCTCTTTTTAAACCATTTCTCCACCAAACCTCAAAAAGCCTAAGACGTGAGAGGAGGCTTCGGTTGACATTGGGAGAGTTCCTTCCACCTTAGTTAGGTTTAGTTAATTTAGGAAGTAGATTATATTAGTTTAGGAGGTGTTCTTGGCCAATCCTTGAAAAGCTAGAAGTGGAAGTTCATCATTGGAGAAGAGGAAGCTCAGGAGGATTATTCTTTGGCGAAAGTGGACTACTCCACTTTGAGATTTGTTTTTTTTCCCCTTATTTCCATCTTTTTATTTAATGTTTATTGTTGATATTGATGATCTCTTCTTCATTTAATGTTGTATTGGCTAAGAACATGTTAGTGTAATTAGAGATTAGTTAGAGAAAGGTGGTGTTGTATAAATACTCGTTTGGTTTAATATATGTTTCTTTAACGGTTGTTGCTTTTAAGTCCGATTGTGTTTATCATTTGATGACGATATTAGTATGCTTGTTATGGTATTAGGGTTGGATTTGAGAATCTAGGGTTTGACACTTGGGAGAGGTAACCCTGGATTCGGACTAGGGTAAACACATCGTTACGACCTAACAACCCGAAAGGGCGTTAGTTAGTGTGCAATTGATGATGTTGGGTCAAGACTCACGCAGCCTAGAGTCGTTAAGACATTGAGGGGGACCTCTTCGTTGACACGAAGTCGCGTATTCCCCCGTCTTACACTTGGAAAAGGTGGCGGAGGAGTTTACGAACCGCGATTATTGGATACCTAAACTCCATTATTGTTAACTAAACGAAATTAAACATGTATTAAGTGAACGAAATCGATCCCTAATTAATCAACTTAGTTAAGATTAACCCACTAATTGTAGTTTAGCTTAGTTTAATTTTAATTTATGTCTTTCGTCGTCAGGGTAACATGAGACTACGTCAATTGCGGTATTCAATTATTCACACTCTTCTCTGTGGGAACAATATCCGATCTGCAAGATCCACTATATTAAAACTTAGACCTCGTATACTTGCGAGAGTAAGTAGCGGCGTATTTTACGCCCTACCAAGTTTTTGGCGCCGTTGCTAGTCCTCGAGCAAAACACTAACACTAAACTAAACTAACTAATGAACTAACCAACTAAAAATAAAAAATTAAACTAACATAAAAGAAGTATATGCATGTAAATATAAAGTTCAATCGAAATAACCAATTTGTTCCTCCCTCAACATCCCTAAATTGGATCAAGTGCGGAAAGTAACCCACACCAAGTGGTGTTCTAGAATTTTAACGATCAATATCAATAAAAACCATTCTAGATCTATTTGAAGTGTGTGTGTGAGAACTCAAATGTATAACTAGTCAAATTCGATTATTCAATCGTTAAGCTCATAACTTAAACCGTTGAAGGATTCAGGAAAACCATACGCTTGATTGGAGTCTACTATCTACTAATGTAGGCTCGGATATTCACAGAGATCAATAGGGCTCGGTTTGGCTTTGGAGAACGACCACGGGTATCACTAATATAAAAATAGCAAATCGGTTTAATCGATCGATACCCGAGGTAAAATCGTTTGTCGCTATCCTCTCTTATGACCCCTACATTTAAAGTACAACTCTGAATAAGAAATGAAGATCCTTGTGTTCACTTGTCGAAAGAGAAGAAAATGAAAACTATATTCACGTTTTTTTTAAACATATTCCTAATTTAATTCGAATTATTATAGTTTTAGGAGAGTGCAAAAAGAAGTTAGAGAAACACTCCCCCAAACTTATTCGAATTAATAAAATTTTTAGGAATATGTAAAAAGAAATGATAGAAACACACCCCCAGACTTATTTTAGGAGCGTGCAAAAAAGAAATACGAAAGTGACAAGTGAATACACTAAGACCGAATCAATAAAAATTTATCAGAAACCCGACCGCTCACTTGATTTCACTCAATTTTGAAAATTAGGCTTAGCTACATTGGGTTTGGAAAAATTTAAATGAAAGGAGTATTTGAACGTTTTCAGAATTGATTACGTTATCGGCTTCGACAGGGGAAATAAGGAATTAACATTTTCAGGTTAGCTACAACTGTTCAAGCGAAAAAATGACGGCCTAAATCACGTCTCCGGAATTATCTTACCTAGAATTCCGCCTCAAGTTTTCCCCAAATCAAGTTCTAGTCTCCTCATTTTCTATAATGAGCTTAATATCGAATAATCAACGTCTAATCGTTCAGATAATTAAACATTGAGTTCAAATGTCGTGCGATTTTAGGATCGAGATATTTTTTACCCAATCGACATGTTAAGCATACAAAACACACAAGGAAGGTATTACCCCCGACCTCAATATGCAATTAGGGGATAATTCTCATCATCGGGTCTTGGCCCAAATGAACTCACATCTAAACATGCAAACATAACTTTATACATACACAAATTTAAACTAAATCTAATACTAACATACATAAATTAATCTAACACTACTCATGTAAAAACAAAAATTAAACTAACTAAACTAAAAATTTAAAAACTAAAACATTCATAATAAAATACATACATAAACATAGATTTGTACATCAGAAATTTTGCATTCTGTTCAAAAAATAATAATTGTTCATCCCTTTCAACAAAAAATCAAAATGGATGAACATCCACTAAACTATCATCCATTCCATACCATCTAGGCCTGAACATGGCAATGTTCCAACATCTGTGAACCCAATAAACATATAGCATGCTTGCAAACAAAATGGGTTGAACACATACCTAGGGAATAAGACTTATTCCCTATTGTTCACCTGAAGAGGAATCATCATCGTCATCACATTGGGAAGGAGAGTGTGGTCTCTGGAGCAGATATGGTGGCACAGATGGCATCGGAGGGTAATCGTCCATCTCAAGGCTAAGGCCATCCCAAATCTTCCGTTGGACTCGATCTTGCTGCCTCGAAAATTAGTCCAGAAAAGAAGCGATCTCATATTGATTTTGGAAGATGGTTTGAAGCTTGTTATTTAACCTCTCTTGGGAGTTTTCATCTCGGGCTCCAAAAGGTCCCGCCGTCTCATCTGCTGGCTCTTTCCCTTCCTCAGGCTCGGGCTCAACTGCCTCTTGCGCCCCAGTCTTCCACAATCGGTTTATCTTTGATAGATCAAGTGGAACGATAGGGTCACACAGGCTTCCCCCGGATACCGTCACATCAGCTAATCTGAAAATATGGGTCAATAGTGACGGAAACGAGAGCCCACCCTTTATTGTCTTCGTAGCATGTATAATCGATAAATAGATCAGGAAACCAACGTTGATTGTTGCTCGGTTTGAATTTTGTAGATAAAAAAAGACTTATCCTTTGAGACGTCTGAAAGATGTGATGTCGGTAGGAGGCTTCCACAAATGAAGTGGTGCGAGATTTTTGGAATTGGCTTTAGGCATTTCACCGAGAAGGTAGCGACATTCGACCCCTGGTGTTTCCACTTTACTTCACCAGATGTGATCTTTTCAATGATCCTATGAAAAGTAGGTTCTTGGCTTTCAAGGGATTCCAGTGCCGAAAGTGCAAAGAGATGATTGATAAAATCTGGGCTGAAGATGATAGGCTGATTACGAACCCTTGCTTTGTCGTCTATAGCCTCTGTAGCATTAGCATAAAATTCTTTGACCAAAGCAACCTCGCCTGGGGGTGGCGATTTACAGAATTGCTCCCAGTGGCGGCTTCAGATTTCATTTTGAAATTCCACCGGGAGATCCTCAATCGGACTAAAACCCCGTTAACGTATGTAGGCACGATGTTTTTCGTGTTCTTTGAAGTGCTCCTCCGCTTGTTTTGACACAAAACGGGTGGCATCGTAGTCAACGTTGGTCGGCACCCCGGGGTGTGAGCTCGACCCTTCTCATCTCGCCCTCTTCTTTGCTACTCTCTTCGGCATTTCCTAATAATCACAATCACAAAAACCCAATACAACCTCATTATATATGAACAATTGAAAAACATAAACCTCCCTAATCACTTTGTCAAGACCACATACATCCCAAAATGAACACCCATTTGATTTTTTCAAACAAATTTCACAAATGTGACATCCTATCTTAGTTCACATACTCAACCAATCCAATTAAACATGCTTATCACCAAGAATCAAACCAAAAACCCATGGAACTTCGGAATCGCGAAAATAGGGTTAAGGGGTTTTGGGCAAAATTTCAAAATCCAATGATTTCTTTGATATAATCATGCAAACCAACCAATAATTTCAACAACTAGACTAAATGTAAAGTAAAATAAACTTACTTGTTGAGAATTTATGGTCCAATCGAAAGAGAATAAAGAATCGCACCTTTCACGCAAAAACCTTAAATTTTCGGAAATAGGGGTGGAGATCCGATTCTTGAAAGTTGAATCGTGATGGAAATGACTACTTTTGGTAATGGAAGGATGCGTTTTGAGTATTGGAATGGTTTGGAAGTTAGGTTTTAGAGAGAAGGTGGAGGATTTTGGGGAGAAAGGATTGCGATTTCAATTTTTGAACGAACGGGCTGTTTTATCTACAGAAGGTCCACCGCTTAGGCAGTGGAGCCCTTTTCTTTAAAATCAAACCTTCTGACGAAATTCTCCCTAGGCGGTGGTTTTTCCGCCTAAGCGAAATTACACCAGTGTGAAAACATTTTATTCTACTGCTAATCCGCCTAGGCGATGGAGCATATTTTCAAAATTTGTTGCATCCTGTATTTTTATCGCCTAAGCGGTGGTTCACCGCTTGGGTGGCGGGCCATTTTTGCTGAAAAACACACAACCTGTATTTTTACCCGCTTAGGCGGTGGGCCTGCAGCTCCTACTTTCATGTTTTTCTCAAATTTTCAAAATACAGCTCCACCCCATACGTTTTCACTTCGCTTGTTCAACGTGTTTAAACGTGAAACACTTCCCCAAATGTCCATTCTCCTAAATTCACTTCTGAACACGTTCTGAAGCCATGCCGGCTTCCAAAAAGAATAAATAATAAAATAAATAGTAACAAAAATTGGGTAATTTTTGATACCCTAAATTTCATTTCAAAAAAATATAGCGCTTGAGTTACCGTCCCCAGCTGGACTATCGTGTCACTAAGTATTTTTCACCAAAATTCCCCATAGACAAGGAATTTGGGCTCAAATGCTCAGTCATATCAAGATCATGGCTTGAAGTCGGCTTCTCCTCTCAGTCCTTATCATTTTCAATATAAGCTCGATATCGGGATTGAGAATTAAGAATTTCAATCTTCTTTATCATTTCTCGCATGACTTAATCACACTAACACAATAAAACAAAAATTAAAATTAAATACAAAACAAAATAAATGTCAGGATTAACAATCGACCACTTAGTCGCAATATCAACTTAAAATTCACACTAATCCCCGGCAATGGCATCACATATCTTAAATCAATTCAAATCCCCCAAATATCTCCCTTAGAATCCTAAACAACAGATTGTTTTTAACCAAAAAACCTAGTCACACGAAATCACAATTGACATTGTCGGTTGACCAAACCAAAAATTAAGTTGACTAATTGAATCAAAATCGAAACCCATCCAAAATTTATAGCCCAATTGTTTGACCAAATTTCCCATTTGGTTGACCGAGTTATATAGGCTAGTTAACGTTTTACTCCAAAAAATACTAATTCAAACGATTGACTGATTTGTTTGAATCGGTTAACTAATTGACACAGGTTGGTCCATTTTACCTTTAACAAACTCACTACCTGAAATGGTTAACCAATTTTTTCTAATCAGTTGATTGACAGCATCAGGATGTCTACATCCTTCACCATTTTATCTACTATTTCAAACAGTTGACTGACCTTTTTAATTCGGTTGTCTAATTGGATTAGTAGCATCTTATTTCTGCTACAAAATACACTGACTGATTCAATTAACTGATTACTTTTCTCGATTAACTGAATTGACACGAAAATACAACTTTTTATACTCTAAACCATGTTTATCAATTATCAAATTGATTTTACATAAGCAGAACATATAAAATCATTTATTAGGATCGTAAACTCTATCCTTTCAATATCAAAACACACATAAAGATAACTTATTTAAAGTGTTGTGTGTTTTCTTAATTCAAGTGGCATTAGGAGTATATAGGTAGAGAGTTGTTTTCACCTAATTTTCTTCAAGATCTTCAACACTCTTTATTTATTCATTGTGTCCTTCTTTGCACCCTTTATGTTTTCTTCATGAGATCTTCTTCTTAAAAAACTGTATAAAACTCTTTTTTAAAATACTCAACAAATACATTAGTTCTACCAAAAATATCAATACTTAATTATCTATCAAAACCTAGGGTTCAACACATGAGTCCCAACTTATTGGTCAAATATATTATACTAGACAAGAGTCTCATCTTATCCATAACATAAAAAAATGATACATTTAATGGTAGATTAATAAATTGATTTAAAAAATATTTGATGTTTATTAGATATTTATGTTAATAGAACCATTTTATAAAATTTAGAAGTTGTAATATATTTTTCTAAAAATATAAGGATAAAAGTGAAAATTTCAAAAATTGAGGGGGCTTGAATTACCTCTCAACCATATATAGCTCAGGCACTAGGTACATGACAAAAATGGCGAGCAATGTTGATTGTCGTCTTCCTTTAAAAGAACAAGTATGTTTCCCTAATCCTCCACCTAATTTGGTTTATATTTCTTAATATTTTATATTATTAATTTTTATTTTTATTTTTTTTAATCTTTTTTAGGATGACACAAGTGGGCTAACAATGATTTGTCATCTTCCAGGAGACATATTGATGGAGATTTTCTACATAGTTCCCATGAAATCCATAGTGTCAATTAAATGTGTTTGTACATTCTAGGAGTCATTAATAAAAATCCCTCCTTTCATTCGTCTTACGAATAGAGAAATGAGGCATGTATGCTCCTCGATGCTACCCATCATAATTCTATGAAACATGCAATTGTCCATTGCTCTAACCTGACACTTCTTGCCGCCACATTTAAATAACCAATGTACAAACAAAATCCTCACATTTTTGTAATTGTTATCAGTCCCTTAAATGAATTATTCAATCTGTAACTTTACCATTTTGGGTTTTTAGTCCAACGACTAGTGAGTTTAAGCACCTCCATTTGGCTAACCTCACCACGAGGTATCCTCATACTTTGACTCATTGGCCTTTTGACTAAGGTTTAGGTACCCCATTGACTATTTGTTTGAGGTAATCGTGGTTAAGATCTTTTGCAAAGAGAGAAAAAATTACAATAAACCCTTTGATAAACATTAATTTTGGTGTACATATGGGGTTGTGATTTTTAAGACACCTCATGTTTATTTTTCCTTCAATTAGTAACCGTAATTCAGTTATGTCAAATACCAATACTAAGGATGTTTCTTATTCGTTCATATTGGTTTGCCACCATGATCGTATTTATAGTTTTTCCTTTGTTGTAGGGAGTGGGGAGTTTCAAGAGATATTACAACCGACTATAACTAGTAGATAACATGGAAATATTGCCCTTTACAATGAATACCAGCCTTCTTGCTTCATCAATTCTTTTGGATGTCTTAGCAAGATATATGTGAAATTATGGAAGATGGATATTGGATAAAAAAAATCATTTGATTACATATGTTGGTGTCGGAAATTGGTCCGACCAGCAGTATGGTCCAAACACTCTTGGATCATGGTGAAGGGAATACAATAACTGAACTTTCTCACGTGTTGCAGCTGGGCCGGATAGGTTCGACTTGATTTGAGTCCGAGCCCGGGTCTTTTTTTCCTTCAACGCTCCTAGCCGTTGTCCGATCCGAGCTCCAATCTGTCACCTGCACACAGGACGGGCTGGGTTTTTCCCAACGTGTCCTCTCCGGCGTAAGAGTAAGAGCCCGAGGTAGAAATATAGACCGGAGAGTTATTGTTATCTGACCTATCTGAGTGACCTGTGGTGAAGTTTCTCACTCTAGAATGGTTCTCTCTTCTCCCAAAAGTGTTGGGGAAGCCTCCGATTTATAGGCGAAAGCGTGATTAGTGTAAATAAGATTAAGACCTTAAGCTTGAATTACCGATAAGCAGACTGGTGCGTGGGCGGCATGGCGAATTAGAACTGTTGTCCTGGGCCTTGGGCCCTTCACTATTGATGGCAGGGACCTGGGCCCGACCTGCCGAGAAGGCGAGTCAAGCCGGTCTTAATGGCGAAGGTCGGTCTGGGCACTCCGGCCTTTGGTTGACTGCTTGTAAGACCCGGACTTTAGCACGTATGTCATTATTTTGAATTTAGAGCATTTAGAAAAATTTCGGGATAAAAAATTGAGTTGATTAAAAACCAAATTAAAAGTTTATGGGCCAAATTTGCAAAATTGTCAATTAAAATCTAAATATTTAAAATGTGAATGGTGAAATTATAATTCTAGAAACTCATAAATGTTGAATTGGACTAAAATGAAGATTTTAAGAAATTAGGGGGGAGGGAAGAGTATTTAACCACATGGGTCTTTATATAAACTCATATATATAGACATATATTCGTGCATGTGTGTGCAGTGAGGGCCGAAGACAGAGAGAGAAGAGAATTGGCAACGTGGCATGAAGAGATCAAACATCCATCCACTTAATTCATGAATATATATAGGATTTATTCACGCTAGAAGGATCGGGAAAGCTTAAGAAGAAGAAACTCAAAAATCTAGAGAGAGGGGGAGAGAATCGGAGTGTGTCCTGTTCACCGACGATGTGTGGGTATCATCGTCATCAATCAACCGTTGATCAATAGTATGTGTTTCAGTGTGTGCATGTGATCGAACGAGTGTGTATTCTATATGCATTGTGAGTGTGAATTGATTTCACTGAAAACCAAACAGAGCCGGTGGGCGTGTTTTGACCCTTGTCGTCGACGTCGCCAAAGTTCGTGTGTGGGTTCTATCCTGATGGGTCGGCGATTGTGGGAATGTATGGGTGTGTGCATTCTGTTCGTCGTTGATGGTCGATAATGATCGTGTGTGTGTGTTTGTTCAAATATTGTGGGTGCGTATGCATTTTGTTCGTCGTCAATGGTCGTCGATGATCGGTGTCGTCGCCCTCTGTGTGTATGTTGTTGCTCTGTATGTGTGTGTGTGCGTTCGGCCGTCAATGGTATAGTTGTGTGTGTGTGTCGTCATGAGTGTGGGAGGTAAGACCAGAGTGTGTGTGTGTGTGTTTCGCCGCCGACATGTGTATGTGTGTGTTATTTTGACAGCATGTGTGGGTGTGTATGTAATTGGGGGTGTTATGCGACTATGGGTGTGTGTGTCGTTTGGTTGGACGGCGGGGTTGTGGGTGTTGTTCGCGTGTCACTGTCGGTGAAGGGTGTGAGGGGGTGTGTGTGGTCGAACGGCAGAGCCAAAACAGAAACAGGAAACAGAACGAAAAAAGAAAAAGAAAGAAGAAGGGAAAAAAAAGAAAAAAAGAAGAAAAAGAAACTACACAAATGACCCCCACAAATTCAAAATCCATCTCGCAACCCGTGAACGATTCGGAATGACTAATGTTTTTCCATTAAGTTTATTTTAGTTTTGTTAAATTAAATTCTAGCATGAAAATTTTGTAACCGGAATAATAAATTTGGGGACTGTTAAATGAAAAATTAACCGAATAATAATTTTACATAATAAAGTGTAGGGATGGGAAAAAAACGAAAATTAGGGCCTGAATTACATGATTAGGTGATTTTATATAAAATATTAATTTAGGCTCTATCACTATTAGGTTTGCAGGCACCAGAGTATCGGTAGAAGAGACTCTGTAAAAGCTGTTCGGAGTGGGTAGCCAGGTGAGTGTACTGTCTTCTTGCCAAATCTATTTTCATATATATGATGGGAAATGTGTTTATTAAAAAAATAGGACAAATTTATAACTTATATAGATCAAGCGGATTTAGGTGTTTTGAAAATGTGAATTTTGTTGGTTTTTAAAGAAAAATGGAAAAAAAATGATTTATTGAAATCAGTGGTTTTTTTAAAGAAAGTGAAAAACATGATTTTTTAATTAAATCAGTTTTGAAGATAGAGGTCGATGTTATTGATTTGTAGTTTGACGATGTTGTTATTGATTTGACGATACTGTTGATTTTATCTGCTTCGACAGAGCGTTGATTATTTATTGAGTTGTAATTTGATGATGATATTATTAATTTGATGATGTGGTTGAGTGTGGGCAGAGTTGTTGTGAGTGAGGTGGAGATGAGTTGTTGCTATTGAGGTGAGGTGGAGATTGGTGTTGGATATTCACCAGCTTGGTATAGTCCAACTGAGCGGTGTTTCACCCGCTTGGCATAGTCCAGCGGAGCATTGTTCACCCGCTTGGTATAGTCCAGTAGAGCGTTGTTCACCTACTTGGTATAGTCCAGCAGAGCATTGTTATGTCCCGCTAGGAAGGCATATCCTACGGGTAGTACGGTACTGTTGCAACTCCCGATCGTAAGGTTAAAACGATCACTATGACTAGCCAGTGTATGTTGTGGTGGAGTGGTGGTTTGAGATGTGTGTTTGAGATGTGGTGTTTTACTTATATTGGGTAATTTATTATTTATTATGGTGATTGGTATGATTTTATACTAGATGGATTTGGATAGAACTTATCTATATCGCTTTATTTTCACTACTTATATACTGGAGATTTTACGAGTTATGTGGTATTTATATACTTACACTTGATCCATTTAGATGTTGTAGAATGATTTATTATTATAAAATATTTTTACTAAGAAGGCAGTATACTCGCAAGTAGAGCAAATTTATGAGTCGGTCTCCTACTGGCACTAGTTAGAGTTATGTGTGTAATGCGATAGAGTCATATGGGAGTATTTTGAGATGGGCTGTCAGAGGTGAACCTAAGAGAGGTTCATGAGATTTATTTTGTTGTTCTTATTTTTGGGACGAGTGCGTCCCTATAGCACAAAATTTTGTATATGTTGTATAGATGATTTTATATGGTTTTTTGTATATTGTCTTTTTATGAGTTGGTTTGATAGTCAGGTGATGTCATGTCGACGTCACGTCGGCCCCACGGTGACGGGTGTCCGGGGTAGGGTGTGATATTGCTGTCTTCACAGGGCTCCTAGATAAGGTTCTCTTGCGCAAAATTGACCGACCTAGGGGTCATCTAGGCTGTCTATACACCGGGCTAGTACGAGGTCGTTGGTGACTTGACAGATCTGAACCGGGTGGTTGACAAGTGGAGGGGGCCCAACTTTACCCACATCAGTTGCCCCCCAAGCCTTAGCGTGGAAATGGGACATGAGATGCTGAGGATTCAGTAGTCAACCCTACGGGAACGATTAGCTGGGCTGATGGAGAGAGGGGTCAGCAGAATCGGGATGGCGCAGCCCGACCGGGTGTGCCCTTTAGCTTTCCCTAGAAGCTAAATCGAACTCTACCGAATGCACCCTTTGACTTCCCCAGGAATCCAGACTATTAGTCCAACTGGATTTACGACACGTGGCTGAGGGTGCGAGAATCGAAGTCCTACGAACTGTTCGATGTGATGTGATGGTTCGGCTTCTTGGCACCCTATACATACATGTCCCACTCTTCAAATTTTCTCACCAAATTCTCGCAAAATCCTTTCCCGACCTCCTGAGCACGATACTCCTCCTGCATTTGTCTTCATTTATTTTCTTATCATTTTTTTTTCTTCATGTCTTCTGCCTCTGGGTCCGGCTGGTCGGGGAGTAGTGCGTCCCTAATCGACGTGATAGCATCATACTCCCTAGGCATCCAAATTGAGCTAATCTCATTCGTGACGGAGTCCAATAATACGGGCGTCCCTCTGGCCTCTAGGTCGGCAGACGAGTAAGAGCTCGTCATTCAGTGGACATCTTTTTCTAAGGAGTCTTAGGGGGAGACTGGAGTAGGGGAACTCCTTGAGCCCAATCCCCCCGTGGGTCTTTGAGGACAAGCAGTGGGGTGGGCTCCTCCGGCTGTCCTGTGGCTGCCAGACCATCAACGTCTGGACGTCCTCCCCAGGCGAGCTCGATTTCCCGTTGACCAACCTGTGAGGTTCCCTTGGATGCTTTAGTCTAGAGGATGGATTTCGACCTTTCAAAAAAGGCTGTTCGGAAACTGCGTACTAAGTACGCGATTCTTAGCTCAGTTGAGCTACGTGCTCTCGGGGTGGATGTCCGAGCATGCAACCTACCCGAGGGGTTTATCACAGTCTACAACCAGCAACTGTAGGTCAGGTTGTGATTCTCCATCCACCCCTGGGTGAGGGAAGTCTATTGGGATTTGGGTCTGTGTCTGTTACAGTTTTTTCCCAACAACATCCGTATGATTGTGTCTTTCCACATCATTTACCTGGCCAAGAAAATTACGTTGTCCCTCGAGCTGTTTCATATCCTGTTCTTGGCAAAGGCCATGCTTGACGGGAAGGGCTGGTTTCATCTCTCGGCTCGGCGAAAATTTCTAAAGGGCTTCCCCGATTCCATTAAAGACTGGAAATCAAGATTCTTCTTCTTGGGAGGTACCGGGTGGGAGGCCAATGAGGCATCGTCATTCGATTTTCTAGTCCAGAGGCATTGGGGAAATCTAGGTAAGCCTTTTCAGCTCGAACCCAATTCCTCCTCTCCTCAATTTTTGTTCTAATGTGCTCACATTTTTAGTGACGAAGAAACGCAAGCCCAACCCAGAAATCCTCGAAGAGAAAGAAGTGATTCTTCACACACCGTACACTCACGTTGGCTCGCTAGTCACGTCGTGCCTATACGACGTTTATTTCTGGAGTGACCCCTATCTGTTTGTGCAGACCCTGAACCTGAATTCTCGAAATGGTAAGTACCTCGAGCTCGGTCCAGTCATTTTGTTTTACTTGGAATTACGTTTCTTCGTTGACTGACGATAATTGTTTTTTTAGAAATGGACATGGAGGCGATAGCCCGGATAGCGACGAAAGGAGTAGAGGTGCGACAGGCCACCTAAAGTGTTCAGGCCAATTAAAAGACCGAGGAAGTGGGACCTGTCAGCCAGGAAGGGCCCGTCCCTACCTCGAGGAGGCTTGGGACCTCGACCACCGCAAGAACCGAGCAGATGGAAATCATCCGAGAAGATCCCGCCCCTTCCGCTAGAAAAGATAAGGGGAAAAGGAAGGCGAAGACGACCGATGCGCCAACCGGACATCATAAGAGGATCCGACCCGCTACCATGGTCCAAGAAGAGTAGCAGCCACATAGGCATGGCAAGAAGTCTGGAGAGGTCGTTATCCGAACTAGGCTTCTTCTCAAGGAACTTGCCACCCAAAATCCTATCGTGCTGATGAAATTCGCTCTGCGGATGGTACCACTGGCGGACAGGACAAGATTTGTCGCGAAGTCTGACGCCAAACTCTATACCGACATGAATTGGCATATACTTTTGGTAAGTTGTTCTCCCTGGGTAACGCTTGGTACTTTAACTTTTTAAACTGTTGATGACCGTGTTATCGACCCTGTAGGGGCTGTTCTCTTCGCTGGAGGCCAGTGCCTGCCTATACTAGGCCATCCAATCTATCGAAGAGCTAATGAAGCAAATGGAATAGGACATCCGTCTCCTGGAAGACTACCACAAGGAGTTGGAGTAGATGCGCAACGAGATTGAGGGGATGCGCGAGGAGAAGGAGGCTATGGAGAAGAGGGCCAAAAACTCCAGGCGATCCAAGCATATTGCAAGGTTTTGGCTAGAGGAGCTTTAGAAGGACCAAGCGGCCGAGCTGGAGAGAGCCCGAGTTGAGACCTAAGCTGAGGTGGTCGCCCTTTACAAGAGGAATGAAGAATTCACTGGGCTCCGAGATCGCATCGCGATCAGTTGGTCCAGCTTGGTTTCAAGGGAGCAGTCAACTCTGTCCAGTGCTAGTTCCTAGAGGTCGACCATACGAAGATATCCCTCGAGCTTACTAACCAGGACATTGTCGAGGCTCAGGCCCAGTAGGATGTAGTTATAGACGAGTCGAGCACTGAGCTGGCTATTCCAGAAGCTGGGCTGAGTTGTCCAATAGGGAGCTGTAACCAGGCCAATATAGAAAAGGCCGTTGGCGAAAAGCCCGGTCCAGAGCAGTAGCTTCTCAGTCCCGTTAGATTATCTAACTTTAGTTTTCTCTTCTTTCTTTTTGTTCGGCCCGAGAAATAGCAAGCTTGTATATCACGAGCAGTAGTCCTGCTTCTCTTTTTTGTACTTATTGACAACTTAATGGAACTTTTGTTTCGCCCCTTGCACAAACCTTGTCTACTTTTCTGCCTTTACTTTATCGGATGGATGATGATTGATTTTTTTTGTTTTGTTTTATTTTTCCAAGTTCACAAGATTTGCCGAGCTAGATTATTACTCCTATGCTCGGTAATCTGTACACACCTTGCCCTCCAGGCGACCATAAGACCTTGCACCGAGCGAGCTGTTGTAGTCGACTTTGTGGTGCCTGACAGTCTTTCATCACTTGGTTGTCCTTGATTTCGTCCCCCAGACGACCAAAGGAGCTCGGACCAACCGAGCTTCATAGGTGTCTTACCGGATATGACATTGAGGTTGGTCGTCGCCGCCTAACTTTGGTGTCTTATTGAGATTGCAGGTTATTTTGTCTCCCAGATGATCTGTCCAGCCCGGTTTCTCCGGGCTTGCCGATCTTCTCCAGGGTGCGGCCTATTTTGTTTTTTTTGTCTCATCCCTGGATCATCCCCAAGGCTAGATTACTACCTCTGCCCAAAGGAATGGCTAGAGTATAGCTCGTCCCAGCCATTAGCACGGGGTTACTCGATTCCGCCTTTGCAAGGAAAAGGGCTTAGAGATGGCTCACCCCGGTCCCTCGGTACACAGAAGGCTACTCTTTCCCACCCTAGAACTCTTTTTGGATCTTTTTTCCCCCCAGATGATTTGCCGAGCTCAGTTTTCCCGAGCTTGTTGATCTTCTTTAGGGTCCGATCCATAGATGTGCTTTTTAACGGATTGCGGAATCTAGAAATTTATTGAACCAAAAATGCTCACTTTTCATTGATTTCAACTTGTCCATTATAATTCTTGTGAGATCAAAATACTAAATCTATGACAAGTTTATAGATTTCGCTCATCGGTTTGGTAGTAGTTTTCCAGATGCTCAACGTTCCAAGGGTGCCTGAGTCGTACCCCTTCTTCAGTTTCCAAGTTATATGTGCTCGGTCGGGCTATGTGAGCTAGGCGATAAGGACCTTCCCAGCTCGATGCTAACTTCCCAATATTTTGCTCCTTAGTAGCTAAGGTAACCTTCCTTAGGACGAGGTCCCCAACGTTAAAAGATCGAGGCTGGACACAATGATTATAGTATCGAGCCCTCCTCTGTTGATAGGTGGCTTGATAAATCTGAGCCTTCTCCCTCCTTTCTTCTAGAAAGTCGAGGTTGAGTACTAGGCCTGCCTCGTTTTCAGCTGGGACAAACGGTCGTGCTGTAGGAGGAGTGGGTTTTCCGATCTCAAAAACGGTCGTGTTGTAGGAGGAGAGGGTTTTCCGATCTCCATAGGGATTACAGCTTCCAAACCGAATGTCATTGTAAAAAACTTCTTGCCGGTCAGGGTCCGGGCTGTTGTATGTGTACGCCGAGAATTTACACCCTTTAAGTATATGACTACTCGCAAGTGTACGAGATCAAAGTTTTAGTATAGTATGATCGTTAAGATCTGGTTATCGTATCTATAGGGATTGGTCTCGTTACTATCGAATACCGCGTTTGTCATGACCTTACTTTATCTAGGCGAAAAACAAATGTATTTAATTAATTAAACTAATACTAATATAACCTAAATTAACTGCACTAATTTGCTAATATGTTTTAGGGTGAAGAATTGCTTAGGGATTAATGTGTTTGCAAATACGTGTTCGATCTCGATTTACTCACGTTTATGGTGTTCGACTTATTTGACAATCTCGGTACGTAAACTCCATCGCCACCTCTCTCGAGTGTAAGACGGGGGAATACATGACTTCGAGTCAACGAAGAAGTCCCCATCAACGTCTTAACGACCCTAGGTCACGTGAGTCTCGCCCAACGTCATTGATTGCACACAATCCAACTCTCTATCGGGTTATTGGATCGTCGCGTTGTATTTACCCTATCGACAATCTCCATTCTAAAACTCCCTCGCCACCTCTCCCGAGTGTAAGATGAGGGATATAACACAACTTTGTGTCAACGAAGAAGTCCCCCTCAACGTCTTAATGACCCTAGGTTGCGTGAGTCTTTCCCCAACGTCATCGATTGTCCACGATTCAAATCCCGACTGGGTTATAGAATTGTGGCATTTGTTTACCCTAATCTGAATCCAGGGTTTGTAAAAATCCGTATTTTCCATTTACCATTCTAAGCATAATAAACAAACAATATGATAAACACAATCAAACTATGAAGAACAAACATAAACGCAATACCGAAATCATCTAAACAAACATATTTATAAATATATTGTTAATCCCTACAACTATCCATATTTAACTCGTGGCCGTAGCCGCATAAACATATAAATCAAGTTAAACATGCTCACATGATCCTAAGATAAAGAAATAAGGAAAAACAATCGAAGAACTTAGCCTCGTCCGAAGATAAACCGCTAAGAATGCTCAACGATCGATTCACCGTCTTCTCCACTTCGGGATGTGAGATCCACTCTAAAACTCCTAAACCTAGGCTTAAATGTAGCCTAAGGTTCTCAAAAAACCAAGAGAAGCCGGAGAAGGGGGAGGAAAGGGGTATTTATAGGCAAAAGATCTCAAAATATCTAATAAATATCAAGGTTGTACTGCTGGATTTTCGCCTAGGCGAAGTTAGGTTGGTTAACTTTCCGCCGTAACTTCGCCTCGGCGAAGTTACTGCAGGTTTGCAATTTTGTTTTGACTGTAACTTATTCATCCGAACTCTGATTGAGGTGATTCAAAAACCTATGGAAAGCTAAGAAAAATATATACAACTTCTATGTTTTGAATGTTTCCAAAATAGGATTTCATAATAGTCCAAAATAGTCTTGAAGTTACAACACCTGTACCGGCTTTGCAGGTTTGGTGACCGCCTAGGGGAAGAAGTAGGTGGTGGACTTAGAAATGTTTCTACTGGGGTTTCCGCCTAAGAGGAGGAATTTTCTGCCTAGGCGGTGGGCTGTCAATAGCCTATTGTCATTCTCAGCATCTTCACTGCCTAGGCGGAAGTCTAGACGCCTAGGCGGTGGGCTTCCTTCATATTTTTGTCTCCTTGCTTGTTTATCCATCGTAACTTCGACTCGCCTTCTGTTCGATCTCATTGTTTTCACTCCAGTTTCCTATCTTTTTGCTCCACACACCTGATTTATATAAAAAGTATGAAAATTAATTAAAACATAATAAAATACTATATAAACGCTCAAAAACCAACTTAATTCGATTTGGAAATGCGTAGGTAGATCACACCTATCAATGTGATAAGCCCACAATACGGGATACAGGTCCTCCACCTATAAACCCTTTGATTTGTCCAACCTGGTTTTTAGATTTTGCAAGATAGTCTGGTTGGTGACTTTGACCTGGCTGTTGGCCTGAAGGTAGTCGAGGGAGGAGAATTTTGTTTTGATCCCAATCCCGGCACACAGCTCAGCGAATAGGTTATTATCAAACTGCTTTCCATTGTTAGAGACGATAGCCCTCGGTATGCCACATATGCAAATCATATGTTTCCATACAAAGTCTCGAATACGTTACTTGGTGATCGTTGCAATTGGCTCGGCTTCAACCTACTTAGTGAAGTAGTCGATGGCAACGACCAGAAATTTCCTTTGGTTGGTTCCCTGGAAGAACGGGCAGAGGAGATCGATCCCCCACTAGGCGAACGACCACAGGCTAGACATCGGGACCAGTTCGATCGGTGGGGCGTGAGGGTGCGCGGCAAACCACTAGCACTTGTCACACTTTTTCATGAATTCTCCCATGTCCACCAGTATCTTCAGTCAGTAATACCCGTTTAGAAGTAGCTTCCGAATTAGGGACCTACCCCCCGAGTGATTTCCAAAAATCCCCTTGTGGACCTTCCCCATATAACATAGTTGGCCTTTTCAGGTCGGAGACACCAGGAGTACAGACCGGAAAAGAATTTCTCGTAAATAATCCCATCGATGAGGACATACTGCTCCGTCTGGTACCGTATTCTTTGAGAGTGAGTCTGGTCACTGGGAAGCATCCCGTCGGTGAGATAGCTCACTATGGGGTCCATCTAGGTCAGCTCGAAATCCAAGGCGCATATCGTTGCGGTCTCATCCAAGGAAGCTGTGCTTGGCTCGACGAGGAATTCAACGGGGACCGTTCTCTTGAGCGTGTATTCGACTGACGAGGCCAGGTTGGAAAAGGTGTTAGCGTGCCTATTCTCTTCTCGAGGGATTTGTGTGACTTTCACTTTCTCAAAGAGCTTTGTCAGGTCTTTCTCCCTCTCCAGGTAAGCCACTATGCTCGGGTCTTTCACGAGGTAATCACCATTGACCTAATTAACTACGAGCTAGGAATCGCACATCACCAGAAGGGTTCTTACGTTAAACTCCTAGGGTAATCGCAACCTGGCCAACAACGCTTTATACTCAACCTCGTTATTTATAGCTCGGAATCCAAGCTTGAGGGCGTACTCGATCTCTTCTTTATTTGGGGCCACGAGGACCATCCTGGTACCCGAGCCGCTCTGATTGGAGGATCCGTCAGTGAAGAGCTGCCACGAGTCGGGCCAAGGTCATTATAGGCTTTAGTCAGTTCAGTTGAGCTTTTGACTCATCTCAGGTTTTCAGAGGTCTGCTTGAATTCACGTTGATCGAAAATGGTCTCCTCCTCGGGGAAGGTTAGCTTGGTTATGAAGTCATCCAGGACCTGCCCCTTGATTGCCATCCTAGGGCGATAGTCGATATAGAATTGGCCCAGTTCCAGGCTATACTTCATTAACCTCCCCGAGATGTCAGGGGAGTGGAAAATTTGTCTCAACGGTTGGTCTGTCAATATCACAATGGTATAAGCTTGAAAATACTGGCGTAGCTTCCTCGATACAATCAGTAGGGTATAGGACAGTTTTTCAAATTTCATGTACCTCGTCTCGGCGTCGGTTAGGACATGCCTCGTGTAATAGATCGGGCGCTGGACACAAGCATCCTCCCTAACCAGGGCGGTACTGATGGCCGTTGGGGAGGCCGCGATGTAAAGGAGCAGGTCTTCACCCTTCTGTGGCGTAGTGAGTAGGGGAGTCGATGAGAGATATCTTTTCAGTTCTTCAAAGGTGCGGTCACACTCCTCGGTCTATTCAAATGCCTAGTTACCCAGGAGGATTTTGAAAAGGGGAAGGCATTTTTCGGACGACCTGGAGATGAACCGGTTTAAGGTGGCCAACCGACCTGTCAATATCTAGGCCTCCTTCTTGTTTCGAAGAGGGGCCATGCCGAGCACCGCACTGATCTGGTCAAGGTTTGCGTCAATACTGCGCTAGGAGACCATAAAGACTAGGAATTTACCAGCGGACACGCCGAAAATACACTTGTTTGGATTCAACTTCATGCGGTGAGCTCGGAACTTATCGAAGCAGGCCTGGAGGTGGTCAAGGTGATCTTCAGCTCGACGACTTTTCACAAGCATATCATCGATGTACACCTCCATCGTGTTTCCGATTTCTTTCTTGAACATTTTGTTGACAAGCCTCTGATAGGTCGCATTTGTATTGCGGAGGCCAAACGGCATGACTTTGTAGTAGTAAGTGCCCCTGTCAATGATAAATGAGGTTTTGCTTTCGTTCAGGGGATACATGGGGATCTGATTGTAGCCAGCGTAAGCATCGAGAAAGCTGAGTCGCTCGTGCCCCACCGTAGCATTGATTACGATGTCGATCCTTGGAAGGGGAAAGAAATCCTTCGAGTAGGCCTTGTTCAGATCCTTGAAGTCGACGTAAAGTCTCCATTTGTTGTCAGCCTTCAGGGCCAACAAAACATTCTCAAGCCAGTCCGGGAACTTGACCCATTCCACAATGTCCGACCTGACGAGCTTATCCATCTTTTCTCCTATTATCTTTTACTGGTCTGGATTGAAATTTTTTCTATTTTGGAAAATAGGTGGATGATGCACGTCAGTGTGCATTCGATGTATGGAAACATTAGGATCAATACTAGGAAGTTCATTGTGCGACCAGGCAAAAATATTGTGGTTCTTTACTAGCAGCTCAGATCGTCGATCAAAACGGGCTAAACTACGTCAGCTAGGATCATGAGCTCCCCGTCAACCCGACGCGGGGTACACAGCTCGGGCCCCAACTGTAATTGCTATGTTTTCTCCAAGGCCCTTCTTGTACAGGTCCGGGCAGTTTCTTGGTTCCTTTGTACTTTTCCAACCCTCGAATCCGTGAGAAATTTTGTTTTCTTTTGATACGGGGAGCATACGGCCTTCAGGACGGCCACAATGGGTTGACCAATGATCGTGTTGTATGGTAACAGCCTATCAACTATAAGAAACTTGGACCAAATAGTGGAGACGTCAGGGCTGGACCAGACAATGACGAGTAGAGAGACCCAGCCGACCGAACTAACCACGTTACCACCAAACCCGATGAGGAGGGGATCTCATGGGGTACATAGAGCTCGATTCCACACCCATTTTATCGAAGGCTCACTTAAAGATAATATCCATTGAGTTGCTTCCATCAACGAGTATCCTCACGATTTTTAAATGATTTATTAGGGCCGCAATAACCAGGGCGTCATCATGTAGAACGTGCACCCCTCTCAGGTCGGCTTCACTGAAGGAGATCATATTATGGGAGGCAACATCTATTGTGTTAACCTCATAGATGCCCTGCTCCGTATTTCTCTTATTCTTGTCTTTGTACCTTTTTCGAGAAGAAGTCGTCTCTCCATCGAAACCCAGGCCGCTGTGGATGACGTTAATTTCACCGTTAACCGTCATATCTAAGTCGTCCCCAGCTCACTCGCCACGGGGCTGAGCCCAGTTATCATTCCGCTTCCTGTATTATCCTCGGCGTCCGTCACGATGGTCATTTGAGCTGGATTGATCCTCGTCAGGTCGACGGACGTAATTTCCATGGTAACTTCTTCGAATGAGGGCCTCAATTTTCTCTTTCAGCTGGAAGCATTCGTCGGTAGCATGGTCATTTCTTTTTGTAGAAGTCGCAGTACTTATCAGTCGACCTTCCTAGAGGTTTCCCCCTTTGGGGAGGTGCAGATAAGAAAATGCCTTTTCTAGCGTTCTCAACGAAAATGGTTGCGATGGAGGTGGTCAGAGGACTATAAATAACCTAGAGAGGACCTAAAGGTGGCCTTCTATCACCGAGCAGTGGCCCCAACCTTCCATCCGCCTGGAGTCTCCTGGAAGCTTGAGATCGGCTCGTCCCCTTGTTGGCTCAGGATTTCTTTCTGAGAAGATCTTCCTTCTTTTTTGTGATCTTATCGATGAGATTAGCTTTGTAGAAATTGGTACCGAGGTCAAGTGCCTCGCGGAGGCTGGTTGCCGGCCTGAAATTTAGGTCATATAGGAGCCTCAAGTGCCTTAGTCCGCCAATGAAGGTATTGAGCGCCACCTCATCAGACACTCCCTTACACGCGAGGGATTCCATCCAAAATCGATATAAGTAATCGACCATATTCTCATTCTCTTTCTGCCTGACGCCGAAGGAGTGAGAGGCGGTCTTCGGCCTATGCCATGATCGGTTGAACCTCTCCGTAAACTGTTGCTCAAGCTAGAAAAATATGGAGATTGAGGCCTGTGGGAGGTCGTTGAACCACGACCTAGCCGGATCGGTCAGTCCGAGAGAGAAGAATTTATACCTTATTGCGCTGGTGACAGCGTACACATCCATGTGGGAAACATACAATGAGAGATGGTCCAACGGGTCAGTTGTCCCGTCGTACTGGGTCACTGGGGGGTTGGGGAATTGGTACAGATATATCTTTTCCATGATCTCCACGATGAAAGGACCCCGGATTCCAGTATACAGCCCGAGGGCTCCCCCAGTATTGTGCATTAGACTGAAGACGGCCTCTATTTTTTCTAGGTGTTGCTCCATCATGGTCGTTACCCTCTCTGGGGTAACAATCTAACTGGCAACAGGTATGGGCTCCCTCCTACGAGCTTGTGGCGGGGAGTGGGAGTCTACCTCCTAGATTTGATGAGATCGGTGCTCGGACTACTCACGGCAGCTATACTCTTGAGTCGGTGGTGACCCCGATCATTTTTCGAATCGTTGTCCCCAAGCTGATCTTGAAACGAATGCCGAGGCCACCAAGGGGAAAATATCTCTTTTCCTTAGTGCTCAGTTAGCGACTTGAGGCCGAGCCCACGCCATATGTCCGTGAGAGATGATCACTTGATCACTAAACTCCTGTGGACGGGCCCTTTCCTCCACAACATGGAGGTCCGGCCCCCTTCAATCGGGGGTGGATGAATACGAGAGAAGAGAATGTCGAAGTATTCCTGGAACTTGCCGAGTTGGCGTTCCACGCTATCAAGCTTGGCGGCATCGACAGTCCCGGATGCTTGAATCGGGTAGAGTCCCGAGGTGGGGCTTGGTTGATGGGATTGTCTTTCAATATTGATATTTATCTTTTCAGCGTCTGCGTCTTCTTCGTTGAAAGTTTATCGGGTTGTGGCCCTGGTTTCCAACCTTGGTGCCCGCGACATATCCTCCTGGGCTGTCTATTCACCGAGTGGTTTATGTTTTCTGATCAATGAGAGTGACCAGACCTTGTGTTCATCAAACCTTAGCGGAGCAAGTAGCTAATGACTCGAAGAAGGCTTTTAGTAGCGCTTCCCACAGACGGCGTCAAACTGTTGATGTCAAAAATTGGTCCGACCAATAGTATGGTCCAAACACTCTCGGATTAGGGAAAAAGGGATACGATAACTTAACTTCCTCACGTACTGCAGTCGGGCTAGACAAGTTCGATCTGATTTGAGTCCGAGCCTGGGTCTTCTTTTTCTTCAGCACTCCTCGATGTTATCCAGGCCGAGCTCCAATCTGTCACCTCCACACAGGACATGCCGAGTTTTTCCAGGTGTATCCCCTCCGGCGTGAGAGTAAGCCCGGGGTAGAAATATAGACCAGAGAGTTACTGTTATCTCAACCTGTCTGAGCGACCTATGGTGAAATTTCTCCCTCTAGAATGGTTATCTCCTCTCCCAAAAGTGTTGGGGAATCCTCCTATTTATAGGCGAAAGCGTGATTAGTGTAAATAAGATTAAGGCCTTAAGCTCGAATTACCGGTAAACAATCAAGCGCGTTGGCGGCACGGCGGATTAGAGCTATGGGCTTGGGCCTTGGGCCCTTCACTGTTGGTGGTAGGGACCTAAGCCTGACCTTCCGAGGAGGCGGGTCAGGCCGGTCTCAATGGCGAAGGTCGTTCTGGGCACTCTGACCTTCCGTTAACTGCCGTCTTCACAGGGCTCCTGGAGAAGGTCCTCTTGTGCAAAGCTGACCAACCTGAGGGCCGTCTAGGCTGTCTATACACCGGGCTGGTACGAGGTCATTGGTGACGTGGCATATCTGAATCGGGTGGTTAACACATGGAAGGGGCCCGACTTTACCCACATCAACATATTACGGAGAAACTTGTGCATTTCTTTTTGAAGCTTTGGACAATTCGATTTTGTATAACTACCATTTTGGTTAAATTTGTATTCTTCAAGCATAGAAATATTACCATGAGCTGTTGATGTAGAATGACAAAATGTATTATTTGGGCAAGCCAAAGTACTTAGGGCTCAAAAAATACTGACCCTGGGGATAGTTTTTTTTTTTTTTTTTTTTTTTGGTCCTTAGTGTTCTTATGTGATTTTAATAGACTTCTATCCCTATAATCTTTATTGTCCCTTTTATTTATTTTTCTTATTTTTTATAGTCTCTCTTGGACGTCTTTTGTCCACTTCTTCCTTTCCTTGCGACATGTGTGGTTTCTTTTGTTAGTGGGTATGATTCTTTATATTTGGTTAATGTTATGGATTTGTTGTTGTAATTAGTTCATGTAGTAGAATTGTTTAATTTTTCAAGGTATTATTCATGTTCACAAGTTCTTTAAGTTTGCAAGCCTTGTTCAACTTGAGCTTATTATGTTTCACTTCTTATTCATCCAAATCTTCTATGTGGAGGTCCTTTTGATTTTCTTATTTCACATATATTTTCATTATTCTTTGTTTATTTACTATTAAGGCACAAAATCTATAGTTAGGGGGAACCTGAGCAACTTGTGCTTGTAGAAAATAGTTCATACCAAAAGTAGTTGCATTTTTGTTCATTCTTTATTTGATTGTATCAATGTTTTTCTCTTTTCTAAGTTTTCTTACATAATTTTAATAGACTTTTCTCTAGATAATATTTCTTATTAGTTTTCTTTCTTATTCTATTCCTTTTGTAGCCACTTTTGGACATCTTCATCCTACTTCTCACCTTCCCTAGGGACTTGGGTGATTTCCATTATTAATTGACATTATACGTGAATTTAGTTCATCCTCTAAGTTAGTGAAATTATCTGAGATTATTTGTCATGTTCACACTTTCTTTCGATCCAATGACTTCGTTCAATGTTTGGATTATTATATTGCAATTCTTATTCATCAAAAACAACTTTGGGGTGATTTCTGAATTTTTTTTTCTTCAATTTGGTTTCCTTATTTCTTAGCTTGTTGAATCTCAAATTTATCAAAATTTACCATTTTCTTCATTACCTTTGCAATGTATTTGATCATATTCTCATCCCTCGTCTTATAGTTGTTTTTTATATGGCTGGTGACTAAATGTAAGTCACTTAGTTAGTTTGATCTTGGTTGCTTCCATCACTTAAGCTATTCTTAGCCCAATTAAGATTTCCTCATGTTTTACTTTGTCGTTTATATCATGGTACTTCCATATCATTACATGCTTTATCACCAATTCTATTGGTCCAAGTCTACCAAAGAGGGGTGAATTAGATAGTGCAAATAACTTCTGAGTTTTTTCTTTCTTTTTCACATTATCAAAATCTTACACTATAGATGGATATAGACAAATTAATATAAATCTGAAAGCAGTGCACCAGAATGAAAGAATAAAAAAGATAAGCACAGCCACACAAACAAATATAAATTAAAGATATTGATGCAATGATTTATAGTAGTTCGGATAAGGTCCCTCTTTGCCTTCACATATTCCCCCTCTTTGCCTTCACATATTCCCCCTAGCTCCTTCTTAGATTTCTAATCTACTATTCTATGTTTTTTTATCCCCGGTGAAGACCAAACCAATGTAATCAAGGTAAATTCTGTATAGACCTCTTTACAATCTCACAATTCTCTCACTTAAACTAACACTCTGGTTTAAATTACAATTCACACCCTCACATATTCTCTTTTAGTTTGTCAGATTAACTAAATACTCCTTGAAACTTCTATAAATCACTTATAAACCAATACAACATATGTTGACTCTTTGGGTGCTTATATAAATGTGTACTATAATGTTACACAATTTAAAAACAATTCCAACAACAATCATATTCAAGATACGATTGAGTATGAGCATGTGATATAAAGAGATCGGTTGTGTTTGGGTAATGGATTTAATAAGTCCCTTGTTTGGATAATTATTTGAACTGAAGTATTTAGATAATTGTTTGAACTGAAGTATTTGGATAATTTTTTTTATTCTATTTCTGATCCTCTGATCCCACTTTTGAAAAAAAATGAAAAAGAGCTTGAACGATGAAAACGAGAAGACGAAATTAAACCAGAAACAGAGCTCAAACGATAAAGACGAACCCTAATTGGCGCCAATCAACTATGGGCGACGAACCCTAATCGCAACAACGACGATGACGATTCAACGAAATAACTCAAACAATAAAGAGGAACCCTAATCTCAATCGTTCTTCGTTCTCATTTACAGTCGTGTGATCAGTCGCAACGATGAAGAAGACAATATTCACATGACAAACGACAAACGATGAAGCAGCAAACATGATCAACGACGACATTTCCACGAGGAAAGAAGACGATTTGACGATGACGAGGGCTATGATTGACGACGACAACAATGGACAACGAAGAATTGACAACAAAGAACGAAGAAGATGATGACGACGAAGAGTGCTTCAGGTGCGAAGAGGAAGAGCAAAGATCGAATGATGGATTTCACAAATTCAACCTGTTTCAAGCAAATTTCAAAATCCCTTCTTCACCTTCTTCTTCTTCTTCTTCTTTTTTTTTTTTTTTTTTTTTTTTTTTCTATAAGTTTGAAGGATTTGACAAATCCCTCCCTTCTAAAATCCAAACAAGAGATTTAATAAAAGAGAATTTTAAAATTCCCTAACCAAATGAAATCCCTCCTAGCAATCTGTTACCCAAACACAACCTTACTTTATTCAATTTTAACTTACTTTACAAGTTCGAATGATTCCTTACATAAACAAGCTATGGAGGTTTTCAAGATAGTAAATCAGCTATTAAAATATTTAGGTAAAATGTTTGAAGTATCTTATACTAATTAATTCCCGTGGCTAAAGCCACTAAGAAAAATTATTGTCAAGTAACCAAAGGTACCAACGTCATTTGTTTGTGGTATCACATTTAACACAAAAACGTTCACATTTAATACTAAATAAAAATTAAAAAAAAAATTAAACACTTACTTGAATAGTATGTAGTGTCATAATTGCAAATCTAGTTTACATGATTTATAAATCATTGGAGGTTAGAGGTTGCAAAATAAATGCAGTTATCTTGATAATATATATATATATAATTTTTTTTTATATAACCAAGTTGAGTTAGTTCACATAAATACATTTTAATTTTGAATTAGTATTTAAGTTTCAATTATAAATATTATCAAGAAAACAAAAACTTAATGGGAATAGCCAACATTTAATAACTATTTATTATTAAAAATCAATTAAAAAATGTCAAATTCTTTTAAACACCAATTAAGTTTACACATATTATTAAAATGAGAGAAAAAAAAAAAAAAAAAAAAAGGTACAAATTGTATAAATAGCTTCTTACAGCTATGTGCATACCTTATAAATTGAAATATTGCAGTAAACATGCTAAAATCTACTTTTTAATAGTTAAAACCCTAAATCACCCACAACATAAAATTGATATAATTGCATGACTATAAATGAATTTTGAAGTGATTAGAAGTCAATCTGAACTTGAAAAACAATGTATAAGAGGACTCTCGGTTCTAAATGAAGGATCTAACTCCACATCAACAAAATGTAAATTCACACTTCTTAGATTCTCGTCTACTTCCTATGCTCTCATTTTTCTTCGCATCACTTGATTAATGTCTTAAACTCTTTTCGAGCCCAAGTCATTGGTCGTAGATTCTCTAAAGAATCAACGTTGATGGGGTAACCACTGACAATTCCAATGATTTCTCCTTCTTGAATTATGGACGAACAACTTCTCTGAGTTGATCTCTATCCAAATGGTTCCACCATGACCGTCGAGGTCGTCACCTGATTTTCAGTGTTGTTTTCAATGATTTTCGATCTCAATCTTTTCATAGCCACCTGATTTTTGTCCTCCAATATTGCCCGATAAACCATTCTGTAAGTGTTCTTCCCTATGATCTCTTTTGTTACACAGAGTAAATTGTCGGACATAAATGCCATCGGACTATTCCTGTTTCTCCATCGCCATATTTACTTTTAGCCATCTCCATGGGTGTCCCTATCATCAAATTTTGATTCTATCTTAAGAGTTGTAGATCCATCAAGATTAGTTTTGAGAAGAATATGTGGATCATTTTTAATGACCTTCCAAGATTCATAATTTGTAGCTTGTAAAAACATTGTCATTCTAGTCTTCCAAAACATATAATTGTTACCATTAAACAACATAGGTCTATGCATGGATTGACCTTTAGAAAGGGTAGTTGCAACTAAATTTGCTATGATTGATTTGCTAGGATTTGAAGCCTATTAAGCAAGTGTAGCTTTGATACCAATTGATGGCCTAAGAATTACCTAAGAAAGGGGGTGAATTGGGTTTGGCAAATTTTTGTTAACCATTTCTACTCAAATTAAACTTAGTGTTTATGTAATAGTATTAAGTGCATGACGAATATTCAATCAAACAAACAATTACAAACACAAATATAAATAGAAAAGTAAATAGTAGAGTTAGAGAGATTGACACCTATATTTATAGTAGTTCGACAAAAACCTTTTGCCTAATCTACTCCCCCAAGCTCATTCAGAGATTTCACTATCTTTGATCATCTTTCGGGTGAAGACCAAACCGTCTCTAGTTTCCGCTTGAGAAGTTCGTATCTCAAGACTTACAATCTAGAGTGAATATGTTTCACTCACAAATCTCTTCTTTTGAGCAAAACCCTTACTCAAGATTTACAATCAAAATCTCACCGTCTCACAAAATTGAGCTTCAACACTCACAAGATAAAGAACTAAAAAATCTATGTATGTAAAGTTATAACAATCACTCAAAAATATGAATCAAGAAATAAAAAAGTGATATTGCACAGAATTTTGCTTGAAAGCTTTAGTAGTATATCTCTTTGAAGCTCTTTCTGTTATTGATCTATATAGCTCAATTGGTTAGTTGATACTTTCAACAATCTTTCCTCCTTTTATATATGTAGAGAAGTATTGGGAAGATTTAACAATTGAAGTGTTGGGAGGATATGACCGTTGCAATGTGATATCTTCAAGTGTCAAGACATAGGCTCCTTCTCACATTCAATTCTCTGCAGATTTGTCAAGAATCCAACCATTTTTTCACTACTTTTTCTAACACCATAAATGCTAGACATATCTTATTAATTGTGTAAGACTCATTGTCCATTTTGTCATAATGGTAGTAGAAAAATACAACAAAATATTTAGATATTCAAAAAGTATGTAGAGAGTATGGTTGGTCATTATTGCATTTAGATAAATCTTGGTAGAGATGTTCAAATGTATGTATGGATCAATAAAGGCATGACTTCTCCAATTTAAAAGTTGATCAAGATAATAAAGAGTGTGGTTGGCATGCGATAAGATAATGTAAACAATAACTTAGTCAACCCTACTATGAAGTAGGTATGCATTTAATACTCTATCCACTTGCACATGTTGGTCAAATTCATGTATCTCATGTGTATAATACTATGACCACAAATTTATACATCAAATGCATGATGTATAATGACATTTATACATGAATAAAACATACTTGATCATTTAGAAGTATTCAAAGCAAGATTCAACACTTAATCACATTTTGCATGAAAAACATAATTTTCAGAGTAGTTCAATCAATTTGTCAATTAATCATGGATATAATGTTGAACATATCAATTGACCATGCATATATCATGTAGACACATAAACTAACATATCATAACATGATTTGAACATTCCAAATAAGATTTGATATGTAAATCCAATTTTTGGTTCATGACAAAAAGCTGTCAAATAAGTTCTTAAAAGTTTCAAAATATTTTGATCAATTTTCTTTAATTCAATGTTATTTTGATCAAACTGAATGATGATTAAGATATTAAACATCCAATATAATGTATAAGAATCATCATACAACACTTAGAACAAGTAAAGACCATTAAATCGTCAAGCCAAAAATAGAGCAAGAGAGAGAAAAGTTTCTACTCAGATGTAGTCGATTACATTTGGCACAAGTAGTCGACTACTTATGCTGCAACTTTTGTCGACTTTCAATTTTTGTCCATTTTGGATTTTTGGTCTCGATTTATAACTGTTTTTTATTGTAAATACTTTTAAAATATGTGGAAAACGGTGTTTTGATGATCCAAAAACATAATGCACCTTATGATCATGTTAAGACGTGATTTTCAAATTTCGCATATTTATGATCAAACCATGATTTTTTGATTTTGCATGTAATGAGGAAACACATAATTCAAATTGTGATATTTAGGCATATTGGACATGTCAAGATCAATATGTAATAATTTTATACGCTCTCGATATGTGTCTTTGTCCTATAGAGTTCAGAGTTCAATATCTTACGTAATGTTGTGGAAATGAAAATTACATTATTTAAGTCATACCTTGAGACTTGATTTCACCTCCATGATACGTTTCAGATGATCTATACTCAAAAACATTGTTAGGACATTTAAAACATTAAATTCGATGTTATCGTCAAAATCACATTTATTCGGGGATCATATAATTGAAACCGCTTAGGCTAACTAATCACACCATATTTTACGCGATCTAATATTACTAAACTAAGTTTTGTTAATCTTTTGAATAAATTAAATTAGTTAAAATTGATTCATTTTATTTATTTTTGTAGGTTTTTGGATTTGGCGCAAAAACGCGTTAATTTTGAAATGACAAAGGAAATCATGAAAACAATTGAAAATTGGAAGAGGTTGATTTTGGAGAATCAAATGATTAATGGGATTAATTTGACAAGAATGAAAAATTAAGGGGTCAACTTTTGGTGGAGAGCAAATTCGACAATATGGGGTTAATTTGGAATCTTGGATTATTCATGGATGGTAATTGATATTTACTAGCAAAAAGGTGGATCACGATTCTTCATTTATTTATTTCTTTATTGGCCATTTCCTTTTGGGGGGTTGTGATTGATTTTATTTTGGTATTTCTTTTAGATAGTAGGTCGACAGTAGAGTGGACTTGTTTTTGTTTAGTTTCTTTTTCCTGTCAAAAAAACAAAACTCCACTAGAATTTATTGGTCTGCTGCCGAAATTTTGTGGTGATTCTTTGATGGAAGTTGTTGAATATCTTGGTTGGATTGAAGAAAACTTCATGAACGGCTAATCTCCCTAACCGGGTTAAGATTGTGGTATGTATTTTAGTTTATGCAATATTATATTTTTAGATTAATTTTATTTTATGTGTAAACAATTATATAATGATGAATTATGTGCTTGAAATATAGTTTAAATCGTGATTGAATTTAATCTCGAGATGTTCTTGTAGAGATTTCGATTTTAGAATCAATTATTGCTAGAACGTTAGATCTCGTACCTGTGGTCTAGATCTAACGATCATATAATCGTATTCTTAAGATTTAATTATTTGTTTGGATGGTTTATGCCTAGATTGTAATTCACCCTAGATTAGAGTAACATAGGAATTGCATCTCGAAGATAAATCATGCCGAAGAATAATAAATCGAATCTTTTTGAGTAGTTCCTGCTTGTAGTTAGGAACGCTCATTTACACAAATCTAAATTAAAAAAAAAAAAAAAAAAAAAGATACGAGAAAAACATAATTCCAAAATACGAAATCCAAAATCCCTAACCCGGTTATCTATTTTCATTTGTTTCAGATTAGTATTTTATTTGTCTTATATTTAAAACTCAAAACTCAAAACAAAATTTGTTTTAGTCAAAGAAAGACAAATAATTGAATTCAATAGTTACAAGACCGATCTCTGTGGTTTGACACCCTACTTGAACCCGTACTACATCAGTATCGCGGTATCATTTTAAGGGTATTATTTTTGAGCGATCAAATTTCTTGGTATTCATTAATTGTCTTTTTGATTTGCACTGTTGTCCAAAAAATAAAAATAAACTAAATTTTGCAAGTGGTCTTTGGGGTGTGCTCATTTTTTTATGCACAGAGAAAAACAACTCAGCCTTGACCTTGATAAGATATTAGAGAACGTTCCTAGGAGACCTAGAACTGAAAATAAAACGAATAAAGCCGTTAATTGTGAACCCACCAAAATGGCTGCGGAACCACCTAGACCATTAAGAGAATATTACATTCCCTCAGTTTATACATCGCCTTCATGCATTAAGTTGCCTGAATTACGGGGTGCGACTTTATTTGAAATTAAGTCGTCGACTATCCAAATGCTTCCATCATTTCATGGGCTTAGTCTCGATCACCCCTATAGACATCTTAATGATTTTATAGAAATTTACACCACATTCAAATTGCCCCACCTATCTGAGGATGCTGTTTATCTCAGACTTTTTTCGTTCTCCCTAAAAGATCGGGCAAAAGAATGGATCCACTCTTTACCCTCAGGATCCATCACTACCTAGGAAGGGCTTCAAAAAGCTTTCCTACAAAAATTCTTCCCAATCGGGAAAACCAACCAAATTAGGAAAGCAATAACTTCATTCTCCCAATAACCTACTAAACAATTCCACGAATGTTGGGATCGAATGAAGGATATTTTAAGGCAATGCCCATATCACGGGGTATCGAAGTGGCAAATAGTGTAAAGTTTCTATGAAGGTCTAATTGAACGCAATCTCCATATGGTGGACGCGTCTTGTGGAGGAACGTTCCTCTCAAAAAGCGAGAATGGGGCTTGGACCATGTTTGAGAATTTAAGTGAAAATTCTTTACAACATGCATCCGCTAGTAGGCAAGAGGACCTTAAACAAACACGCGGAGGAGGTATGTACGAGATCAAACAATTAGACCTCACTACACAAGTTGGTTTAATTTCCCCAAAGTTAGATCAAATCATCTTACAAAATCAACCACCTCATTCTCCTCCTCCATCTACGGCATGTTTAATTTGCCTAAACCCATCCCATACGATCCTTAAGTGTCCTGCGGGGGCACAATTTCCTAAGTATGTTCAAGAACATATTAATGCTGCACAAACATATCCCCGACAGGACAACAACCCGTACTCCAACACTTATAATCCGGGGTGGCAAAATCATCCTAATTTTTCATGGAAGACACCCACTCATGGACAATCTTTTGTTCCACCCTCTAGGCCTCAATACCATAACCTACCCCCGGGATTTAACCAATACTAAGGTCAACCAAATACATAGCCAACTGAGATGCAACAATTTCTTAAACTTTATCAAGAGCAAAATCAAAAAGTGAATTCGCATTCTCAGACTTTAGCTAAGATAAAAGCCCAAATCAGGCAGATCGCTGATACTTTGAATAAGAGGGACGAGGGAAAGTTACCTAGTCAACCAATAAATAATCCTAGGGGTCAACACTTTATCGGAGAAATGAGAGAGTCTCACGAGCACGTTCAATCGATTACGACCATTAGGAGTGGCAAAAAGGTTGACAATTGCGTGGGTGTTGAGGAAAGAATTCAAAAGGATGAGAATGAAAATGAAGAGGTGGTTGAAGAACCACAACCAAGAATGAAAGTTGAGGAGCCTGAAAGTTTGAACTCCAAACTTGATACACCTACAGAAATACGTTCAGTTTCTCGGGCTCCATTTCCTTAATGCTTGACTCAACCTTCACCATTCAGTTGAGATAGCGCTAGAATGGAAGATATCCTAGAAACATTCAAACAAGTAAAGATTAATCTTCCATTCTTGGATGCTATTAAACAGGTCCCCGCGTATGCAAAATTCCTGAAGAACCTTTGTACACAGAAAAGAAAATCTAGAACACATGTGTCAAAAAAGGTTTTACTAACACAACAAGTGAGTTCCATCTTAGGATGTGAAACCCCACCAAAATTTAAAGACCCTGGAGTCCCGACTATAGCATGTGTGATAGGAGATCAGCCCATCGCATTGCCATTTTCCGTGTATGAGCGTTTAGGATTGGGGGATCTAAAGCCCACATCGATGACACTCCAGTTAGCCGATAGGTCAGTTAAAAGACTGAAGGGCATAATTGAAGATGTGTTAGTAGGAGTAGAGAAGTTTTTCTACCCCGTGGATTTCATAGTCTTAGACATGGAACCAGTCCGCAACCCTAGCCATCATATCCCGGTTATATTGGGACGTCTATTCTTAGCCACAACTAATGCTTGCATTGACTGTAGGTCGGGAGTCATGGATGTATCATTCAGAACCATGAAGATGAGACTCAATATTTTTAAGGCGATTAACCAACCCCCTGATGAGAACTCATCAGATTGCTTTGGGGTTGATTAGATCGATGAATTAGTGAAAGAGTCTTTACCTTCTATGTTGTCGCAAGATCCCCTTGAAGCAACTGTCATGTACATGGATGATAAGGGGTTGGGACGTGAGGAGTTATGCGAGGAAGTCTAAGACGTGTTAGGGATACACCATGATGAAACCCCATGGTTTAGGAAACCTGAACCGTTACCGTCGCTAGCAAGTGAGCCACTGAAACCATCAATTGAATCGCCACCGATACTTGAGTTGAAACCTCTTCTGGATTCACTCAAGTATGCCTTCCTTGGCCACAATGATACACTACCTGTGATTATTTCGGCTAAACTCATAGGTGAGCAAGAAGAAAAGTTGGTCAATGTCCTTAAAAGATATAAAAGGGCTATAGGATGGGGAGTGGCAGATCTGAAGGGGATCAACCCTTCGGTGTGTATGCATAAAATCCACCTCGAAGACGATGCAAAACCAATGAGAGAGTTTCAACGAAAATTGAACCCGAACATAAGAGAGGTGGTGAAGAAAGAAGTTTTGAAGCTATTAGATGTTGGTATCATTTACCCAATTTCTGATAGCAAGTATGTGAATCCCATTCAGGTGGTGCCGAAAACGTCGGGAATCACAGTGGTAAAGAATTATGGGGGAGAGTTGGTCCCTACCAGAGAAACCACAAGATGGCGAGTTTGTATTGATTATCAAAAACTCAATGCCATGACGAGAAATGATCATTTTTCGCTACCATATATTGATCAGATTATAGAGAAGTTAGTAGGATTTTCTTACTACTGTTTCCTTGATGAATACTCGGGATATAACCAAGTCCCAGTGTTTCTCGAAGATCAAGAGAAAACCACATTTACGTGCCCCTTTGGTACCTTTTCATACCAAATGATGCCCTTTGGACTGTTCAATACACCAGCAATCTTTCAAAGGTGCATGTTGGCAATTTTCTCTGATATGATCGATAACTTTCTAGAGATCTTCATGGACGACTTTTCAATTTTTGGGACATCATTTGAAGGATGTCTTAATAATCTAGAGAAGGTTCTAGAAAGATGTGAGGAAATTGATTTGGAGTTGATCTGGGAGAAAAGCCATTTCATGGTTCAACAAGGCATTGTGTTGGGACATGTGGTCTCAAAGAAAGGGATTGAGGTGGATCGTGCTAAGATTGATGTCAACGCGAATTTTCCACCGCCTACAACGGTGGAGCAAATTCGATCCTTTTTGGGTCACGCGAGATTTTATCAACGCTTCATCGAGTTTAGTAAGATTGCACGTCCCCTCTGCAATCTACTTCCTATAGATGTGCGCTTCATTTTTGATGAGTCATGTTGAAAGGCATTTGAGACGTTTAAGGCCACACTAGTTTCTGCTCATATCATCCAACCCCCGGACTACTCTTGACCTTTCGAGATTATGTGTGATGCCTCCGACTACGCTGTCGGTGCTATTTTAGGACAAAGAGTAGATAAAGTACCTCATGTGATATATTATGCAAGTAAAACACTTGTGGAAGCACAAGTGAATTACACTACTACCGAGAAAGAGCTGTTGGCCGTCGTTTTTGCATTGGATAAATTTTGATCTTATATCCTAGGGTCGAAAATTATCATATTCTCCGATCATGCAACTTTAAGGTGCCTATTGTCAAAGAAAGAAACAAAACCTTGGCTAATTAGGTGGATTTTATTACTCCAAGAATTTGATATCGAGATCAAAGATAAAAAGGGAGTAGAGAATGTCGTAGCCGATCACCTATCTCGGGTTTTTATCAATGAGAGCAAGAAAGAAAAGCCCATTGGGGATTCATTTCCTGATGAACAACTTTTTTCTGTAGACCAAGTGTCCCCACCTTGGTTTGCGAACATTGCAAACTACCTCGCTACAAGTGAGATTCCTTCCCAGTGGACCAAACAAGATAGAGATTGTTTCTTCTCACTGGCCAAACATTTTTACTGGGAGGATCCTTACTTATTCAAGCATTGTGCAGATCAAGTGATAAGAAGATATGTGCCACAGTGCGAGTTTGACAGTATCCTAAATTTTTGTCACTCTCAGGCATGTGGATGACACTTTGGGGGAAAAGAGGACAGCCACAAAAGTGCTAAAATATGGATTTTATTGGCCATCTTTATTCAAAGATGCGCACCAATTCTGTCAGGCTTGTGACAGGTATCAGCGCACGGGGTCAATATCCTGCCGAGATATGATGCCCCTCCAACCTATTCTAGTAGTTGAGATCTTTGATGTATGGGGCATCGATTTCATGGGACCATTCCCAATATCCTTTAGTCACGAGTATATCTTGTTAGCTATAGACTATGTGTCGAAGTGGGTTGAGGCCATAACTACCAGAACTAATAACCATAGGGTGGTGCTCTTCTTTTTGAGGGAGCATATTTTTAGCAGGTTCAGGACACCCCGGGCGATCATTAGTGATGAGGGTTCATATTTTTGTAATAGGCCATTTGAGGCATTGGTACGCAAGTACTCCGTGACTCACAAGGTGGCCACACCTTATCACCCTCAAACTAATGGTCAAGCGGAAGTGTCCAATAGAGAGGTAAAACAGATCTTAAAGAAAATGGTGCGTATCGACCGTAAAGATTGGTCGGAACATTTGGTTGATGCTTTCTGGGCATACCGTACAACCTACAAAACTCCTATCGGTACGTCACCTTACCGATTGGTGTATGGAAAAGCGTGTCATTTACCTGTTGAGCTAGAGCATCATGCTTATTGGGCTACGAGAGTGTTGAACTTTGAGATGAAACTAGCAGAGGATGAACGCAAGCTTCAACTCTCAGAGTTGGACGAGTTATGGAATGAAGCCTTCGAAAATTCTAGAATTTATAAGGAAAGAACGAGGGCATTTCATGATAACATTATTAATAGGAAGTTTTTCCATCCTAATTAGAATGTGTGGTTATTCAACTCAAAGTTGAGACTTTTCCCGGGCAAACTGCGATCTAAATGGGATGGTCCATTTATGGTTGAAAGAGCACACCTTAGTGGGGTAGTGGAAATAATCGACTTAGGCGACGGTCGAAAATTTAAGGTTAACGGCCAAAGATTGAAGCATATGGTAGGTTTTGAGGAGTGGGGCGTCATTGAGGCGATCAACTTAGTTGACTCGTTTTATTCATGATACCCCATTACATCTGGTTGAAGACGTTAAACTTAGCGCTAAGTGGGAAGTAACCCACTGTTATTTTAGAGTATTGAGTTATTTCATTTTAGTTACTATAGTTTTATTGTTATTATACTTTATTTTAATGATTTTCCTTGAGTGCATTGGTAGACAGGTTTGCAGGCATTCTACACATACTTAGTTATGCTATACTTATGGACATGCCAGGTAGTATCTTTCTTTGTCAAAATTATTTAGTACTTTTATCATTGAGGACAATGCTAAATTTAGGTTTGGGGGAGAGGTGAATACTTGTATTGTTGCTGATAATTGTATTTTATTCCATACTTAATTTTTTTCAATCTATCCCATAATAACATGTCTAGCAGGTATGAACTTGAGTTTACTAAAATGGTCATTGGAACATAGGACTGATTTTTAAAAATATTTTATTTTTTTCAACCCTTACATGCATGCCAACTTTCTTTCCTTATAAATTTAGTACATGAGCTGGTTTGCTAAGTTTTGATATAAGACTAACTTAATCCTGAAAATTTAAATGTAAAATAAAATAAAATATTGTGTTAATAATAATTATTCTTTGCCTTAATGATGAACTTTCGCTAAGTAACCGGCCTCTTGCCTCAGTTGGCTTTGAGTGTTCACATTAAAAAGGGGAAGCGATTTGTTAAGACAATAAGTGACTCGTTAACCTCGAAATCTAAGATGTTCGAGTTACTAAGCCTGAAGGGTGCCTTAACACCTAATGCCCCGAGCTAACTGAATTAGGAGCATTGGCCCAACACTCGTTACACGGATACCTTAGAAAGCCCAGTGAGGTTAGTATTGCACAAGTCACTTAATTAAAAAAAAAAAATTTAAAAAAAAATTAAATTAATAGAAAGTTGTTTGATTGTTTAAAACTAGTTAACCAGATACTTGTACTAAATTCATTATAAATGAGAGTTACATGTATGTTATGGGTGCAAAAATGAATATTGTTAGGAATCACGTGCTAGGAGATCAATTATTATTTCAGTAACTCTTGTGTAATCTCGACTGAATATGTTAGTATTGAACATGATTGGTAAATCTTTGTGAGGAATAAAATTCACAATAAGGAATTTGAGATGTTTGTGTGTAGTATCACTGTAAACCCTCACGAGACTATACTCGTCCACTAGGGATGACTTGGGGGTTAAAAGGCTCGTTGCATGCGCTAAATGCAACTGTGTTCCCTACGGAAGTGGCATTCCATTTAATTAGAAATTTAGTTTTGCTCGAGGTGTCACACCCTACCCCGGACACCTGTTACCATGGGGCCGGTGTGACGTCGACCCGACCTCATCTTAACGTCAAGCCCACTAGTAAACGACAAGGTGCATACAAAAATATACGACCACAAATTCTGACCATATACAACATCCCTAACTGGAGACATACCTGTCCCTGAATTATAATGGCAACGAAAGTATAACAACAATGAAGCCCTCAAAGGTTCGCCTCAGACAGCTCCTCCCAAAAATACTTCCATACCACACCATCGTCGAACTCTACCTAGTGCCAGTAGGGGACCGACTCCTAGCTGTTGTACCTGCGAGTGTACTGCCTTCTTAGTAAAATATTTTTTTTAAAAATAATAATATATTCTAAATATTACCACAATTAAATATGGATCAAGCATAAGTGTATAAACCCCACATAGCTAGTAAAATCTCCAGTATAGAAGTAGTGAAAATAAAGCGATATAGATAAGTTTCATCCAAATTCATTTAGTATAGAATCATACCAATCACCATAATAAATAATAAATCACCCAATATAAGTAAAACATCACATCTCAAACCACATATCTCAAACCACCACAACACACACTGGCTAGCCATAGTGATCGTTTTAACCTCACGATCGGGAGTTTGCAACGGTACCGTACCATCCGTAGGATATGTCTTCCTACGAACACCCATCACTCCGCCGAAGTGGATAATCACTGCGCAGTATAAACGTCTAACATCACTCTGTCGAAGCAGATAAACATCACTCCGCCGAAGTGGATAACATCACTCCGCCGAAGCGGATCACATCACTCTCTATTTTCAAAACTGATTTTTAATCTAAAATCATATTTCTCATTTTTCTTTATAAAAACATCTGATCCCACCAAAACCATTTTCACCTTCTTTTCAAAAACTATCGTAATCTCATGAAAATCCATTTTTACCAACTCACCCCAAAACCTGCTTGATCCACAAAATTTTTAAAGCATCCTATGTAAATACAACCATTTTCTATCGTATATAGATATAAAAAAAAATAATTTGGTAAGAAGACAGTACACTCACCTGATTATCCGTTTTCGAAGATTTTAACTCCCTATTCTCTACCGGTACTCTAATGCCTGCGAACCTAATAGTGACAGGGCCTGAATTAATATTTTTATGTAAAAATAACCTAACTATGAAATGCAGGCCTTAAATTTCGTGATCTTTTATTCCCCATATTTTATTATGAAATATTACTATTCAACTAATGTTACTCCGTTACGGTTTATTATATCAAATTTATTCATGTGAGTGGTCTCACTATTTCCTATCGCCATTTCTATTTAAACCATTAAATACATACATTAAAGAAGTTCGAAACTCTACCTTTCCCGGATTTTCCGATAGCCGCGAGATTGGATTTTTTATTTCTATTAGGGGGTTTGTGCAATTTTTTCTTTTTTTTTTTCTCTTTTTTTTTTCTCCTTTCCCGCTTCTGTTCGCTGTTCTGCTGCCGCTGACGAACCTCTGATCACGCTATCTCCGTTTACCGCCTCTGTCGGTCGCCCATCCCTAATCAATCACACACAAACCCACCCCCAAATGCCAAACACATGCATTCACCGTCCCGATCGTCTGATTCGCAATACACACACGACACCCACTATACACGCACAGATTATCCGACGACAGTACATACCCACACTCGTCGGAGGAGTGCACATACACAGTCAAGACTGAAAAACAACCACACACACACACCACCGGACCTCAGAACAGAACTCACACACAATCATGCTCACCCCACAAAGTCGACGACACCCTCTCTCTCTCTCTACTCTCCACTCCGGTGGCGACCACCTATAACAACTATAAATGCACAGAAAACACGCCCACACACCCCTGATCACGTACCCACAACTAAACACTCACATACACACTCGGAATTCATACTTTCACTCACCGGCGATGACACCGTGACGATCATCGATCATCCCCACCGTCTGCGCACACACACATACACCAATAATACAGAAGAATACACACACACAGCAGGCGCATGCACACACGCCTGCCCTGCTCTCTCTCTCTAAACCACACTTCGGCCAATTCCGGCGACGACGATGACGATGATGATCAAATACACCACCGCCACCTTTGTCGACGAAACTCACTGACCGAACTCACCACATACACCTACACCGCATCACACACACAGACGGCGAACATGTGACAACCCCATGCCACTGGACGATCGACGGCCGACCGACTCCCCCATCGTCGGACGTTCCCTCTCTCTCCTTTCTCTTTCTCCGTTTTTGATTTCTCTTCCTCCTTCTCCCGCGTGTGTGCATATGTATATATATATATATATATATATGTGTGTGTGTGTGTGTGTGTGAGAGATCGGCCACGTATCCTCTCCGAGCACCATTTGATTACACGTTGCGTTTATATATATATGTATATATACATGTGTGTGTATAAACCGTAGGAAACAAAAAAATATATTAGTGTAATTACACTCATCCCCCCTTTATTTTGTTAAGTTTTGAATTAAACCCAAATCAATATCTAATATTTTAAAAATTATAAATTGACCCCTACAATATTTAAATCAAATAATAAATTACGCCATCTACACCGTTATTAATTTATTTTTATTTTATTTTATTTTATTATATTTTTATTTTTATTTATTTTTTTATTTTTTTATTTTTTTTTTGAAACTTTTTTAAAATACGACTTTAAAAATCAGGGTCTTACACGAGGACTAGCAAAATTTAGGCTTCGGGGTGTGATCGCACCATATTTTACGCGATCCAATATCACTAAACTGAGTTTTGTTAATCTTTTGAATAAATTAAATTAGTTAAAATTGATTTATTTTATTTATTTTTGTAGGTTTTTGGATTTGGCGCAAAAACGCATTAATTTTGAAATGACAAAGGAAATCATGAAAATGACTGAAAATTGGAAGAGGTTGATTTTGGATAATCAAATGATTAATGGGATTAATTTGACAAGAATGGAAAATTAAGGGGTCAACTTTTGGTGGAGAGCAAATTCGGCAATATGGGCTTAATTTGGAATCTTGGATTATTCATGGATGGTAATTGATATTTACTAGCAAAAAGGTGGATCATGATTCTTCATTTATTTATTTCTTTATTGGCCATTTCCTTTTGGGGGGTTGTGATTGATTTTATTTTGGTATTTCTTTTAGACAATAGGTCGGCAGTAGGGTGGACTTGTTTTTGTTTAGTTTCTTTTTCCTGTCAAAAAAACAAAACTCCACTAGAATTTATTGGTCTACTGCCGAAATTTTGTGGTGATTTTTTGATGGAAGTTGTTGAATATCTTGGTTGGATTGAAGAAAACTTCATGAACGGCTAATCTCCCTAACCGAGTTAGGATTGTGGTATGTATTTTAGTTTATGCAATATTGTATTTTTAGATTAATTTTAATTTATGTGTAAACAATTATATGATGATGAATTATGCGCTTGAAATATAGTTTAAATCATGATTGAATTTAATCTCGAGATGTTCTTGCAGAGATTTCGATTTTAGAATCAATTATTGCTAGAATGTTAGATCTTGTACCTGTAGTCTAGATCTAATGATCATATAATCGTATTCTTAGAATTTAATTATTTGTTTCGATGGTTAATGCCTAATTGTAATTCACCTTAGATTAGAGTAACATAGGAATTGCATCCCGAAGAATAATAAATCGATTTTTTTTTAGTAGTTCCGGCTTGTAGTTAGGAACGCACGTTTACACAAATCTAAATTAAAAAGAAGATACGAGAAAAATATAATTCCAAAATACGAAATCCACAATCCCTAACCCGGTTATCTATTTTCATTTGTTTCAGATTGGTATTTTATTTGTCTTATATTTAAAACTCAAAACTCAAAACAAAATTCGTTTTAGTCAAAGAAAGACAAATAATTAAATTCAATAGTTACAAGACCGATCTTTGTGGTTCGACACCCTACTTGAACCCGTACTACATCAGTATCGCGGTACCATTTTAAGGGTATTATTTTTTAGCAATCACTAACAGACTTAATTTGAGTTGGATTTAGGACAAAATTGAGTTGGAAAATGGGCTGGACAAAACTAAAATGAGAATATGGGCCTAATTTGGGTTGGATTTGGGCTAAAATTGAGATGCAAAATGGGATCCGCGGGCAATGCGAAACTGCATAAGATTGACAACTTCAAACAGTTGTATCTTTCTCATACAAACTCCGATTTGGCTCTATAACCAATCGTTGAAAAGCTTAGAGAGTCTAGTTTCATAAAGAACTTGTTTCATCTCAAAATTTCAAATGTGAATTTAGTTATATCTAAAAGAGTGGACAACGGTCTATATTTTAGTGCCGAAAATCGCGACTTTTATCCGTTTGATCTTTTTTTTGCGCATTTTGCTTCTAGAAAGTATGTGTTTTATCCAAATTCTTCAAATGAGAGTCACTATTCATAAAAACATGTGAATACTGTTCATGACACTGTTCACACATGCGGATACTATTCACGCATGCGGATATTGTTCACGCTTCCTTTCAGTTCGTCTTGATATGTTCTTTTTTTTATTTGCTCCAAACCAACGCCATCTTGTTCGCTTTTTCAAAAACCTGTTCTAAGCCTAGAATCCAATCCTGATGCTCATTCTCTCTCTCTCTCTCTCATTTTCCTTCTCCATTCTGTCAATCCTACCCCATTTCTTTCTTTTTTTTTTTTTTTTTTTTTTTTTTTGTATTTTCTAAAATAAAACAAAGTTAAATAAAATAAAGTTAACTATAAAAAAAAAAAAAAAAAAAAAAATCAGGGTGGTTGAAATATCGTGTCTACAGCTGCCCCTCTTTGTCATGCGAGTTTCACTTAATTGACAAAGATAAAAGACCATGTCATTTTTATTGTTCCATTTTTGAATTTTTTCAAAATACATTTTTTGATGACAAAACAAATGAAACATAAAAAGAATGACTCATGACGAACGCATGACCATTTAGAGGATCATTTAGAGTGATAGAAAGTGACTCATGACGATACTTATGACGAACGCGTGTCCATTTAGATGATCGTTTAGAGTAATGAAAAATTACTCATGACAATACTCACGATAAACGTATGTCCATTTAGAGGATCGTAAGTAATAAAAAATGACTTATGACGATACTCACGATGAACGCATGTCTGTTTAGAGTAATGAATAATGAAAAATGACTCATGATGATACTCATGATGAATACGTGTCCGTTTAGAGAATCGTTTAGAGTGATAGAAAATGATTCATGATGATACTCATGACAAACAAGTGTTCGTTTAGAGTTCATGTAGAGTGATAGAAAATGACTCATGACGAAAAAAATGTCCGTTTAGAGGATCATTTAGAGTAATAGAAAGTGACCCATGATGATACTCATGACGAACGCGTTTAGAGGATCATTTAGAGTGATATAAAATGACTCATGACAATACTCATGACGAACAAGTGTCCATTTAGAGGACCATTTAGAGTGATAGAAAGTGACTCATGATGAACACATGTCCATTTAGAAGATCGTTTAGAGTAATGACAAAATGACTCATAATGATACACATGACGAATGCGTGTCCGTTTAGAGGATTGTTTAGAGTAATGACAAAATGACTCATGATGAATACATGTTCGTTTAGAGTATCATTTAGAGTAATGAAAAAATGACTCATGATGAACACATATCCGTTTAGAGTATCGTTTAGAGTGATAGAAAATTACTCATGACGATACACATGACGAATAAGTGTTAATTTAGAAGATCGTTTAGAATGATAGAAAATGACTCATGACGAACAAGTGTCCATTTAGATGATCATTTAGAATGATAGAAAGTGACTCATGACAATACTCATAATAAATGTGTGTCCGTTTAAAGGATCGTTTAGAGTAATAACAAAATGACTCATGACAAACACAAGTCCATTTAGATTATCATTTATAGTAATGAAAAAATGACTCATAACGAACACATGTCTGTTTAGAGTATCGTTTAGAGTGGTAGAAAATGACTTATGATGATACACATGACGAATAATTGTTCGTTTAGAAGATCTTTTAAAATAATAGAATATGACTCATGACAATACTCATGACTAACGCGTGTCTGTTTAGAGGATTGTTTAGAGTAATGATAAAATGACTCATAATGAACACATGTCCACTTAGAGGATCATTTATCGTAATGAAAAAATGACTCATGACGAACACATGTCCGTTTAGAGTATCATTAGAGTGATAGCAAATGACTCATGATGATACACATAATGAATAAGTGTTCATTTAGAGGATCGTTTAGAATGATAGAAAATGACTCATAATGAACAAGTGTCCGTTTAGAAGATCATTTAGAGTGATAGAAAGTAATAACGAACGCGTGTCCGTTTAGAGGATCATTTAGAGTAATGGAAAAATGGCTCATGACGATACTCATGACAAACACATGTCCATTTAGAGAATCGTTTAGAGTATAGAAAATGACACTCATACCTCCACTCTCTTAGTTAGGGGGACAAAAGAAAGTTTAGAGGTATAAAATATGCCTCAGCTTGTGGCTGGATCAAAATGAGAGATTAAAGATATAAAATATGCCCCAGCCTGCGGATGGAGTTGACTCTCAAATAACCAAACTTTGATAGGTTGCTTACGTACCTTAGCATTATATCGAGGATCATGTTTAGCGTAGTTTACTGAACGCCCTTTTTAGGGCAAAAAACATATATGGATACTCATATAGAGATTTTGAATTTTAACAATAACAATTTCCAATTCGAGTCGGCAGGAAGGTAAGAGGTCCTAGTGATAGGAAAATCCATGCATCCAGTCCTTTTGTGATCCTTGTAAATGGACAAGAAAACACTTCCTAACAAAATTTTTAGTCAGAAAAACTTGTCATCTTTGATGATTCTCAATTTCATTCCCCCATTCATTCCGTTTAGAAGCTTCGCTTTCCAACTCAGGGCCCGACATGCCTCGAGGTGATTCCATGAGACTTTTTTTTTTAAAGAAAATATTGGTCATCCTTAAGTGAGCTATAATTTTTATTTTTCATTTTTCAGGCTATGTTTGCAAATTGGGGCCCTTTCCTCTCTTGGGATTTAATGAGATTTTATTTCTGACCCGTTAAGGAGATTGAAAAAAGTAGTGCACTCTAACCTTTGTGGTACAAACTCAGCTTGGCCTTCTTGGGTATTGAGACAAATTTTGACACTTATGATCTAGAACTCCTATATACTTTGTATTTCAATCAACTCTTGCAACTTTATTACCTAAAATATGCACAAAACTTCAAAGTTTATTCAGCCAAATATTCATTCTTCCCTATGCTGATTTGATTTGAGCATGACAAGTATGATTTGGATAATATTCAAGATTTTTCTCCAAAATTGGTGTCACAAGATGACCCTTCTCAACTAATGAGTATTCGAAACCCTTTTCATCGACAATAAGTTTGAATAATTGAAATAAAAATGTTTCTACTATTTTTTTTGGATTTTTTTTTATTGTTTATATATATATATATATATATATATATATATATATATATATATATATATATATATATATTTCTAAAGCATCTATATATGTTGGACAAGTTTATTAACAACAAAAGGTTTTGGGAATGATAGCTTCGCTTTATGAAGGATTGCCTAGCTGTTGGGGGGACAAAGCTATGGGTAGAAAAAAGTTATTTTTGGGGTTATGGCGTTGCTTTATAACGGACTACCTAGCCGTTGGGGGGATTTTCTTTGTGGCGACTTTTTGGGCAATGGATTTTTGGGTGATGGGTTTGTTTTTTTATGGATTGCGTAGCCGTTGAAATAGGTCGATTGAGGAATGGATTTTTGGAAGATGGTCTTTCAGATAAAGGCTTTTTGGGTAATGGTTTTGCTTTATGACGAATTGCCTTGCCGTTGGATTTTGGACAGTGGCTTTGAAGAAATAGCCTTTCAGTGGTAGAAAGAGTTTGGTAACCTGTATCGAGGAATGCCATAAGTTCATGGATGGATTTCTAGATGAGATGAGTCACCTTGTTTTACTTTCTTTCAGATCAAAGTCTTTCTTATTATCGAAATCATATTTATCATGCTCAAGTTCATTTTTAACACATAGATCATACACAGACAACTTTAGAATATTTGAAAAATAAACATTAAACTTTTGAGACGTCTTATGGAAAACACGGTAGCAATTATTGAAAGTTTCAAGCCGTTTACAAAGCAAATCCTTTACCACCCAAAAGACTAACTAGATGGAGAGGTGGATCTTAGAATTTTTCCCAATTTATCAAGAAATAAATCCCAACACACAAAAGGGCTATAAATTAGGTTCACAAATGGTAGGCTTTATCTCGTAATCGGGCAGAATCCTTCCCTGATCGACTAAATTTATTTGGAAGATAAGGCAAGAAGGGTTTATAGTCATTTGGTATAGATAAGATGAGACCACGAGGTGGAAGGCCATATAGAAATATGGGTATTTACGATTAGCAATTCAAGGTATTGGAGTGGAGTATGGTTTTGATTTTTGAAAAAATTTAGAGTATCACTTGATTTAAGGGCATGTGTCAAGTAGATAATTTAAGGTATTAGGTGGGAGGTTGGGGGATATTTGGCTAAGTATGATTTGAATTGCTGTTTTTGATTTTCGTCAGACTTCGAGGATGCCACTTGAATTGGGAATACGGGTCTATATGATTTCATTTATAATCGGCTCATCTCATTCGGGGGGAAACATTGAAAATTTTCTAGTAGCCTTTTATATATATATATATATATATATATATATATATATATATATATATATATGTATGATTCACTCTTAGATAGTCAATATTTACTTATATGTACAAATATAATATGGGGAAGGGAGAACAAATATATACATCACAAAAAGAAAAACTTATATGTACAAATATAACATGGGGAAGAGAGAACAAATATATACATCACAAAAAGGAAAATAAAACTCAACACACATAGACTTACTTATTTACAAATAAAAGTGAAGAGATTAAAAATAAAACAAAACATTCAGAATCTTGGACTTACTTGGATATTGTAGGCTTGATCCTCTAAAATAGTCCCCAGCGGAGTCGCCAGCTGACGCACCCCAATTTTCCGAAAGGAAAAGAATATTAAATATTAAATATATAGCTTAAAGAGGAAGAAATTTTTAAAGCGACAATTTTCTTAAAAAAAGCACTTAGGCCGTTTTTAAAAAATAAATAAAAATAAGGAGTCGCCACTTAACATTGGATTTAAATAGTGTGCTAGGTCACCGAATTTTAGAAAGAAAAAAAAAAGTAAAAATTGACTCAAAAAAATATGGTCAAACCAAAGATTCATGTAAAGGCTCGGGGGTTAGTTACGCTCGAGGAAAGTGTTAGGTACCCCAAGGCGTCCGTATGAAAACGGTACCTTATATCCAATTAAGTTTAATTAGTTTAGTCCGAATGTTTTATTTTATTTTGGAATACCCTCTTAAAAAATTATTTTTGTATTTTTTTTTGTTTTGTTTTTTTTTTTTTTGTTTTTTTTTTTTTTTTATATTCATTTTTTAACTTATGTCAATGAATTTACATGTTGAGGGGAGCAATTTCCCTCCTAAACCGCGCAAACAGAAAGCGGAGTATTTCTTCCACAATTTGACAACCCATTAGATTTAACACAAGTTAGAAGAAAAAAAAAAAAAAGATAGCTCACACACACACACACACACACTTAAGTTAGGTCAATTTTAACTAATCTACATATTGAGAGGAGTGATCTCCCTTCTAAACCACTCAAGTAGAAGGCAGAGAGTTTTTCACCTCATTTTATCAACACGTTATATTTAACACAAGTTAAAGAAACACACACACACACACACACACACACATATATACACTTAAGTTAGGTCCATTTCGATTAATCTACGAGGGGAGCGATCTACCTTCTAAATCGCTCAAGTAGAAGGTAGGGATATTTCCACCTTGTTTTATCTATTCATTAAATTTATCACAAGTTTATAAAATGAAAATAAAAATTTAATTGACAAACCAAAATTTAGGCATAATAACATCTTTTATTTTTTTTTATTTTTTTTAATGCATAAATAAGATTTAGGAAAAATAAAAATTCACAAGATGGAAATAAATACAAGAAGATAAAAAAATAAATGCAAAAAAATAAATACAGAAAATAAAAACGGGAAAAATGCCCAAAACTAGAAAATAAATGTAGGAAAATAAACCGATTTTAAAGTGTTCCTTGGAACATCTTCTTAGTTTTTGTTTTTTTTTTTTAATTTTAGGTCATACTTTAAAACGGCTTAAATGGAAAATAAAGTGTAGTAGTTGGTTAGGAGATTTACCTTGTCTTGAGAATGAAGAATTTCAACTTTCGAATCTTGGATTTAGGCGATTCCTTTTTTTGACAAATCACAAAAATGAAAAAACATATATATATATATATATACTAACTAACGTATAACCCGTGCCTGAAGGCACAGATGAAATAAATAACCTAATATTTAGGTAATTAAGCAAAAAAATCAACAGACTAATCCCAAAATAACATTACAGAATATACTGCAAGTACCCACAATCACAAATATCAAAAAGAGTAATGCATTTTAATTGTTAACATGTGTTGTAAAAATGTCTCATCTACTCATCCCAACGTTAATGTTCCTCGTTCAACTTCTTTATAGATATACTTGTTAATGTATTTAACACATCGAAGTCCAGCATAAACTTCAACATTAATATGACAATCGAACTTCTTTAAAAGGTATGCATTGTAAGGAACATTATCTCTATTGTCAACCTCTTGTCCCCTTACTTTGTAAACTTTTTCATTATTGCGACGACGATAAATATGATATCCATCTTCATCCATAGTGGTTTCGTCTAAAAACACAAACAAACTAAAAATATTTCTAATTTTTGTTAGCCCAAATAGAAATTAAAATCGAAACAAAATTTAGAAATGAACACAACAGGAACAGAGAATAGAAATAAAAACAGAAACAAGAACAGAATAGAAACAGAAACATGAACAGAAACAGGAACGAAAACAGGAACATGTATATTTCTCCAAAAAATAATCCCAAAAAGTATAAATATAACTAAAAAAGTTTATAATTTCTAAAAAACACAAATATAAACATTTCTAATCTTTAAAAAGTATAAATATAACAAAAAAACACATACACAGTTTAAAAAATTAACGAAAATAGAACAGAAACAGGAACGGAACTTAAGCCAAATTATTTTAAGTAATAATTGATTATTAAACCGAAAAAGTAACAGGAACAAAATAAAAATAGTAACAGGACAGAAACAGTAACGGAAACAGGAACGAAACTTAAGCCTAATTTTTTTAAGTAATAATTTATTAATAAACCAAAAATTGAGAATATATGAAAACAATTCAAAGGTTAAATAATTAAATTAATTTTTTAATTAAGGAAAATTGAGTTAATTTTTTACCCAAAATTAAGTTAAAACTTATTCCGAACTCGATGCTCTGGAAAACTTAAAGAAAAAAAATCAAAATGAATACAAAAATTTCAAAAGATTAGAACAAACACAGTTTCAAAATGAATACTACAATTTGGTAATGAATACTACAAAATGAACAAACACAATTTCAAAAAAATAAAAATGAATACTACAATTCCGAACTACATTGTAGCTTTAAGCTTAGGATGAGTTGTTCGGCGGCAAGAATGTGATATTATTTGCACACTTGTCACGCTCCATCAGTTATTGTTGCTTTTGTGGAGCATTAAATTGCATTAAACTCACATACCAATAAATGTAAGTGGTAGCATTAACTAAAGTCTAAAGGCAATTCAGAAATGATATAAACACACACTAAGAAGCAATTTTTATTTGTTAAATATTTTATAGAAAGAAGAAGAGATTAAAGATCATGATACCATTTTCAGACAAAAAACTATCTACCGACACATCCATATTATTCTTAAAACAATCCAAATAAATGTTAGAAATAATTAAATCTTATGGACTTCGATGTGTATAAAAACTGTATTTTTAACTACTAAAATTTGCGATTGACCCGGGGTAGGATTTGATTTATAAAACTGTATCTATTCTTAACACATCCTTTATGGGTTAAAAATCTAATCTATTGGACATCGATGTGTTAAAAAATCCATGAGTCAAATTCAACACCCAAAATCGATCAAATTCAACTAAAATCAGAGGAATAAATCAGACTTTAATTTCAGAATACCGATTAAAAAAAAAAATCAAACCTAACATTTGGAAATCGAGAACAGAGACAGAAATTGAAGATTGGCAAGCAGAAACAAAAACTCACATAGATTAAAACATTTAGAAACATTAAAACAGAAACGAAAAACAGAAACAAAAAACATAAACAGAAGATTAGTGATCTAAACACCAATCAACACCAACCATAGATTGACAAACAGAAATAGAAACGGAGAACAAAAACAGTAACTGATGCGCCCCGATTTTCCAAAGAAATTTAATATACAAGTGTAAAATGAGAAGGGTTTTTTTTTAAAAGTGTCGGTTTTCTCATAAAAAAAATACTTAAGCCAATTTTAGAAAAAAAGAGTCACCACCTAGTATTGAGTTTAAATGGTGTGTTAGGTCACCGGATTTTTCTTTTTGAAATTTTTTTGTTTTTTTTTTTAAAAAAAAAAAAGGCTCAAGTAAGATTTTGACTCCAAAAAGAATATGGTCAAATCAGAAATTCATTTTAAAGGGTTCGGGGGTAAGTTACACTCGGGAAAGGTATTAGGCATCCCAAGGCATCTGTCCAAAGACGGTACCTTATATTCAATTAAGTCCAATTTGTTTAGTTCGAATATTTTATTTTATTTTGAAACCATTTCCTTCTAAAAAAAGAAAATATTTTTGTATTATATATATATATATATATATTATCAAGGAATTTATATATTGAGGGGATTATTCTCTTCTAAGTGGCTCAAATAGAAGGTGGAAAAATTTCCTGCATATTTTGACCATCCATTAAATTTAACAAAATAAATAAATAAATATATAAGTAAATAAAAAAAAAAATACACACCCATACACACACACATCGAGGGAAGTAATCTCCTTTCTAAACTTAAACCACTCCAATGGAAGGTTGGGAGTTTTTCACCTCATCTTATCAGCACATTATATTTAACATATGTTAAAGAAACACACACACGCACACATACTCACATAGATTGAGGGGAATAATCTCCCTTCTAAACCTAAACTGCTCCAATGGAAAGTCAGGAGTTTTTCATCACGTATTGTCAACATATTTTATTTAACACAAGTTAGAGAAACATACGCGCGCACACACTCACACGCATCGAGGGGAGTAGTCTCCCTCTTAAACCTAAACCTCTCCAATGGAAGGTCATGAGTTTTCCACCTTGAATTGTTAACACACAAGTTAAGGAAACACACGCGCACACACAAATACATACACACACACACACACACACACACACACACATACATAAGTTAGTTCAATCTACATATCGAGGGGAGTAATCTCTTCCTAAACCTAAACCACTCCAGTGGAAGGTTAGGAGTTTTTTACCTCGTTTTATCTACACAGTAAGCAATTCACAAGTTTATATATATATATATATATATATATATATATATATATATATATATATATATATAATTTACAAAATAAAATTTTAGTATAATAACGACTTAATGCATAAGTAAGATTTACAAAAAATAGAAGTTCTGACCTTAACTTAGATTTTAATTTTTTTTCTTCTTCCTTTCTCTTCTTCTTCTTAAAAAAAATGTATATTTTTCTCTCAAGATTTCTCTCAAAAAAAATAAAAATTCTCTCTCCAAAAATAAGTACTTCTTCTTAAAAAAATTCTTTCTCTTCTCCTCAACAAAATTCTTTCCCAAAATCCTCTCCAAAATTCCTCTGAGGCCCCCTGGCGTTGTCAGATTTCTCCATATAAATAATGGCCCTCAGCATTACTTGGGTAAGAGAAATGGACAAAGAATGCAAGAAAAAGTCAAAACCCAAAAGGAGAAACAAAGGGGAACAAAGCATTAAAAATGGGAAGAAAACGTGCACAAAAAAACAAATGGAAAGAACTATTCATTATCATGTTGGTACTGTTCCCAAATCATGCAGACACTATTCATTAGCATGGAATATTGTTCACGCACGGGTATTGTTCATATGTGAGTTCGGTTCGCCGTGGTTTGTTCATTTTTTGTCCGTTTTGCTCTAAATTAATGCCGTTTTGTTTCATTTTCAAAAACCTTAACCTTTTTCTGTGTATTTTCTGAAATAAAACATAGTGAAATAAAACAAAGTTAACTATAAAAATAAAGTATAATATTTTTGCAAGGTGGTTAAAAATGTCGTGTTTACAGCTGCTCCTCTTTGTCATGTGAGTTTCACTTGCTTGACAAAGATAAAAGAACAAGTCATTTTGATCGCCCCATTTTTGAATTTTTCAAAACACATTTTTTTTCATTTTTATTTTATATACATATATTTTTTTTTGAAATTGTATAACAAAAAACAAAAATAATAATAAAGAAAAAAAGACCCTTTTAGGGCGTGATGGAAAAGAGATAATGAATGGAATATAGATGATTTGCAACCAAACCCTATAAGGGTTGCCTACGTATCTAGACAGTATCAAGAATTAGGTCACGCGTAGTTCCACAATACCTAATGTAGGGCGAAAAAAGAAAGGACAAGAGGACACTGGACTGTAAAGGTCACGGAGGATTGGACTGGACTCGACATGAAAACAAACATACCACCCTAAGCTGATAGGGAGGAGTGACTCGACATAAAAGTAAACATACCACCCTAAGCTGGTAGGGAGGAGTGACTTGACATAAAAGTAAACATACCACCCTAAACTTGAAGGGAGGAATGACTCGACATGAAAGTAAACATACCGCCCTAATCTGGTAAGGAGGAGTGGACTCAACGTGAAAGTAAACATACCACCCTAAATTGGTAGGGAGGAGTGGACTCGACATGAAAGTAAACATACCACCCTAATCTGGTAGGGATGAGTAGACTCGACATGAAAGTAATCATACCACCCTAATCTGGCAGGGAGGAGTGGACTCAAGATGAAAGTAAACATACCGCCCTAAACTAGTAAGGAGGAGTAGACTCAACGTGAAAGTAAACATACCACCCTAAATTGTTAGGGAGGAGTGGACTCAACATGAAAGTAAGCATACTACCCTAATCTGGTAGGGAAGAGTGACTCTGCAAAAAAGTAAACATACCACCCTAAGTTGGTAGGGAGGAGTGATATAAGTGCATAATCTTTGAAATGTGCCCCAGCCTGTAGTTGGGGCAAAGTAAGAGAACTGAAGTATAAAATATGCCCCAACCTAAAGGCTGGGGCATGGATAGTCTGCAGCTAAGGCTAAATGGCCATCCTCGATGACTTGTAATTCCATTCCCCCTTTTAGCTGTAATCGATTCAGTTGATAACGCTTGGGTCGGAGTGGTATCGCGAGATTCATCCATCTCATTCTTCTTTCAATTCTAAAGGTGTACCCTGAGAAGGTTTTCTCTGGATTATTGGCGAAGTCCGGTATCAAACAATATCTTCCATCAACTTTATTTTCTTTTGCTTGTTGATTCTTGTTTCCCCGTTTCTGCCAGGCATCTTTGGTATTAAGGAAATCATGTATCCTTGCCTGCTTCATATTTTTTAAATTCTGCAAAATTGGTTTAGCCAAAATATGGAAAAATGTAAAAAGCTTTACTAAAACAAGTACCTTTATCACCAAATAAGATTGCTACGAGATTCAAAGCTTGATTGTCGGACAAATATGATTTCAATGCAAATCCAAGCTAAACCCAATGTTTACTGCCCCAGTTTCAAACTCCTTCCAAAACCATCAAGTTTTGACCATGAAAATATCCACGGTCGATGAAAGTCAGCCTTAGTGATTTTTTGAAAAAGGGCTTCCGAGGTAATCTACCTGTTTTTTTTTTGGTACGGTCCTTACATTCTTTTCATAGCGCTCTTTCGAGTTTTCACCATGTTCGAGCCGCACTTTTTTTTTTTTTAAAGAAATAGATAATCACAAATCGAAACAACTTACTTTAAAAAGAAAGGTCTTTATTAGGAAAAGTATTTCTTTACAAAATCTGAGTTTAAAGGCTCGGGAAATACACCACCACCCATTTTCTGGAGAATCAACGCTCTACCACTCAAGGCCTTGTGGACAACAAAAGAACCTTCGCAGTTTGGGGCGAACTTACCCTTGGCTTCATCTTGGAAATGAAATATTTTCTTCAATACCAACTCACCGGCCTTGAAGACTCTAGGGCGAACCCACTTATCATGAGCTCTAGTAATTCTCTGTCTATAACACTGTCCATGGCATATTGCTGTCAACCGCTTTTCATCGATTAAGCAAAGTTGATCAAATCTCTGTTGCACCCATTCAGTTTCATCGCGCTTAGCCTTCATGAGCACTCGCAGAGATGGAATTTCCACTTCGGCTGGTATCACTGCTTCCGTGCCATAGATCAGAGAGTAGGGGGTTGCCTCAATCAAGGTTCGGACTAAAGTTCGGTAAGCCATCAAAGCATATGGCAGCATATTATCCCACTCCCTATACTTATCGATCATCTTCTGAATGATTTTCTTTATATTCTTATTGGCGTCTTCCACTGCTCCATTCATCTTCGGACAATAAAGCGCCGAGTTTCTGTGCTCGATCTTGAATTTTTGGCAGATTTCTTGTATTTCTGACCCCTTCAGGTTTTTGGCATTGTCAGTTATCAATGCTTGTGGTAAACCATATCTCAACACGATATTTTGTTTAATGAACCGAGCTACTACCCTTTGAGTCACTCGCGCCAGTGAGACAGCCTCCACCCACTCAGTAAAATAATCAATCGCCACCAGGATAAAGCGATGACTACTCGGCGCCTTGGGGGTTACTTCTTCAATGACGTCCATACCCCACATTGAGAAGGGCCATGGGGCCGCCAAGCAATAAAATACGAAAGTGGGATATGGATTTGATCATCGTGAATCTGACACTTATGGCATCTTTGAACAAACAGCACACAATTGTTTTCCATCGTTAGCCAAAAATGTCCGGTCCTTAGGATTTTCTTTGCGAGCATGAAGCCACTCCTGTGAGGTCCACATATGCCACCATGGGCTTATTTCATCAACTGGATGGCCTCTTCAACTCTAACATATCTCAATAGGCCCATGTCAGGGGAGTGTTTGTATAGAGTCTCCCCGCTTAGGAAGAATTGGCCTGCTAATCTTCGGAGGGTCTTTCGATCAACACTCGTTGCCCCTTCCGGATACTCCCGATTTTTTAAGAAGTTCTTTATGTCATGGTACCATGGGTCTTTGGCTAGTTCAGATTCAAGTTGGAAACAATGGGACGATCGGTGCTGAACTCAGATTGCTACTGGAATGATATCATCCTCCTCCCGAGTGATAGAGAGCATAGACACCAAAGTGGCTAAGGCATCAGCAAAGTCATTCTTGAGCCTCGGTATACTTTCAAATTCGATCATCATAAATCGCTCGCTCAACTCCAGAAGATAATTGTTATAGGCTATCAAGGTTGGATCTCTCGTGGCATACTTATCCGTCACCTGATTGATTATCAGCTCAGAACTTTGATTTTCATGTCGACAGCCAACTGGAGTCCCAAAATACATGCTTCATACTCAGCTCGGAGAAACCAGAACAACTCCGATTCCTACTCCTTGAAAGTTCACTGCTCCATCGAAATACATTTTCCAAACTGTTTCCTCTTTTTCTTCATCCACCACATGAATCGACTCGTCAGGGAATAGCATCTCAAGAGGCTGGTGATCTGTTTGAGTTGGATAACTAGCCAACTGATTTGCTATCGCCTGACCCTTCACTAACTTTTGGGTCTTGTAGACGATATCGAACTCCGTTAGCAACATCTGCCATTTTGCAACTTTTCCTGAGAAAATCAGCTTCTCGAAGATATACTTTAACGGATCCATCCTGACTATCAAGTAGGTAGTTAGTGGGAGCATGTAATGGCACAGTCTTTGAGCAGATCAGGCCAATACACAACAGGTCCTCTCCAGCAAAGTGTAATTTTTCTCGTACTTCATAAAGCGCTTGCTGAGGTAGTAGATGGCTTGCTCATTCTTTTCCGATTTATCGAGTTACCCTAGAATAGCTCTCATAGAGGAGTAGAGAACTAACAAATACAGCAACAACGGAACCCCCTTCCGAGGCGGCACTAGAATTGGAGGGTTGGTTAGATAAGCTTTAATCTTCTCCAAGGCATTCTGACAATCTACATTCCATCGCCTGTCACTTTCTTTTTGAAGTAGCTTGAAGATTGGCTCACAAGTGGCAGTAAGTTGGAAGATAAATTGGGCTATGAAATTCAATCGACCCAGAAAACATCGGATCTCCTTCTCATTTTTTGGTGGTGGCATCTCACGATTGACCTTCGTCTTTGCAGGATCGATCTCAATTCCATGGTGATTTACCATGAAACCAAGAAGTTTTCCAAAAGTTACCCCAAAAGCATATTTTGTTGGATTAAGCTTGAGTTGATATTTTCGAAATCTATCGAACATCTTTTTCAAATGGCAGAGATGATCATCGTCCTCCTGAGATTTAACGATCATGTCATCCATATATACCTCCATCTCCTTATGCATCATATCATGAAAGAGGGTTTTCATTACTCTTTGGTACGTTGCCCCGACATTTTTTAGACCGAAAGGTATCGTCCTATAGCAAAAGACTCCCCATAGTGTAGTGAATGCTGTCTTTTCTCAATCTTCCTCATCAATCAGAATCTGATTATAGCTAGAGAATCTATCGATGAATGAATAGAGCTTTCTCCCTGCAATGTTGCCGACGATAATATGAATGTTTGGCAGCGAAAAATCATCTTTCGGACTTACCTGGTTGAGATCAGATAATCCACACAAACTTTGATTTTTCCCGAGGACTTTAGTACTGGAACGACATTTGAGAGCCATTCACTGTAGTTACAGACTTCAATAATTTGGGTATTGAATTGCTTTACGATCTCCTCCTTGACCTCAAGGCTGACAGCGAGCCTCAGCTTCCTTAACTTTTGTTTAACTGGTATACTCTCAGGCTTTAGCGGCAGCTTATGGGTCACGATACTCTTGTCCAGTCTTACCATGTCATCGTAGGACCAGAAAAATATATCTTGGTAGGAAATTAAGAGCATTGTCAACTCTTTCTTTTCTAAAGTCGTGAAGGCTGATCCAATCTTTACTTCCTTCAACTCTTCCAAAGTCCCCAAGTTTATCAACTCAGTCTCGTCATTACTAGGAATCCGCTTATTCTCAAATTCCCTAAAAGATTTTCGGATCTCACTATCGTCTAGCTAGCAAGAGTCATCTTCTGTTTCCACTCCCATCAAGTTATGGTCTGGTTCTGCATTGAAATCATACTTATCGCACTCTAGCTCAGTTATATCGCATGCATCATACACTGGTAACTTAGGCATCCTGAAAGTATAAAATTTAAACATTTAAACCATATGTTGGATAAAACAGAATTGCATTCATTAAATATAAAAAGCCATTACAAAGTAAAATCCTTTTCCATCCTAAAGGCTAACTGAATAGAAAGGTGAGTACAGAAAATTTTCCCAATTTATCGAAATGCCCGGCGAACCAGGAAGGAATAAGAATCCCAATTCTGTAATTTTTCACCCCCCTTGATTCGAATACCAGACCCATGACTTGGTCCTGCCTCTTTTTCCAGGATTACGTTCACAGCTTCCTCGATCAACACTTTCTCAGGGTGCAACTTGAATTCTATAGTCTCTTTTCCTTTGTTGATAATTTCTGTCGTATAGGAGAAGGTGACCCGGATATGCAAAATTTCCATTAGCTGGCCGTCTGAGAATCCATCTCTCTTCTTTCAGAAGAACCTCGCCCTATCTACTCTTGTCGGCTCGTATCCTAACCCAAATCTCTCTCTCTTTTCCTTGACTTCTATCGGTTTTATTATTCCATTCAGGTTCTTGCCCAGTCCTTTCCCAAGAATGTAGCCTAGAGCTTTCATTTCTCTAGCAACAAAGGCTACAGTGTTGGATCGTGATGGCACCAACTCATGTCCTCATTCTTTCACAAAAGTAGCATTCACGATGTCGAACACGTGATAGGAAGCTTCAATCTTCTCATTTTTGTTCTCCTCATCTATTATTGGGACATATCGACTTATGGTTTGACGGAAAGGTGCAACATCCGAAATGGCATTGATCATGTACAGCGTTTCATTGACAATAAACTTGATCTTCTGGTGTAGCGACGAAGGCACCGCACCAGCATTGTGGATCCATGGTCTCCCCAACAACAAATTGTATGAAGCTGGTATATCAAGCACTTGGAATTTCACATTGAATTGGATCGGCCCAATTTTAACTAGCAAGTTAATCTCCCCAACGCTACCTCTCTTGGCCCCATCGAATGCCCTGATGACCATTTTTTACGGCCGAATCTGTGACAGGTCAATCCTCATTTCTTCCAATGTTGACAAAGGACAAATATTTAGTGTCGATCCATTATCAATCAGTAACCGAGCTATAAACATTTCATGGCTCTTGACTGTGATATTCAGGGACTTGTTATGTCTAGTTCCATCTTCGTCAATTTTATCATCGGTGAAAGTAATGGTGTTAGATCCTAAGACCTGCTCGACCAAAGTAACAAACTTCTCTAGAAGGATCGTGCTTGGAAAGTGGGCTTCATTCAGGACCTTCAGCAATGCCTGTCTATGTACTTCTGAAGACAGGAGTAGTAAGAGCATCGAGATTTGTGCTGGCACTTTGCTGAGTTGCTCTACTATCTTGTATTCTGAATTTTTCATCGCCTTTAAGAAGTTTTGAGCCTTATGTTCTGATACCGATTTTTTCATAACTCTTTTTGGTTCTTTCATAGAAATCCTAATAAAATCCTGTGACGTGTACACCCCCCCAGATGCATGATTCCGCCAGTTTCTCCTACTGAGATTGGAAATTCCTCACCTTTTCCAGTTTTAGCGACAATCTCGTAGTTCCATGAGACCTTATTGAGACTTTCCACTGATTTTTGAATTGGAAAAGACAAGACTAGAGATTTTGCCAACTTTTTGGCCACCTTTTCTGGATGTAATTCGAAACCTCCGTCAAGAACCTTAGGGTATAAACAAATACCTCCGATATCAATCAGAACTACTTCTTACTCGACCTCCTCCTCAAGAATCAGATTGACACCAATTCCTGAGGGGGTGTGTTCAGGCAGCGGATTCTACTGACAGTTTGGCGCACCGGTCTCAGGTTTTTTAGGAAATGTGATGGCTCATGTCCGTATGAACTCCCGGATCTTATCCTTCAGTTGGCTGCACTACTCAGTCATATGTCCCCTAGCCCCATAATGGTATTCGCAGAAAGTATTTAAAAAAATGGCTCTACTCCCTAGTTTAGGCTCATAAAATAGAAGGGGCGCCAACATTCCCTGCTTCAAGAAATTTTGAAATAGTTCAGTGGTGGAGACTGGAAGATCTAGTGGTTCTTTTTCATTGTTACGAAAGTTTCCCCTAGTAGCACGAGGTAGAGAGCCTTGGTAGTATTAGGTTCCTGACCTTAGACTGTGGTTAGGAATTTGAGGTGGGGTGTTCGGGTTTGGTTGATTTGTATGGTAAGAGGGTGCTTGGTAGGCTTGGGGATAATATTGGGGAGTGTGGTTTTGATAAGGAGGAGATACGTTCTGGTAATAGAGGGGACGACTTTGGGAATAGGATTGGTTCCGGGGGTAATGTTGGTTTTGGCAATTTTGAGGAGAAGTAGTTGTGATATTGGTTGTTTTGGTTCGGGTAGTTTTAAGGATAGGAAACTTGGGGGTAGTCCTGGTGATGGGTTTGTTGGGGGAAACGACAACGGCTACCTCATTCTCCTTCTTCTTTGGCGAGGCTGACCTCCTAGTCGAATCGGGCGAGGTCCCTTCAATCTTTCCACTTCTTATTTCTTCTTCTATCACCTCAACTTGTTGATTGCATCGTCGAATGAAGTCACCGCTATACTTGATAGATCTCGATAGAACGGCGACGTCTGGATTGACTTGAATATTTCTAACTGAGCCTCCTCGCTCAGCCTAAGGATAACTTTGGCAGCCTCCTCCCTCCAACGAGCAATATATCTCCATAAGCTTTCATCTTTCTTCTTCAGTATATGGTAGAAGGTATTGCGGTCCGGCGCAGCATCCCTATTGTACACATATTGCTCGCAGAAGGCCTCTACCAGATCTTTGAATGCTTTAATCTATGATAGCTCCATGGTCATGTACCAGCTGAGAGTCAGTACTTTCAACGATCTCCGAAATATCTTTATGCAAAGGTATTCGTTCCGAGCATGAATTCCTAACTCCTCTTTGTAAATGCTGACATGTCATTCTGGAGGGCCAGTGTCGTCATATTTCGTGAACTCCGGAACTACAAAAATTTTCGGGTACACAACCCCGGGTGGTACTGACAGCTCCTTGTACGTCGCTTTGCTGGATGGCTTCTCCCTTTTCCATTCTTCCATAGTTTTTTCCAATTTTTCCATTTTCAGAACCCAAGCCGGTGGAGGGCCATTGTCTTATCTGTTTTTAGTTTCAATGGTCGGGGCCAGACTATTGGCATTCGGATCGTTGGATGAAGCAACGACCCTCTCGAGGTGAATGAGGATCTGCGGTGCAGAAGGGATCGGGCCATCGGGTGAGGCCTGGTAGACATGTCCAGGGCTGGGATATGTCGGTGCTCCATAGACGAAGTGATGAGGGCCCATCTGAGGTCTATAGTGGACTGGTGCCACGAAGTTTAGGCCAGCGTGGTTCGAATTTGGCATTGAGTTCTCCATCTCGGTGTTTGGAGGGTTTCCATTAGGCGCTTCAGAACTGGACAGAGTCACTGAGGTTCCACTGGGTAGAAGCATAGGCTTCTCTCGATCTTGGCTTAGTTTATCGAGCTTCTCGATTATTAGCTTCATAATCTCTTTCATCTGAGTCATTTCGGTCGTGCGGGGAGATTTGGGATTGCCTTATGAGTCATCCTAGAATGCGTCTGGGCACGGTTGCGAGTGAAGACCGGACTCCAAAATGGAAGAACCGGAACTGCTTTCTTGGGACCGATTTTTCTGTCTTGTCCTGTTCTTACAACAAAACCCGTCATTAGTCTATGTGGATCTTAGGTGGTCTTAAACCCCATTCGAGTTCGAAGTCCTCAATTTCGATAATGACCACTTAAAATAAATGATATTTTATAAAAATTCTTTTTTGTCATTCTTATCGATATTGAAAACTTTGAACTCGTTTGTGGGAAAAGTACAATTTAGACCCTCTAACTATTGACACATTACTAAGTGGTCCCTCTAAATTTAAACGTTTTATTTCAAACCCTCTGCGTATCATAACATTTCTAAATGGTCATTCTGTTAGAAAATCAGTTAAAACTAATAGAATTTAGGGGCAAAATGGTCCTTTCACGTTTTTTTAATTTTTTAATCATTTTTAATTTATTTATTTTTTTAGTCTCTCTTTCTCTTCCTCCCCTTCCTCTCTTTCTCTCTCCCACCACCTCCCTCTCCCTCCTTCCCTCTCCCCGCCACCTCTCTTTCCCTCTCCCTCTTCCTCCCCTTCTCCTTTCTCCCTCCCACCCCACCCCTGCAACAGGGGGTGATTTTTTACCCCCTGTTACGGGGGGAGGGAATGAGGAAGAGGAAGGTGGCGGGGAGAAAGAAGGAGGAAGAAGGAGTTGGTGGAAGAGAGAAAGAGAGAGATAGAGGAAGGGGAGGAAGAGAGAGAGAGAGAGATTAAAAAAATTAATTAAAAATGATTAAAAATTTTTAAAAAACGTGAAAAGACCATTTTGCCCTTGAGATTCTGTTAGTTTTAACAGAATCTCTAACGGATGGACCATTTAGAAGCGTTATGATACATAGAGGGTTTGAAATGAAATGTTTAGACTTAAAGGAACCACTTAAAAATGTGTCAATAGTTAGAGGGTCTAAATTGTACTTTTCCCTTCTTTGTTTTTTTAAGACTGCCTAAGACATCATCAATCCATCAAGTACCGAACCCCTTTCACGTCTTATATCATAGAATCCCAAGGGAATAATATGGATACAAGACAACCGTGCTTATGTCGGAGGATTTACAATGATATAAGAGCTCGAGAGGAAAGAAGGAAAAGAAAAAAAAAATCACAACTTATTTATAGAATTGAAGGAAAAGATAATAAAATAAAATTTAACATTCAGATTTTGGATTAGTTGGACTTATTTAGACATGTTGGGCTCGACCCTCTAATTAGGTCCCCAACTGACACGCCACGATTTTCCATAGAAATCAAAATAAATATACAAGTGTAAAATGAGAAGGGTTTTTTTTTAAAAGTGTTGGTTTTCTCATAAAAAATACTTAAGCCAATTTTAGAAAAATGGAGTCGCCACCTAGCATTGAGTTTAAATGGTGTGTTAGGTCACCTGATTTTTCTTTTTGAATTTTTATTTTTTTTTTTTAAAAAAAAAAAAAAAAAAAAGCTTAAGTAAGATTTTGACTCCAAAAAGAATATGGTCAAACTAGATATTCGTTTTAAAAGGTTCAGGGGTCAGTTACGCTCAGGGAATGTATTAGGCATCTCAAGACGCCCGTCCAAATACGGTACCTTATATCCAATTAAGTCCAATTAATTTAGTTCGAATATTTTAATTTATTTTGAAATCATTTCCTTCTAAAAAAAGAAAATCTTTTTGTATTATATATATATATATATATATATTATCAAGAAATTTATATATTGATGGGATTATTCCCTTCTAAGTAGCTCAAATAGAAGGCGGAAAAATTTCCTCCATGTTTTGACCATCCATTAAATTTAACAAAATAAATAAATAAGTAAATAAAAATAAATACACACCCATACACACACACATCGAGGGAAGTAATCTCCCTTCTAAACTTAAACCACTCCAATGGAAGGTCGAGAGTTTTCCACCTCATCTTGTTAGCACATTATATTTAACACATGTTAAAAAAACATACGCATGCACACACACTCACATGGATCAAAGGGAGTAATCTTTCTTCTAAATCTAAACCGCTCCAATGGAAGGTCGGGAGTTTTCCACCTCGTATTGTCAACATATTTTATTTAACACAAGTTAGAGAAATGCACGCGCACACACACTCACACGCATCGAGGAGAGTAATTTCCTTCTAAACCTAAACCACTCCAGTAGAAGGCTAGGAGTTTTCTACCTCGTTTTACCTACACAGTAAACAATTCACAAGTTTATATATATATATATATATATATATATATAATTTACAAAATAAAATTTTAGTATAATAACGACTTAATGCATAAGTAAGATTTACAAAAAATAGAAATTCCGACCTTAACTTAGATTTAGGTTTACAAAAAATAGAAATTTTGACCTTAACTTAGATTTTTTTTTTTTTTTTTTTTCTTCTTCTTCCTTTCTCTTTTTCTTCTTCTTTAAAAAATGTAAATTTTTCTCTCAAGATTTGTCTCTCAAAAAAAAAAAAAAAAATCTCTCTCCAAAAATAAGTACTTCTCCTCAACAAAATTCTCTCTCAAAATCCTTTCCAAAATTCTTCTGAGGCCCCCTGGCTTTGTCCGATTTATCCATATAAATAATGGCCCTCATCATTACTTGGGTAAGAGAAATGGACAAAGAATGCAAGAAAAAGTCAAAACCCAAAAGGAGAAACAAAGGGGAACAAAACATTAAAAATGAGAAGAAAGCATGCACAAAAGAACAAAAGGGAAGAACTATTCATTATCATGTTGATACTGTTCCCAAATCATGCAGACACTATTCATCAGCATGTGGGACTGTTCACGCACGGGTATTGTTCATACGTGCGTTCGGTTTGTCGTGGTTTGTTCGTTTTTTGTCCGTTTTGCTCCAAATTAATGTCGTTTTGTTTCAGTTTCAAAAACCTTAACATTTTTTTGTGTATTTTCTGAAATAAAACATAGTGAAATAAAACAAAGGTAACTATAAAAATAAAGTATAATATTTTTGCGAGGCAGTCAAAAATGTCGTGTTTACAGTAAGTGACGGCGACTCTCCTTCATGCGATAGCGGAAGTGATTTGCTCGATGATTGAACGACAACTCAGCTTTGTGCAACGGCAAAGAAAGAGGACGGCGGAGGTATAGTTGTGTGTCAATTGTGACGATTATATATAGAGAGATTTGGGGAAAAGAAAGATATTTAAAGAAAGAGAATTGATTGAAAATTAAGGAGGGGATAATGGAATTAGGAATCGGAATTTGGGGAATTAGGGCTGACTGGAAGTTATTATGGTTTCCATTCCAATTAATTGGAAGATATTAGGGCTCGGTCGGAATGAGATCGAGAGTTGAGTAAGCCGGCGACCCTAAATCAACTGAGAGAGTGGGAGATTGTAAATTGGAGAGAGATCGAAAGAGAATGAGTTGTTTTCATAGATAGATTTTTTAGAGAAAAAGGCATTGCAATTGGAGAGAGAAAGAGAGATGATTGAGTGTAAAAATAGGTCTATTTCCATAATATATAGAGAGGAAATGGGTAAACGGTCTAATAATCATAAATGAATGAGAACAATTGAAGAGAGAAAGAGAGATGCTTGAGTGATAAAATTGGTCCATTCCCATTGTATATAGAGAGAGAAGGGGTAATCGGTCTAATAATCGGAAATTAAGGAGAAAATGGGTCTATTTCTATAGTTGTTACTTGTTGTTTCCCTAGATAATATTCTCACTAATTGAGCGGCTTTAAAAGTTTGAAGACTAAACCCAAGTAATTAATTTTTAACTAAGGAAATTGCAAGTAATTAATATATATATATATATATATATATATATATATATATATATATATATATATATATATATATATATATATATATATATATATTTCTTCACTTCAAAAAAACAATTTCAAACCCAACTTTTGTTGCCTAAATTTTTTTTTCCAAAATTTTTGGTTGCTCATTTTCTTCCCCTCTCTAACCTTTGATGTTGTGTTTATAGCTTAAGAGATACATAAATGATTTGAGGGACAAGACAAATCAAAATACCACCAAATCATGGTAAAAAATTATGGCAAATGGAGAAAATCATACAGGAAGGGCAACTTCAAACGGATGTATTTTTCTCATACGAACTCTGATTTGGCTTGATAACTAGTCGTTGAAAATATTATAGAGTCTAATTTCATATGCAACTTATTTCATCTCAAAATTTTAACTATGTATTTAGTTATATCCAAAAGAGTGGACAGTAGTCTTCATTCAGTGTCGAAAATCACGACTTTTATCCGTTTGATCTTTTTCTAGCGTATTTTGCTTCCAGAAAATGTGTGTTTTTTATCCAAATCTTCAAATGAGAGTCATTGTTCATAAAACATGCGGATACTATTCACGCATGCGGATACTATTCATGTATGCGGATACTGTTCACGCTTCCGTTCGGTTCGTCTTGATTTGTTCGTTTTTTTTTATTTGCTCCAAACCAACGCCATCTTGTTCGTTTTTTCAAAAACCTGTTTATGCTAAGAATCTCGATACTCGTTTTTCTCTCTCTCCCCTCCCTTCTTTCAATTCTACCCCATTTCTTTATTTGATTTTTTTTTTTTTTTTTTTTTTTGTATTTTGTATTTTCTGAAAGAAAACAATATAAAACAAAGTTAACTATAAAATTAAATATAAAAAAAAAAAATCAGGGTGATCAAAATGTCATGTCTACAAACACATGGCACCGACACGAAAGAAAGGCAATGCAAATGGACAAATATAAATGAATAGACAAATTAATGAATTCAACTAAGAACAACTATAATTCAAACTCAAAAATTTATATTAAATACAATAACAAATTCTCTCTATTTCTCAAATAGTTCAAACAAATTGGGAACTATAAACAAATTGTGGTAGATCTAAAAAATCACAGTCAGATCTAAACAAAATTAACAAATCATTGTTAGATCTAAACAAATCTTGTGAATTGAAGAATTAGGGTTATCTCACTTATCACTTATTACTTGATCTTATATAAATATTTATAATTTTTCTAATAAATGGATAGGTCAGGCTGACCTAATCCTAAATAAAAATGGTTATGCCCAAACTCAACTGTAAAAATGAACAAACCTAAATTTTAGAACCCTAACCCTGTTCATGGATTCAAAAATCAAGTTCAAACCCTAAAAAAGCAATGAGGTAGGCGGGTTGGGCAGGCCGCCCCGAGTCCATGACCACCCTTACTATATATCAACTAGTTTTCTACCCACGCAATGTGCGGAATATTGTTTTATTTATTTATTTTGTTAATCCATTTTGGATATTATTTATTAAGTTATGTGTTTTAGTGCAATTATAGTATGAGAGTTACTTTTGCCATTTCTATTATTAGATTTTTTTATTTTTTTTTAATGAAATAGAGTCCATGTAATTATATTTTGAAATAATTTATTGTTAAAATTTTACAACACCTCCTTACACTATAATGACAAAATAATAATACATGATTCAAAATAATTTTTAAAATAACAATATATCAATTACATCTAATTTTATTAAATAATAAAAATTAAACAATGAACAGCATTAAATTTGGAACAAATAATGAACAAATTTAGATGGAAAATAAAATTGCTTGAACAAGGAACACAAATTTAGAATCTAAAAAAAAAACCACAAAATTGTATTAATTTAACAGTTAAACTGAGAAAAAAAAAAATCCATGAAAATGCTGGTCGTCATTTCATAATTATTTTAAACTTTTGGGTGAGTAAATGAAATTAATATGTGTTTATTCGTTTCCTGTGAGCCGACGGGTTTCCCGCTTTCCGTTGAGAAGCTCCGGAGGTATGTTCTCCTTCCGCCCCCATGGCCAAGGTTTCCATCTCCAGGTTACGAATTTCGGTTGCAGAGATTTTCTTTGTAAGTACCTTATGAATCATTTCGTTTTGAGTTTCTGTTCCTCCTTCAATGTCTCATTTGATCCTCCTTCCTTTCGTTAAAACATGTTTCTTAAGCACTTGAATTTGAATTCATATTCATTACTTAGGGCTGTTTCTAGCGAAATTTACTGATCGATGAGTCCTAGATTTGATAGTATATCTACTTTGGATCTCAGCATTCTTTGCATTTCTGTTGTCGATCAAAATTAGGGTTTCGAAACAATTTTTCTTTCGTTGATAGTAGAAATGAACGTATGATAGTTTTGAATGAATAATTGGATTAGCACCTGTTTGATTCTCAGTTTTGATATGCCAAATCACGGTTTTCTGATTGCAAAAATCTATTTCGGGTCTGCAACAAGACTGTCCGCCAAACAAGTACTTAGTTTTTCTCCAATTATCTTTCTTGGGTAAACACACTGAAGAAGATTCAACTGGATTGGTATCCTCTATGCCACTGGGTGGCGCTTGTTTAATCTTCTTGTCCACATTTCTATTTCGGTTACTTGAACAGAAACATAAATCTGGGAACAATTATGAGTAGTTCCTGGAATTTTGTTCTAGAAATGTAGTAACAAAAGCGAAACATATTTCTTTTTTGGTTTCCTGTTCCTAGTTTCCTCATGAACAAAAGCAAGAAACGCTAAACAAATGCCATCCTAATCTACTGAAATTGGAGTTTTGTGTCGAAGTTCTAAATTAGAGGATTTGACCATTAAGAATGGTTATTTGTATGAAATGACCCTCCCCAGACCCCACAATGGCGGGAGCCTTCATGCACTGGGCTGCCTTTTTATGCATACTATATTGTAGGTATGAGCTTAGTTATTGTTTGGTTGCAAGGAATTGATGTGTTGAAATTGGAATTAGAGATGAGTTCATGTATATATCTCGAAATTTCTAATTTCATTTTTGATGCTTCAATTCCGCACTTCCAAACACTACCTTAAAATGGATTAGCCTGCCTGTTTTGTTCTTGACTTGGTCTCAAATTTTTTTCCTAATATTATGTATATGTGATGTGCAGTGAAGTATGGATGCCGTTAGGAATCAAAATGGAATTCAAAAACTACTAGAAGTAGAACAAGAAGCTCAACAAATCATCAGTGATGCCAGACGTGGTAAACTTTCTCCTCTTTATTATGAATACTGAATTGTTCCCATATTTTTGTTTCTATTCCCAGTTTTTCTGAGAACAGAAAAACACTTAATACATGATGATTGCACATAGAATTTTTTTCCCCGAATTTTATGATTTTCAATTTTCTCTGTTTTAACTTGATAAATTTACTTGAATTTCGTTTCTTAATGACTTCCGTTTTCACCTTAAATTCAGCAAAAATGGCGAAGCTTAAACTAGCAAAAGAGGAAGCAGAAAAGGAAGTAGCTGAATATAAAGCCCAGATGGAACTTGCTTACCAAAAGAAGGTTACAGAGGTAAATATACATCGCGAATACCTACTTCACGTATCGGTACTTGAACCTCAGAGCTCAAGAGTAGTTACACACCGTTTGATAACACTTCTTTTAAGTACTTTTATAATTTAAAAGGTAAAATAAAAAAATCAGAAGTATATTTGATAGTGTAAAGAAGATATCTTAACGTTCTCTCTAAAAAAAAAAAGAAAAATATTTCTTATTCCATCAATCTCTTAAAATAATTTTTGTATCTTTTCTTTAAAAAAAAATACTTAAAATTACATTTTACCTAAAAAATTTGCCTTTTTTTAGGCACCGTTTGGTAATTTTTTTACGTTTTTTTTTTTTTGCTTTGTACTTAATTTAAAAAATAGCCTTTATTTTGCACTTAAAAAAATATTTTAAACAATAAAAAAAATGTTTTTAAGTATTTTTTTCTTTCGAAAGTACAAAACGTTTGCTTTTTTTTTCTTTTTTTTTTTTTTTTTTGTTTATTTTTAATATTATAAGCAATTGATGAAGATCAATGGACTAGGATCTTTTTACTTACTTTTTTCAATCGTTTATGATATTTTTTTTTTTTTTAATTAAGAGACAATTGTAGGTTAATACTAGGGGCATCCACCATTAACTCTCAAAATGCAAAAGAAATTACCGATTATTCTTATCATTTTTTTTTTTCACCAATAACTCCTTTTATTTTTTTTCTAATCAAAATACTCCACATGCGGATGTTGAATGTAACATTCAATAACTGTGGGTGTTAAATGTAACATCAATTGTTCTCTTCTTTTTTTTTCTTTTTTTTTTTTTTTTTTTTTTAATGATGTTATCTTTTTTCTGACCAAAATACTCCTTGTGTGGATGTTGAATGTAACATTTAACATCTGTGGGTGTTGAATGTAACATCAATTGTTCTTTTATTTTTCATCATTTTTTTTTATCGTTTAACACATGTAAGTGTTGAATGTAATATTAATTTTTTTTTTTTTTTTTTTTTTTTTTTTATGATGGCATCTTTTTCTGATCAAAATATACCTCATGTGGATGTTGAATGTAACATTCAACACCTGTGGGTATTGAATGTAACATCAATTGTTGTTATTTTTTTATTTTTTTTTATAATATCTTTTTCTGATAAAAAACACTTCTCATGTGGTTATTAAATGTAACATTCAACACCTGTAAATGTTGAATGCATCAATTGTTTATTTATTTATTTACGATGTTACATTCAACAACTGTAGATGTTGAATGTAACATAAGTTGTTCTCATGTTTTTATAGATCGTATTATACTTGGATGTTACATTCAACACCTATGAATGTTACATATAACATCTATAGATGTTGAATATAACATCAATTATTCTCTTATTTTATGTATCCACGGTTAAAAACCATATGATGTTATATTTAACACCGTTAGATGTAGAATGTAATATCAATTGTTCTCTACTCTCGTTTTATGTATTCACAGTTAAAACCATATAATATTATATTCAACATGCGTTGAATCGTAGTGAAAAAATTTCATCGATTTGTAAATCAATCTCAGATCGTTTGGTAATCCAAACACATTTGCTTTGGTAAATCAATCCAAAAGCATATATATATATATATGCGAAATGCAAATTAAAAAGAAAATCGAAAAATAAAAACAGAACATAAAAGAATTAAGTCAAAAAAAAAAACAAAAAATAATTAAGTCAGATATCATGTGTAGAGAGAGAAAAAGTAAAAAAAAAAAAAAAAAAGGCAATAGTAGAAGACACATACCCAGAAGAAACAGAGAGCTTAGAGAGAGAGAGAGAAGAGAACATAGAATCGACAAAGAAATTGAATCATCTTCCAAGGATTCCAGCCCTGAAATCCATCTCAGATCGATTGGTAAACCAAATCAAGCTCACAATCTTAGATCGATTTACCGATGAAATCAATGGTTTCAACCCCCCCCCCCCCAAAACCCTAAATCAATTTCTACAACGACGACGATGACGGTGGAGACGACGACGATGGCACTGACTGATGGCGAAGTGAAGACGACGACAATGGCGAAGTGAAAACGGAGATGGAAGACCCGAATTACGGGAGGGCATTTCGGTAAACTCGTCCTTCACCGTTTTTTTTGGAAATGGGAGTTCTCGGTGCAAGATTTACTGGCGATGAGAGTAATCGGTGCAAGAAAAAGTTGACGGAAGTAGGCGGTAAATACTTATCTGTTTTAGGAGTAATCAGTAATTTGTCCTTAATACTATGACATGATCTCTTCACTATCAATAGACTTTCGATTTTTTTTTTTCCTTTAGCGTTTAAATACAAGTATTTTTTTGCCAAATTATTATTTTGTCTTTTAGAAAGAACTAAAAAAGCATTGTCAGACAGTGCCTTAATTATTTTTGGAAGTACTTTAAAAAAAACATTTCAAACAAACGGATCCTTATTTATTTTTGGTTTGTTCTTTTTTATGGAAAAAATAAAAGAGTGGTGGCGATTCGGGTGCCAACAAGAAACTACTTGAGCAAGAAACAGAAACGAAGATTTATCACCTAAAAACAGTGGCGAGCAGAATATCCCATGATGTTGCCGATATGCTTCTCAAGAACGTGACATCCGTGACAGCTTAAAGGCGTGTTTGGCAACGGGTATTTAAATTCATTAATCATTTTTCGCTTATTTATCGTCGATACGAATTCATTTTTCTCAATAAAACAAGTGCGATTTTGAAGCCTCGTTTTTCCCTTTCTTGTATGCAAAAATTGCAGACTTTCTTTCAACAAATAAAGAGGATTAGAAGTTGCATATCCATGAATTTAAGATGCTGCTATTTTACTGTAGTTTTTTTCTTATGTAGTGTTTGGAAGTGCGTTAATTTATTTTGGCACCCTTCGGTAATACATTTTTAAGTTTTTTGACGTTTTTAAGCAAAAAAATACTTATTTTCGGAAGTAGTATTTGTTTTGCACTTTAAAAAAAAAACATTTTTAAAAATCAAAAAATGAAAACATGATTTCAAACACTTTCTGTTTCAAAAACTGAAAAATAGTGGCTTTTTTAATTTTTAATTTTATATTATAAGAAATCGAAGGAGATCAATGGACTAGGAACTTCATCGACTTTTTCTCATTGATCTATCATTTTTTTTTTTTTTTTATTTTAATTAAGAGATCGCTTAGAGGAATAATATAAAAAAATATAATCTCTAAACTATCAAACAAGTTTTTTATTTTTTAGCTTTTGTTTTTAAGTAGAAGTGCTTCTTTGTTAAATTAGCTGGCCTTTGTTTTTTAAGTATGTTTCCAAAGTAAAAAGTAACTATTTTCATTGATCTCTTATAAGAATAATTTTAAAAAATACCTAAAATCGTGTTTTTACATTTTTTTTTTTTCTTTTTCTGTTACTTTTGTTACTCGTTTTTGCAAAACAACCATTATTTTTTTATGTAAAAGGAAAAAAAGAAATATCTAAAAAAATATTGCCAAACTGTGACTTATTTATTTATTAATTTATTACTATTATGAAGAGTTGAAAGGATTTTTTTTTTTTTGGGGGGGGAATAAAGATACAAATGAGACTATGGGCACCTATCAAAGGAATCCGGTCTCATCTCAAAAAATCAGCACAATCTCTGGGGATTGTATAAAGGATGAATTCTTTTTCTCTTATTAGTTGTTTACACTCTTGGACTCAAAATTTGAGAATATGGTTGCTCGAACATTCTTTGTTCATCAGCTTTTCTACCTTAGCAGAGTCTATTTCAATAATAATTCTAGATTAGTTCCCAGCCAACGCAATTGTAATTTTCTAATGGAGCCCTCTAATCTCTATTTCACGGCCCAATGCATTGTGGAACGAACTCGTAGAATCCTACCATCCATACTCCTAGATGATCTCTTATCAACTCGCGAAAACCCTCATTCTCAATTGATCCTTTGACACATCCATCCGTGTTAAGGTTCTAAAATTCTGCATCCATAGACACTGTTAAAATAATTGAGAAGTGAGAGAAGAATCATGAATTAATGTTATGAAAAGTGATACAAGTATAATACAACGATATAAACATATTTATAGGATAAATGAAAGCTAGGGTTTGCCCTAATGGGCCACGTGGGCCAAGACGATATAATACATTAACATCCCTCTCAACTTCAAGGCGGTAAGTGAGAAGTGAACTTAAGTTTGGAAGGTAGAGAGTGAAAGCGTCCTGGTAGATAAGTCTTAGTGAAAATATCTGTTGCCTAATCGGCTAAACTGAAGGATTGTAGACAAACCGTATTCTGGAAAATGTAATAACGAATGAAGTGGTAATCAGTCTCAATGTTTTGTACGCTGGTGGAATACATCATTGTGAGCGATCTGAATAGCACTCTTGTTGTCACAGTGTAGGGTAGTGGCAGCAGGAGAAGAGATGCCCATGTTAGCGAGGAGCCATCGAAGTCAGAGAAGTTCTTGAGTTGCATCAGCCATGACACGATATTCAGTTTCAATACTGGAGCGAGCAACTACAATTTGTTTCTTACTACGCTAGGAAATGAGAGAAATGCCCAAAAATAAACAGTACCCAGTGATTGAACGTCTGTCGGTGGGGTCTTAGGCCCAATCGGCATCAGAATAAGCTTGTTAGACAGAAGCAGACTAAGCTGAAAAATAAAGCCCGTGAAATAATGTACCCTTGACATACCGAAGAATGCGACGAACAACCGAGTAATGGGTGGTCTGAGGAGCGGACAAGAACTGGCTAACCTGATGAACGACATAAGCAATGTCAGAGTGAGTGACAGTAAGGTATACAAAACTTTCAACCAGTTGGCGATATAAAGTGGCATCCTGAAAAGGTAAATCATCAAGTGGGGTAAGTTTGACTTTCATCTTGAGAGGAGTAGTGGCAGTGGTTGAGTCAGTGATCTCAACCTTAGAAAGGAGATCCGAGGCATATTTAGCCTGAGAAATAAAATATCCATCAAAACCCGATGAAACTTCAAGACCAAGAAAATAGGTGAGCACGCCAAGGTCTTTCATCTCGAATTGGCCACTTAGAAACTTTTTGAGTTCATAAATATCGCGTATATCATCTCTAGTGATAACCATATCGTCCACGTATAGTAAAAGAAGGATAATATCATTGGCAGTATGGCGAATAAACAGAGTCGAATCATGAGCACTAGGTGTGAACCCAAACTGATGAATAGTAGTACTGAATTTTGCAAACCAGGCACGTGGAGCTTATTTCAAACCATATAGAGCACGGCGAAAACGACAGACTTTATTTCGAAGAGCAGCCAGGCCAAGAGGGGTATACATATATACTTCCTCAAGAAGATCGCCATTAAGAAATGCATTTTTGATATCTATTTGAAAAAGAGTCCATTTTTGAATGGCGACAATGGCAAGAAGTGTATAGACAGGTGTTAGTCTCGCCATTGGAGTAAATGTCTCTTCATAGTCAATACCATATTCCTGAGTAAATCCCTTGGCAACAAGTGGGGTTTTATATCGTTCAACAGAGCCATCAGAAAGCGTCTTGATCTTAAACACCCATTTGCATCCAATATGAATTTTTCCAGGGGGCAAATCTACAATATCCCAGGTATGAGTTTTGACGAGGGCCTGAAGTTCTTTGTTCATTGTTTTTTGCCAAAGAAGATTAATATTAACCTCCTTATAGGATTGAAGCTCATGCAGATGAAGTATAGTAGAAAAACAATGAAAATCAGAAAGGTAATGTGGAGGATGAGTTACCCTGGTAGAGTGGCGAGGGTGATCTGGGGCGTGGGTGTCAACAGAAGGCGGTACAAGATCATCGACCACAGGAGAAGTCTCAGGCATCGTCGCTAGAATTGGGCATGGTCGCTAGAATTGGAAGGGTAAGATCAGCTAGTGGTTCTGGAGTGGGTTCAACTGGTGGGTCTAGGATTGACTCAATATAAGATACAGGGTTAGGCTCAACTCGTAGTACTGGAGTGGACTCAATAGTAACTAGAATTGTATCATCTGGAAATAACTCAATGGATGGATCAGTAAAGAATCTGGAGTTGGTGAGGGTTGACATGTCAAATGACCATAAGGAAGAAAACATTTGATGTTCCCAAAAGACGACATGTCGCGAGATACGAAAGGTTTTAAAAATGGGATCCCAGCATCGATACCCTTTATGTACGATGCTATATCCAATAAAACAACACAGACGAGCCTGTGGTTCCAGTTTGTTGTATTCATGTGGTTTGAAAAGAACAAAACATATACAACCAAAGACTTTGAGTTCATAGTAATCAAGAGTTATACTGAAAAGGCGTTCAAATGGAAACTGATTTTGGATTGTAGCGAAAGGGACACGGTTTATTGTGTAGACGGCTGTGAAGGCAGCGTCACCCCAAAAGCGCTCAAGACATGATGAAGAAATGAGGAGAGCACGAACTGCGTCAAGAATATGTCTATGTTTGCATTCGGCTCGTCCATTTTGTTGGGATGTACTAGGACACGAGCGATGGGGGAGCGTGCTATTTTTGCGAAGCAGATTAAGAAAAGCACGATCCTTGTATTCCATTGCATTATCTGAGCAAAAAACTTTGATATTTCTAGAAAATTGGGTTTGAACCATAAAAGAAAACTCAGAATATATTTGGAATAGTTCGGATCGATATTTCATAAGAAACAACCATGTATATCGAGAGTAGTCATCCACAAAGATAACAAAGTAACGAATGTCACCCATCGAGGCATGAGGAGAAGGTCTCCAAATATCAGAATGAATTAGATCAAAGGGTGTAAGGAAAATAAACTGACTCCCTTTGAAAGGTAGGGTTAGTTGTTTGGCAAGTTGGCAATGGATACATTTGAAGGACTCATGTTAAACTGAATCTAACGGACAACAAGAGAGAAACGATTTGAGTCGGCTAGATGAAGTGTGACCTAACCGAGCATGCCAAAGTTGGGATGGTGAGAGAGACATTGGTAATTTGAGTCGGTTAGATGAAGTGTGGCCTAACCGAACATTCCAAAGTTGGGATGGTGAGAGAGACACTAGTGGTTGTGGAGATAAGGATGAGGAAAATGATACTGACGGTAGTGGTGAGGTTGCATAGGTTGATAAAGGGATATTTAGTTGTGGTGATGGTGGAGTTGAAAATGGAAAGTGTAAACTGGTAAATTCAAATTCTTTTGCCTTACGACAAGTCCCAAGAATTTCTCTTGTCTGAGGATCCTGCACATGATAACCATTATTAGAAAATATGACTTCAAATCCCAATTCACAAAGTTGCCTAACAAACAAGAGATTTAAGGTGAGTTTTGGAATCAAATACATGTCTGGAATAGAAAAATGTGAAGTAGAAACCTGATTGGTATGTGTAACAGGCATTTGAGAACCATCAGCAATATAAATACTAGGGATATTCATCGCGGATAGTTTGGTTGAAAAATATTGGGATTAGATGTCATGTGATTACAATAGGCAGAATCAAAGAATCAAGAAGAATTACCTATAGTAAGTGAGAAAACAGAGGAAAAATTTGTACCAGTATCAATTTTGGAGAAGATATGAAGGAGGAATGAAGCCAAATCTGCAATAGATATAGTGACAGTAGATGAGGTAGGGTCTGAACCCTCTTTGGCATTGAAAATGAGCGAAGAACCCATAGGCATTGTTGTTGAACCTGGAGAAGTTGTCACGGATGGATTCAGAATGCCAAAATTATCCATGAACCGGTATTGAATCTTCAAGGATCGGATGAAAATCGAATGAACCAGTGTAAGAACCACACGGATTTAACAAAAAATATATTATGTGAGTCTCAAATCACAAAACAGAGGCCGAAAACAGAATCTGAATGCCGGAAAATCCCAGGAACCGGTCCAAGTTTAAAGAAAATTGGTCTAAAAATTGCCAAACCGGTCCAAGAAAAATTTCACAAACAAACCGATGACGTGTCAGAGATTTGATGATTGGACTCTGACGTGGCGTACACGTGGCAATAAAATTATCCAGGGTGCTAACGTGGAAACTGATGTGGATGGTGACGTGTCGCTAACGTAGTAGGCGAGGTGGCACTTATGTGGCGCTAACGTGGCTAGGGTCGATGCTGATGTGGTTGAAGTCAGCGCTGACGTGGTGCTTGCATAGCGGCTGATGTGGTAGAGTACTGCAGGTGACGCGTGGATCTAATGCACAGTTACTTTGGCGGCACATGTAGGCATGTGGCGTATCTGATGGAGTTGATTTTTGCGTTGTTGGAATCTTCTCATCAAAACGGTTCCGATGGTATATCGTAAGGTGAATTTGGAGCCCTGGTGGAGGCGATAGAGCCCAAAATCTAAGATGGCGAAGAGTGGTGGCGTTGCTAGCTGTTGGAGGTGCGTGAGGGTGCGTCTAGACTCCGATGGTAGTGATTTTAATGGCCTTGTGTTCGTTTCTGCAAAACAAAGACGGTGGTGTGATGATTATTGATACTGGAGTAGAGATGAAGTCTACAGTAACAACGAAAATCTCGAGAGAGTAAGGGCAACAGCGGTAGCATTAGGTTGCGGAAATTTTATTGAGAACAGGTTTAGGAAAGATTTACTCTTGATACCATCTTAAGATAATTGAGAAGTAGGAGAAGAATCATGAATTGATATAATGAAAAGTGATACAAGTATAATACAACGATATACACATATTTATAAAAGAAGTGGGGACTAGGATTTTATTCTAATGAGCCATGTGGGCCAAGTCTATATAATACATCAACAGACACTATCAGTGGATCTTAATTAGCTAAACTTGAAGGAAAAGTGAAGAAATTAATGATGGAAAGAAAAAGAACATTAGCTTAATTCTTGTAAGCTGATCTCAAACATGTGTTGGACAAAGCAATTATGAGGCAAGTGGTTGTGCTTAATGTTAAGGTGTTGTTTGGTTTTAGAATCCAAACATGCCCTTAAAACTGTTTAGGCTTTGTTTGGGAACAGTCAATTTTCGCAGGCCAGACAAAGACAACAACAAAATCTAACCAATTTTTTTTTTTTTTTTTTTTTTATAAATTAGGACAGATCACATGCAGAAACAATTAATAAACTTATACCAAGTTGGGGGTGGGCTGTTGATCCCCCCAATCTTCTTTCTACCAAAAAACAAAATCAATTTTTTTTAGTTTAATTATTAAAATAATTAAATTTTAATGGATTTTTTTATCCATTTAAAATTTTGTTCCTTGTTTAAAAAGTTTCATTTTTCCTCTAACTTCGTATTTTATTTACTTTGATTTTTAATATTTGTCTATTGTTTTATTACATATACTAAATAAGTGAAACGAAAACGTAGTAGATATTTTTTAAAAATATATTTTTTTCATTATGTATTATTGTTTGATTATGGTCATGGTTTAATTGGGGTTGAGTCAATTACATGATCTGGGTTTATTTTCCCTTTTGATGAGAATTTCGATTTTTAAGTTATTAATAAAAGTGAAATTCTTAATAAAAAAAAATTGTCCTTTAAATATTCTTAATAAATAATGTTGTGCTATAAATATAAAATGCATTTGGAAGTTTTGTTATTATTTGAAATGTTAAAAATATTAGGGAAAATTACATTTTAAACTCTCTAAATATTGACACTTTTTTATACAGTCCTTTTCTATTTACGCGTTTTATTTTAAATTCTCTACGTATAAACACGTTTTTATTTGGTACTTCCGTCATAAAGTTCATCAAAAATAACAAAATATAGGGACAAAACATTCTTTTTACTTTTTTTTTTATTTTTTAATGATTTCTTTATTTTCTTTTCTTCTTTTTTCTTTAATTTCCCTCTCTCTCTCTCCCCATCATCTCTCTCTCTCTCTCTCTTCCCTCTTCCTCCCGATCATCTCTCTCTCTCCCTTCTTCCTCCCTCTCCCTCCTCACTCATTTCACAGGGGGTGTCATTCCATCTAAAATAACATAATATAGGGACAAAATAGTCTTTTTACTTATTTTTTATTTTTTAATAATTTTTTTATTTTCTTTTTTTCCTTAATTTCTCTCTCTCTCTCTCTCCCCATCATCTCTCTGTCTCTCCCTTCTTCCTCCCTCTCCCTCCCTCACTCATTTCACAAGGGGTGTCACACCCACTGTTAAGGGGATGTTTCACCCCCTGTGAAAAATAGGGGGTGAAACACCCCCGTAATAGTGGGGTGACAATCACCCCCATGACAGGGGTGCCTCCCCCCTATTACAGGGGTGGTTCATCCCCTGTTATGGGGGGGTGGAATCACGCCCGTAATAGGGGGAGGAAGGGAGAGAGAGGGGAGAGACAAGTCAAATCAAATAAAAAGAAAAAAGAAAAGAAAAAAATATACTAAAAATTGATTAAAAAAAGAAAAAAAAATGTAAAATGGCGATTTTACTCTCAAAATTCGGTTAGTTTTGATAGAATTTTTGACGGAAGGAAAAATGTGTTGATACTTAGAGGGTTTAAAATGATACGCGAAACGGAGAGAGACTATTTAGAAATATGTCAATACCTAAAGGATTTAAAATGTAATTTTTTCAAAATATTATACTAAGATGAACCTGGGTTGAATACATATTTTGGTAATTTGACTTTTAATAAAGGAGAAAAAAACTGTAAATAGTTATTTCTAAGAGTGCGAGTAGGGTCACCCCTAAAATTGGTGTTTAGAAAATATTTCAAAGAAATGTAAAATTGATATTTTAGGTTAAATTTCAAAAATTAAAACAATCTTTTCATTGGGAGCCAACACATGTTATTACGGGTTTTTGTATCAAAAAAAAATATTATTATGTTTTTTTTTTCGGTGAATTTAAATTTTGTAATTTACGATTTATTCAATTCACTTAATACAATAACTTTTAAAAAGTTCAAAATCTGCATGTTATAAATATTACTACAATTTTTATATATAAAAAAATTACAATAACTTTGCTGTAGTACAATAATTTTATATTTTATTTGGATAAGGAATTTGATAAATTCTTAGAATTTAGAATTTGTAAATGATAAGATTTCAAAATTTTGGATTTGAAAATCCCATTATATAAAAAAAAAATTAGCAGGGTTCGACTCTCTTGGAGAACAATCCGAGAATTAAATTTTGAATTTAATTCTAAATGCACCAGGTCGATGTGAGGGGAATGCACCCTTAAGATCGCCCAGGGAAGTGATTAGTCGAGGAGCGCGTAAGTTGATCCGAACAACACCTTACTGTAAAACAAACAAATATATATATATATACACACAAATTTTTTCTTTGAATAACTATGTTAAATGAATAATTTGATTGTATAATTTCAAAATTTACTTATTTGGATAAACAACCATTTGTACATAAAATTTTGAAATCTATTAAATTTTAATAATAAAAAATGTGAAAATATGCCTAGGAATACAATTTTTATTTTAGCAATTTAATAATATTTATATCTATTTTAATAATATAATTTTAATAATAAAATTTTAGTAATATCATTTTAATTATATTATTTTTATATCTATTGTAATATTAGAATTTTAGTAATATAATTTTAATTATACCTTTTGCGAGAAGAGAAATCCCTTTATAAAAATTTAGAAGTAACATCGGATTCGAAGGGATTTAGAAATTCTATTTTTCCCTCATTTAAAATTTATTTTACAAATTTAATGGATTTTATAAATTTATTTTAGAAGTACCCAAACAAGGATTTTAGAAAAAAAAAATTGTCAAATTATTTTTTTTGGAGTAATTTTTTTTCCTTTAATTAAAAAAAAAATGCCCGTACTCATGACCGTTGCCCGTCCTTTTCTTCAATGTGTGGATTTCCAAAATTATTTTTTTCTATTTTTACTGTATATCTTGGTCAATTTACGCGCATCTCAACGAATCATCACATCGACATAGTATATTTAAAATTTAATTTTTAGAATACTCTCCCAAAGAGTCGAACCCTAATTAGTTAAGAAAATTGGCACTACTAAGTGGACTAACACTTTGTAGCCACCTCCTCAATAAAGTCAAATTGTATATTTGATCCCTCAAGTTCAATAGTTGTTTAATCTTCTAAAATTAAAAACGTTGTTAATGATTAGTTAGGTGGCAACAAATTATTTTCTAGTTGGATTTTGATAATTCTCTACAATCATTAAAAAAAAAAACATGATTTCTTTGATCATATGAGAAAAAGAGGGACCCACAAAATGCAAATGCATTGAACCCATTTTCATTGGGTGCTTGAGATTAGTGTCCCCACCAAACTTGACCCATTATGTCTGGCACATGACCCGCCTACCATATTACCCAACCGGGTCATTTTGTGCCCACTATTAATTTATGTTCGATTCAAAAATATCACTCATAAATGGCAAGTGGGTTTTAACCATCATAAGTCAGCAGTAAATCGAGGAGAGACAAAACTACAGAGAGGAGGGGTTAGACACAGACAGGCTGACCAAGTACCCACGTGATGGATCCGGGTCTTAAGTTGAGGATTTCTATGGACCAGTTTTAGCATCAATAGGGGGAAAAAAACAAAACAATAGGTGATAGTCTACTTGATAAGAGAAGGTTGTCCTCTTTTTTTTACTTTATTAATTAGGATTTTAATTTTTTTAGAGAATATTTGAAAACTAAATTTTGAATACACTAAATTAATAATGTGTTCTTAAAATCATTAGAGAAAAAAATTAGTTAAAATATGCATGAGTTCGAAAAAAAAAAAAACAGTGAGAGCAAACTGGATTCAATTTAATGGCCACTCCCTTCCTCTCTCCTCTCTCATGTAAATTTGCTCTTTTGTCGCAATCCGCTTTGTAATGCCCCTTCTTCTTCTTTGTCTTCTTTTTGTTCTTTTTCATAAGGGCTTGTTTGGATGTGGCATTGGAGATTAAAAAAAAATATCCCATATTTACAAAGAGAGTGTGATTTTATGTGTAAGTTTACTAGTGTCATCTATAATTACACAAAAAATTATATAAAAATGGTTAAAAGTAAAAAAAAAAAAAAAAAAAAATTAGAACATAAACAAAAAAAATATAGGGTGAAAATGTGTTTTTTACTATTTTTGAATTTTAAAAATAATTCATGGAATTGAACAAAAGCAGGAAAAAAAAATACCAAACAAACGTCATTCTATATTTGTTGGCTACACCATTGATTGAAAACGTTAAATTCATGAAATCACGATGAAAAAAATTATTTGATTGAACTACTATTAGTATATTTGTTTAACTATTTTGGACCACGTAAACTCGATCCAAAAGTTATCAGGTATCACAGGATTAATTTCAAATCAGAATTTTTCACATATATGATGACTTGGTTGCGCACCAATCAGTCTATCGTGCTACTGTTCCTAGACAATATCGATGCCAAGGCAACTCGATGCCCACAAACGCACTGGAAACAGTATGAACACAGAAAGTAACAACCAAAGCCAACCTTATTTTATTACTTAGCCAAAAAAAGAAAACAGACACTATTCTGGTTAATGTTTGCAGGAACAATAGTTGAACCCAATACACAAATCCAAAATATATAGATAAAGAACGCAATTGACACCTGCAACCACTAGGAACATGGTCTGGAACTGCTCGATAGATGTCTGGACAAAAGTGCAGGGCAGTTACTTAACCAATTATGTGGCCAACATCAGTAATTGCCCCTACATGCCAGGCACATGTCCCAAAATTCCCATACTTGGCCAATTTTTGCACACTAGTTAAGCACTAGCAACATCAATTGTCTAGCTAGTTCTCATGCTCTGTTGCATCTTCGTTGAGGCATTGCGCCTAATGACTCGCCATGCCATGCCATGCCATATGCATGTTTCTAACCAAAATGCACTGTTGCGCTCCAACGGTTTGTCACGCTGCCCACATGACTATGATCAGAACATGACATTGTACTCATGTTTTATTCGCCTTGCCTTAATCCTGTACCAAGGCCTTCCCTTGGGTTCATGCCACGCCCATGAAACCGAATCCTAGCACTACGCCTGGGATTGTCTTACTCCAACATTACCTAATAATGTCTCATTTTGCCAATGTTGTCCATCACCTCATTCCTACGTCACCCAATGTCCACCATCATTGCCCAACAATATCCTATTTTACCAAAGTGTCTCGCACACATGTTGAAATTTGTTATCTTGCCCCTGTGCCAAGCTCTTGCCTAGTATCATGCTATGCCTATGACACTATTCCTAGCATTGTGCCTAGGATTTTCTTAATCTTAGCTTAGTAAAGCCCAAAGCCCATTAGTGTTGCTCCATGACGCCCTTGTCTGCCGACGTGTCGTGTTTTGTTTTTTGCCGCAAACTGATATTCCTGTTATGTGTAAGTTGTGCCTTATATCTTACCTTATTGTCTCGGTGCCCCTTAGTACGGCCAGATACCTTGCCATGTCAAGGATCAAAAGGGAAGGGTACCCCCTTATTATAATTTATGTAAAAAAAAAACTCAAGTTACAGCAGTAGACATCAGAATATTTGAGGGGTCATAATAAAGTCAATAGTAGACCCTTGCCCATAGTTGACTCATTGACTTAGCTGCATGTCTACGTTTTATGCCAAATTACCTCAACTTGACACCAGTACTGCACTGACGTTTTGCTAACGAATCATTGTCCTCGTCAACATTCGTCTAACTTTGGTTAACCTCTATGCCTATTCGTACCAATATTTGTGTTTGGTGTCACAAGCACCATATTCGGTTAGAAATATTCACCAAATCCACGCCTTTTCGTACCAACGGCTTCGTTTGGTGCCACATGCATTGCGTCTAATTAAAAAGCGCACCAAATTCGTGTCATTCTATTTTTCGAACATTGTTATGGGATAACACCAAGCCACATCAACATGGGTCATTATAGTAAAAATATTCCTCTATAACCACTAGCGGGACCGTGCTAGGCCGAGGGAGCACTCAAGTCCCTCTGAATTTTTATTTTTTACTTTTATTCTTATATTTTTATAAAAAAAAAAAAAAAAAAAGTCAATTAAAAACTTTAAAATTCTACATAAATTCACCTAATTTGTATAAATATCAATTAATCACTCCTTAATCAACTTTCTAGATCCATTCTTTGACTTAGACGTGTGTTGAATCTATTTACTCTTTTGAAAGCGAAGTCATTATATTTGTTGTGAGAAAAATAATTTTAGTGAACAACTCTTTAACTTTATCAACAAGTGAGAATTCAACCCCTTTATTAATTCATTGATGAGCTATAAATTACTTTTAAAACATTTTTATTTTTATTTTATAGTAAGGTGTGTATTGGTTAATTTACGTGCATGTCGACAAATTATTTTACTGAACAATTTTAAAGATATACTTATTCATATTAGCCTGATGTACTTAGTATTAAATTTAAGATTTAATTTGTAAATGTTCTCTAATAAAATCAAATTATGAAGAACAGAAAAATAAAACCTCTCTTAGCAGCTAGACTAATGTCTCACACTGTCACTTTCATTTGATTGTTAGTGAGATACCCTTTGCTATGTTAAAAATAATATATTGAAAAAGAGGGTAAAAAGTGGAATTCCACTATTCATGAAAATGTTGTGGATGGGATCCATCAAATTACAAAAGGGACAAAAATATTAAAAAATAGAACATCATGGGAAAAGGACAAGATGCACATTCATAGGGTGCCCATTTCACCTATATATTGTCAAGGAAAGGTGACATGGGAAGCATGTGGCATACTAATAAAGCTAAAACCCTAGCAATTGGTTGATTTATTAATTAATTAAGATATCTAACACTACATGCAATTGGTAATGTCCTACTCCCTATGCATTAAATGCTGTGTAAGACAATTCTTGGATAATTGAAAGCACCAGATTTGTGATTTGTATAATATATGCTAGTTGGTACTTGTAACAAAATGGCCCCAATCTTGTTTTGTTAAGGAAAAACTAAAGAATAATTCATATTATTGATTTTTGTTAAAATAAATACAATTTGAGTATGATTTTTAGTACATAATATATTGATCCAATTAATTTCAACCCTTTTCCCAAATATTTATAATATATATATATATATATGATTTTTTGGAATAAATTTTTCAAGTGTAAAATTAAGAGGTCGGAACACTTTTTAAAATATATTATTTACTGTTGGCAAGATTGATATTTACACGAAAACACGACACGAAATCGATACTAAATTATTAGGTATAAGTTTAAATTAATGGGTAACGGGTTATTATCGGGCCATACATAATAAACACGATAAAAAAACCTTGTGTTTTGTGTTTACCTGATGACCCGATAATTGACACGAATGTCATGATAATTTTAATCATTTTTTAGGTTACAAAGAGATGACATAATATGTGACACGATAATTTTAATAAATTATTGTTAAAATAAAAATATATTAATGATTATTTATAAATATTAACCTATACTTATCTAATAGTACAATTTAACCTATGTTATATATATTATTTAGATTAGAGTTTTTGCAAAATCGAACTTTTTTTTTTTAGTTGTTGTTTCATTCGTTGGTCTTGAATGCGATATTTTATTGTTTATAATATTTTAACGTTTATAATTTTACATGTGTAATGTGTTTTCTTATTTTAATTATTTATAAAAAATTATATGTTAATAGACTTGTAATGTGTAATAGTTAAACAAATCTTTATGGTTGCGTTTGGGTAAGGGATTTGATAAATTCAAGGGATTTGTGAAATGAAGGGATTTCAAAATCCTGAATTTTGAAATCCCTTCATTTCACAAATCCTTTGTTTGGATAGCTGTTTGAGATGAAGTATTTGAACGTGTAATTTGCAATTCCCTTGTTTGGATAGATAAAATATTTGTAAACAGAATTTACATGTTTATCGATTTTTAAGCTTATATAAATATTTAACGCATGCTAATATTAATTCAAAATAATAAATTCAACATAAAGGTTTTCCAAATCTAAATTACACACGATTTGTCCACAAAAACAAAATTGAACATAGTTATCCACAATTGACACATTGTCCCCAAAAACAACTTAAAAACAAGTTAAGAAATATAGTCCTCAAAATTAAACATAGTTGTCCACAATTAGACATATTGTCCCCAAAATTAAACATAGTTGTCTACAATTAGACATATTGTCCCCAAAATTAAACATAGTTGTCTACAATTAAACATAACCCATAAATCTATTGTTTAGGCAAACAATTTAAGAGGTAAGTTTTTTTGTACTCGTCCGGGAGTCTTTTAAGTGTGTCAAACTTCTGCTCATCTTCTTGAAGCAAATTCAATGTACGGCAAAGGATTTCTTTGTCAAGCCCTGGAATCGCAGTAGGAACTTCAAAAACTTCCGGAAACTTCGATGAGGGGGTCGAGGGGGTTGAGGTCTTTATTTTAAAATAAGATTCTACAGCATCAGCCAACCTCGCAATCGCATCGTCTGTCTTATCCTTCTTTCCTCCTCTTTTCTTTGGTGGAGATGTAGTAGATGATGCTAAATTTTCACAATTTTTTTGTTTAGAACTGTTAGTTCCGTGATTAGTAGATTCTACATGGTCGTCATCACCAATTGCATCCTCCATAGACATGATATCATCTACATCAAATGCAGTTTCAGCACCTTCTCCCGTAGCTCGGTCTTTTGCACACAAGTCAACTATGTCATCCCAATTAGGTATGACTTTCCAACGAAATTGTTTCGCATCCTTATGAGACTACAAGTAGGGGAAAAAAAAATATGTCATGCAATGTGAAAAATTAATTTGCGGGAGACTTTAAATAAATAAAAATAAAATAAAAAATTACCTTAACATATTCAACCCATGCCGACTCATTGTCAATATCAAGCATTTTCTTTGAATCGTTCTAACTGAATCCACTTTGAGACAATATGTCACTCACTACCGCATAATACTTCTTCCACATTTTTATTCGATTTTTTATATTATCCGTAGTAATATTTTGTCCAAATTGAGCTGATAGTATAGAAGACGCCGAATTGAATGCACTTGTCTTCCATCCTCCGTCTCCCTTATTTCCCATACTTCTCTCATCTCTTAGAACATTTGCTAAAGCACCTTCCATTTCATTAGTCCAACGAAAATAATTTCCCAACTTTTCGTCATCAACTACTTTCTTTTGCTTGTTTTTCCCAACTTTCATGCTAGTTCCTTCCATTCTCCTTCAATTTCTATTCGTAACAATTTCAAATAAATATAAACATAGGATATAAAATTATAAATAAATACATTAAAATGAAAGCCGAATGTTAAACATATCAAAGTCACAAATGATACGTAAGACATAATAAAGTCAAACACAATACATAAGAAGACATAATAAAGTCAAACACAATACATAACATATAATAAACAATCAATTACGCCTAGCTCGGTAATCGTCAAACATATTCTTTGCCAATGTCTCACGAAAGGTAGTCCATTCGTCAGTAACTTGAACACATGTGATTCGTTCTTCATTGTTATGTTCTTGTTCCACTTGGTTCGTTGAAATTTCACCGTCAACCGAGTTAAGCAAATTCAAATGTTCAGCTTGTAATATCGGATCGCAACACGTTTCAGTTGCTATATAATTGTGGAGTATACAACATGCATTGATTATCCGTACGTGTGTCTTGATGTCAAAAAAAGAAGGCGTTCGCAATATACTCCATCGCTTTTTCAAAATTCCAAAACATCGTTCAATCGCATTCCTAGCAATAGAATGTCGAAGATTAAACAATTCTTTATAATTTTGTGGTGTATTACTACTCCATTCATTGAGATGATATCGCGTGCCTCGATATGGAGCTAAAAATCCTGGTCCATTGGTATACCCGGCATCCACAAGGTAATACTTTTCTACACCATAAAAAAATAATCACATCACATGAAGAAGTTACAATAATTTGCTAAATTTTTAATCTATAATTATTTTTACCGTGCGGAATATGTAAACAATGTTGTCTATTGATGGCATCACGCAAAACTCGAGAATCAGATGCAGAACCCTCCCATCCAGGCAACACGTACGTAAATTTCATGTCCGGGCTACACGCGCCTAACATATTGATTGAAATACCACCTTTTCTATTACAATATCTAGATCGTGTTTCCATAGGCACAGTTACAGGAATATGGCTACCATCCAGCGCTCCAAAACAATTCTAAAATGTATTGAAAAGAAAATATAAACCTACTTATATAAGAAAATAAGAATTTAATTATTAGAACATAATAACCGAGTACCTGAAACCATTTCCATTTGGCTGCCTCTGATTCACTAAGCATGAAGTCATGCAACTTCAAGTAATCTTTGGTCAATCTCATCACAGCACAAAGAACACGGTTAAACTGCCTATGTATTGTTTCTTTGGAACGATAATAGGTGTTATGTATAACCCTATATTTTAGGTTGTGCCCAAGAATATGGAGAAACATAGCAACGGCCTCTTCAATTGGGACGTGTTTTGTCCGTTTCAATTGACATTTATCTTCCAAAATTTGGCATAATTTCCTAAAACATTGTTTGCTAACACGAAGTTGTTCAAGACATTCAACATCATCGCCTTGATATAATCGACTCAAAAAGGCTCTTCGTTCAAAATGAAAATCACATGAGGGCACCCTAGGTATAATATCGTACTTACGCAAGTAGTATAGTCGAATCACAATTATTGCAAGCATAACCATAATGATATCCATTTCTTCTTCCTCTTCCTCTTCCTCGTTTCTTAGGCGTTTACGATTTCTTTGCACGATTTGTTGATTCATTACTCTTGTAGAGATAAAAAAAAAAAAAAAAAAAAACATCAACAAATTATTCAATTATTGATGAGAATGAGCACAAAATACCGAAATCCACACAATATACTACAAATCACCCCAAAATGTCCAAGAATTTGTCACAAAATACCCAAGAAATTCATACTTTCACATAATTGATCTAGCAAAAAATTGAACCCTAATTTATTCACAAAATTAACAATATGCAAATAGTTGAACCCTAATTTATTCAGAAAATTCACAAAAATGCACTAATTGAACTCTAATTTATTCACAAAATTCACAAAATGCACAAATGGAACCCTAATTTATTCACGAAATTCACAAATAGAACTTAATTTATTCACAAAATGCACAAATGGAACCCATTATTCAGCAAAATAACAAATGAACAAAGAATGAAGCTAGATCTAGGGTGAAATTGAAACAAACAATCAGATCTACACCAAATTGAGCAATAAATATGGAAAAGAAATGACCAAAAACCTGTTCGTGCCGTTCGGTTCGTTCGCCGTTCAGTTCGTCCGCCGTTCAGGTCGTCGCCGTTCAGTTCGTTCGCCGGCTGTGCGATGGTGGTCGTCCTCTTCAGCACAGGTCGTCGTTCAGCCTAGATGGTCGCCAGATCCGTTCGTCGTCTTCAGCAGCGGTGGTTGTCGCCAGATCCGATCGTCTTCAGCACCGGTGGTCGTCGCAGATCCGGTCGTCTCCCCTCTCTTCGTCGTCGAACGCCGTAGGTCGTCGATTGGTTGGTAGCGGGCTGAAGGGCTACTGATTTTCCAAATCCTTTGGTTGAATGAATTTCTCAAATCCCACCTTTCTCAAATTCATTTTTAAATACCTCCAATCACATAAAAAAGGATTTCCTAAATCCCTTCTCCTATTACCCAAAGGGATTTGCTAAAAAAAGATTTCAAAATCCCCTACCCAATTGAAATCCCCCCTAGAAATCCTTCATCCAAACACAACCTATGTGATATGATACATTTGTGTCGTGTTATTGTTTCGTGTTATTTTCGTGCTACGATAACTTATCATAGTGTCTGTTGTGTCGTTTTGACACGATAATATAACGTGTCATGTTCTTATTTTGATTTTATGACATAATAAGTTATCGTATCATGTTCGTATTTCGTGTTATCGTGCTCATATTAAATTATGACACAACACGAAGCAATGCACGTTAGCACGATTTGCAAAATCTTTCAAGTTCGAATAGCATTTTCCATAATTTTTACCATTAAGAGTGGCAAATTTAAAATATTAATAATTTTTTTTTTTATTATATAGTATTTTTAAATATATACCTACTTGCATTTCAATTTGATTATTTAGCTCTTTCACGAGAATAACACAATTAGAGAGTAAAGGAAGATTTTTAAGTGCAAATATCAATTTACTATAAAATTTAAAAATTAATTAAAAAAATTCTTATTATGTAGTTGCAAGTGTGTCACTAATACGCAAATTATGACGGAAATAATATAATAACTTTATAATAATTAAATTATTACCATGAAATAGTCAAAAAGTAGGGCCATTGACATTTAAGGTATTTTCTCTAAAGTGAGGTTTTGACCATTTTTCACAGAGGTAAATTAGATACCAAATAAGAAATAATTGTTTAGGAAAATTCATGAATTATTTTAGTAAACATTCTTTGTATTCTAAATACTAAATTTACTATTTCATGGATATATTTATACAATTTACTATTTTTAATGACTACATAATAGTTTTTTTTTTAGATTCAATATGGTTGATATTGATCAAATGATAAACTTATCTAAAGTACTTTTTGTTTGGGTACAGTAATGTCTAGATCAATTTACATGCATCTCAATTAATTATCTGAAGTACTTTTTGTTTAGGTACAGTAATGTGAGCCCAGATCAATTTACATGCATCTCAATTAATTATCTCTCTAAACGATATTAAGGGTGCATTTTTATCACATCATACATTCAGAAATAAATTCAATATTTAATTATTAGAATGCTTCATAATAAAGTCAAATTCTGATTGACAAAAAAATATGGCATCTCTTTAGCGATGACAAAAAACCTGAACCAACAAATAACCTAAAGAAACTGCACCGAATAGTCCGATTCTGAAACTGATTACATGGTTTGGTTGCGATTTTGATTTTGAAATTAACAACTGAAACGGTTTTGATTTTGGGATAGTAACCATGAAACTGAACCGCAAAACTGATATTTTAGATGTATTTTTATGATATATATCATCAATTTTTTTTTATATATTTACAATATATGTTTTTATTTATTATAACAATTATGGTTACAACTATTTATTTTAATTATCTTTGTAACAATTAATAGTGTTTTTTTTTTTGGTAATTAATTTTTTAGTCCTCTATAAAGACCCAATAGAGAAAAAAGACCCTCTGACATGAACAATTAAATTTTCAGACCCCACTACATTTTTAGAAAAAAGTCCTTCATTATGACCCTCCATGTTAACATTTATTTACAAGTCTGCCATTTTGTCATTATGCAACAAAACAAATTTGAACAATAAAGGATGTTAACGTTAACGTAATTTGTTCAAGTAAACACCACTTACCTATATTACAATATTACATTGAGATTGACGTTAACGTTGTTAAATCCATTTTTTTTTGTTAACGCATCATCTCCCAATTTTTCTGTTTATGCATTACGTTAACGTTGACTCATTTTATCACCAGACGTATTGTATATTTTTTCTCTTGAATATTTATCATATTTTTTGTGTGTGTTAATGTTAATGCATTTTTTTGTGTGTGTTTCATATTATCGTCTCTTTCATTATTTGTTTTGTGTGCATTAACGTTAATGTTAGTTGCATTAATGTTAATGCAAATACAACCCAACACATTAGTTTTATTGCGTTAATATTAACACAATTACAATCTAGCACACTTAACTTAATTGTGTTAACGTTAACGCAATTACATGTCCAATACATTTAGTTGTGTTAACGCTCAATACATTTAGTTGTGTTAACGCTCAACTTTAGAGAGTGAGTGAGAGAGAGAGTGAGCTTAGAGTGAGAGAGAGAGAGAGAGAGAGAGAGAGAGTGATAATTAATATAAATAAGAGAGAGGGTTTGTTTAGGGGTACATGTGTCTTTTTAGTGTTCTTTTTGTTTTTTTGAAGGATTAAAAACTTAATTGATTGTACTATTTGGTTTGAATCCTAACCAAACATATGAAAAGAATTTTTTTCTCAATGATCTCTCTATGGGGGATTATATAATAAAAAACTTTTTTTTTTTAATTTATATTTTATATTTTAGTTATATTTTTGTTTATATATAAAAAACAATGGTCCGCGCTTTCGTGGTTTTGACTTTTTATGAAATTAAAAAATCTTAAATAGTTTTGCGGTTTCTCGGTTTTGTATAAATTTAAATGGTTCGGTTTTAAAATCGTTTAAAAAAAAATTGGCAGTTTCAGTTGCATTTTTAATTTGGTACATGTGTAACGATTTTGATTTTAGTTTTATATGAAGTCGGACCGAATTGACATTCCTACATTTCTATTGGCCAACCGGAATAACATCGCACTAATAATAAATAAGAAGTAAATTACGAGTGAGATAGTATAATAATTTTATAATAATTAAATTATTACTACGAAATAGGCTCATGAAAGTAGGGCCATTGACATTTGAGGCATTTTCTCTCTAAGATAATGAACCAGTGAAAATGAAGTAAGCAAAAACTACAGTGCATTTCCGTTGCCAAAAACTTCTGACGGCCCAACAGAACCGTAAAAATGGCGACAGCCACGTTCTCTTCACACCCCCCTCGTCTTGACTACAACTTCCTTCCCTTGCCTATGTCCAGCTCAAACTCCCACCACAACGCAAGCACCAGCTTCTCTCATCATCGTTCCTGGACTGTTGTACCCACTGTACTCTTTCACATTCATCCCCAGCAAGTCCCAATCAACCTAGATTATGAGGATTCCTCTCGAAATCTTCTCTTGGTCCTCCCGGAATCTGCCATTTCTTTACCTTCCGATACTCTTTCTCCTTTTTTGGATCGAATCCGCATCTGGGTTCGGATCGATGGGACCCATATCGGCCGCTTTTGGGGACGACGGCTTCTTCTGCGCCATTGATGCCAGCGGCAAGCAAGAAGTGATCTGTTGGGGAAAAGGGAGTAATCTCTCGTCTTCGAGTCCGTCTGTGCATTCCGCCGAGATTCCTCCGCTGGCGGCGCTATCCGGCGGCGATGGTTTTATCTGTGGCATTTTAGCGAACACCTCTCTGGCGTATTGCTGGGACTCGGCGGGTTCGAGTTCAGAACTCGTCCCTCCGATCTTTAGAACCACGGCGTACTCGCATGTAGCGGCGGGTCAAAATCATGTCTGCGCAATTAGAGGTTCGTACTTCTCCGACACTGATTCTGGTACAGTTGACTGTTGGGACATCGTTCGAACATCTAATAACAGTTTGAGTTCCAAACAGAGTACTCTGTTTTACAATCAAATAATCAATACGCGTGTTTTCAAAAGAATTGTTTCCGGTGAAGGGTTTACTTGCGGAGTAATCCGGGAGGGTGATCTTGTCTGTTGGGGACCTAACTCAGTCAATTTAGGAATTTCCAGTCTATCGGAAAATTTCATAACCTTAGCTTCAGGAATAGATTCTCTTTGCGGTGTTTCAGAATTATCCGGCGAGATCAAATGTTGGGGTAACAACGATTCCTTTTCCACTCCACCAATCGGAACTAGGTTTGTATCATTAACCGCCGGCGCACGCCATTTTTGCGGGATTAGAGAAGATAATCACGGAATTGAATGCTGGGGGAGCTTCAATTCATCCTCTGTTCCAAAAAATTCTGGTTTTTCCGCAATTGCTTCGTCCGATTATTTCACATGCGGCATTAGGGAAGATGATTTAGTTTTAGATTGTTGGTTTGCAAATGTGACATCTCTCCCTGATTTTGATCCTCCATTGGAGCTATGCAATCCCGGTTTATGTACTTCTGATCCATGCGGCGAAGGGAAATTTTCATTTAACGCCAGCCTCTTAAACGAGCCTGATTTAACAAGCTTGTGTGTGCGAAAAGATCTAAGGATCTGTTTGCCTTGTGGGTTGAATTGCTCCATCGGATTCTTCCCTTCTAGTTCATGTACTGAAAATGCCGATAGAGTATGCACCCCCTGTTCGCTCTGCCAGAACAGCTCTTGTTGGGACATTTGCAGGCTCCAATCTTCGCCTGAGATTGATAGGAGCCACCGTCATCGCCACTTTCTCCGGCTGCTGATTATAGTATCTGCTGCCTCCGGTTCGTTGCTAATTTTCATCGGAGTTTGCCTTTTGTTCTGTTCGTTTAAACCTGGAAAAGGCAACAAAAAGAAGCAATTCGGTTCGTGCATTGGCAAAAAGGAGGTGGAAACCAATGAAAATCTCGACACGAATCACGCTCCGGCAATCGTGCCGCCGTTGCCTGGCATGGCTCAAGTTTTCCGGCTATCGGAACTGAAGGACGCCACCAATGGGTTCAAGGAATTCAACGAGCTTGGAAGAGGAAGCTACGGCTTTGTCTACAAAGCCCTCCTCCCCGACGGACGGCAGGTGGCGGTGAAGAGAGCCAATGCCGCCACCATAATCCAAACCAACAGCCGCAATTTCGAAACCGAATTGGAAATCCTCTGCAATCTCCGCCATGGTAATATCGTCAATTTGTTGGGATATTGCGCTGAGATGGGGGAACGGCTCCTTGTATACGAGTTCATGCCGCATGGCACCCTCCACGATCGCCTCCACGGCGGACTCTCCCCCCTCAATTGGAGCCTCCGGTTAAAGCTTGCGGCACAAGCTTCGAAAGGTCTCGAGTATCTTCACACGCAAGTTTCGCTACCGATTGTTCATCGGGACGTCAAGAGTTCGAATATTTTGTTGGATTCCGATTGGGTGGCGAGGATCGCCGATTTCGGGCTTGTGATTCTTAATGGTCGGGATTTGAATAGCGACATGAAAACCGATGTTTACGATTTCGGGGTCGTTCTTCTCGAGATTTTGAGTGGGAGGAAGGGTTACGATAGGGATTGTGTTACTCCGAATATAGTTGAATGGGCGGTTCCTTTGATACGAGAGGGAAAGGCGGCGGCGATAATCGATCGGTACGTGGCTTTGCCAAGAAATGTCGACCCGTTGCTTAAGCTTGCTGACGTGGCGGAGCTTGCCGTGAGGGAGAATCCCGTCGAGCGGCCCACGGTGTCAGAGTTGGTGGTTTCGTTGGAGTTGATTTTGAAAGATGGGTTGATTTTGTAGCGGCTTCCGGTGAGTGATGATTTTGCTTGCAACTGTACATTTTGTTATGAGCATTTTTGTGCATTGTGTCGCTTATTTATACCGACCGATTGCCGCCTTGAATTTCAAGAAAAATAAATAAATTATTTTTGTTCTTTTTTCCCTACAAAAGTGAAGTTTTTATGCAATTTTCATACTAGGTTTTGATGATTCTTTTGCTTATTTATAAGCATGAATTGAAGGATAAGGTCCTTGAATAAAAATGGATTTTTCTTCTCCTTTTTTTTTTTTTTTTTTTTTTTTCCCATTCTTATATGCCTTAACCCCTAACCCCAAAATGAAGAAGAAGAAGAAACTTAAGGGGTGTGTTTGGATGAGATATTTGAAGAAATAAATTTTATTTTGAAGAGGGATTTGTAAAAGTTCCGAAAGGATTTATCTAGGGAGTGTTTGGTTGTGAGGAATTCGAGCCTGCTCCCAAAATTTTGTGATTAATGTACAGAAATACGTTTAGTAAACACGTTTTAATTCCCAAAATTTTGGGAGTAAATCCTAAATTCCTTAAGAATTTGAGAAATAAAAAAATGTTGATTCCTATTTACTCTCACAAAACTATTCCCACCACCACCCCGCAGGCCACCTCCACCCCACTGGTCACCATACATTTAAACAAAAAAAAGAACAAATGTTGTGACCAAACATGTTTCTTGTTTCTGTTCTTGTATATTAAAAGAAACAATTTCAGTAAAATGCTCATTACCAAACATGTTTCTATTCGCTGAATACTCTAGAACGGAAATAGAATTCACATCCCAATTTATTTGAAGTAGAAACAGAAAAGCACAAGCACTAACCAAACGCCACCTAGAAGATCAATTCCAATTCCAATCAATTCTAATTCTAATTACAATGCATGAATTCCGTGTTGCCAAACTCCACCTAAAAACCTAAAAAAAAATAAAAAAATATTTATCGTGTTCTCCATGGGATGCTTAACCTGTCAGATGAAACTGGAATGACTCAGATCAATTGTTCTTCCTGTGTTTCTGCACAAATCACTTCAGGTAATTGACTTATTTCCATTAATCTGCTCCCTTTCTTTGACTAAATGCTGATCAGCTTATAAAAGTTGATTGCTTTGTACATACAGAATGAGTCTTATTCCTCTAATTATATAGCCGCCGTTACAGGCTAAATTAGGAAGAATACTATTGAAATAAATGGGCTAATAAAACCCTACAATAAAGATACCAAAAATAGAAATCAACGCATTAAAATAATATTTCAACAATATATAATAATTGGAACTTCCGGCTGAAGATTTTGTTCATCATTATATCTTGTTTTACTAGGTTTTATCGTTATTGCTCTTAATTTTCTCTGGAACTTTAGTTGTTAGACCATTTTGTTGTTACGTTCCTCTCTCTCTCCCCCCCTCTCTCTCTCTCTATATATGTATACTTCCAACCCTAGTTTCCTTATTAAGCTCCTAAAATCTATGGAAAAAGGCGATGGCGGTTCTTGCTTTTTAGCAAATTGACAAAGAAAAAGAAGAAGGGTTGTTAGTTAGCTTTTGAGGGAAAAAAGATATCGAAAAAGGAATTTCTAAAGATTGTTGAAGTTTACCTGTTTTTAGCTGCAGATAGTACCTTTTTCTCCTTTATAAATTCAGCTTCAATTCAGTGTTTCTCTTCTTGAAAACGGTTTTACTCATGTTCTTGAAGCGTTCTCTTTGAGACTGCGATTTCATGAATATATAGTAAGGATGTGTTTGGCTGAAATTTGAATGCATATGTATGTATGTATGATTACATGCCTGGCTCCCTGCATGCCATTTGCAAAGTCCATTTCATGAATATATAGTAAGGATGTGTTTGGCTGAAATTTGAATGCATATGTATGTATGTATGATTGCATGCCTGGCTCCCTGCATGCCATTTGCAAAGTCCATTGATAATAATCTGTGGCCTTCATGGATGGCGTGTATGGAGCCGTGCATGCCATGCTACTTTAATTATATACATGCATATATATGCATATCGTTCTGTTTGGCGCTTTAAAATACATGCCTAGAATATGTATTAGCAGTGTTTGAAGGTTTACCCTTGATTTTCACTTTGTTTTTTCATGCCATATTTCAACATCAGATCTGCCTTCTAGGTCGCATTTGGTTAGTGTTTAAATAAAAACTACAAAAGTAATAAGCCGTCTATTTTTATTTTTTTTTGTGCTGTTTAATCCAAGAAATTTGTTTAGAAAAATTGGGAACAGACCGATGACATATATTCTGTTCTCTTTTTCCTGTTTAAGTTCTAAGTTTTATGGGAACAGAAATCAGTTTCTTATTTTTATCAGTTTTAATTTGTTTGAGGCAAAAGCAGGTCTAATGAAGACCGCTTTCTGGAGCAGTTGCCAAATACATCTTTAGAAATGGTGTTTCTTTGAAGAGGTTTATGGATAATTTTGTTGATCTTTTTGAGTCTTGGATCAAATTTATACCTTTACTATCTTATACATGTGAAAAGAAAAAAAAAAAGAAAAATGTTTCCGTTATGCTCCCTGATATTTAGGTCAAATTTCTGAGAACAAAACAAAATTATTCTCAGATTTTGATCCAAATTTTCAGGGAACAGAAACACTAAACGAACGCAGAACCCTACCTACCTGTTATCAAATCCTTATTAATCCTTAAATCAACCTCCACCACCCCTCTCCTACCTGCCCAATCTGCAAGAGGCATACTGAATCTGAACATGGCTAATCAAACCTCTAGGGAATTTTAGGTGTAGCTTTGGTTTGTTGGTTATGGTCTTCTTGGCATACTCTCTGTGTTGATGCTTTTTATGCATCTTATGATTCTTCTTTTGGAAAAAAAAATAAAATATCCATGGAAGTGAGTACTATTATAGATTATCTTCAAATTGTTGGAGTTCTTTTTGTATCATTACTATCGTTGGTGCTCAAAACTTGTCAACAGATGAACAGGTAGACCCGCTCTGTTGCCTACCGATCTGAACGTTCATGGAGAATTGGTTTGCCTAGTATCCGATCCATATACTTGTACCTGCAGAAAGAATAACTGGGGTGTTCCACAACGAAGTCCTTCAGGTGTGAGAGTAAGTATTCGAGCCGACGAGTATAATTGTATTAGAGGGCAAGAATATAGGCAAGGGACTTCAGATTGGGGTAGACCCCGATACAGGTGAAGTAGGAGGATTAGTCCTAATTCGGTTTGATTAGGGCTTAATGTGGTCTAATTAACAATTGACCTTGGTGAAAGACGGTGGCCTAAAGAATTCAGCCCAGGTAGCCCAACAACAACAGTCTAACAAGGCCAGATGAACACGGACCAATGACAATTCGTTGACTACCATATAGGTGGTTCAATCTATTAGAGATACAAGGAGAGGACCAGTATCATGGGGAACGGGGGCATGAAGCAGAGTAAGTTGTCCATAAGTATGGTAATAGCCCGATTATAGGCTTTGGAAGAGGTTGGCCAAGATGCATAAACACCCCCATTAGTTGTCCCCTCCCCCCAACGTCGGTTGATTGGGGAGCGCATAGCCAGTGGTAGAGATGAAATGCCATGTACCTTGGATCAACGATCGACCTGCTATAACATGGAGATGATATTGATCATTCAATCGCTCCGGCGATGTACGGTGAGGCGACACAAAGGTCAGAACAAGTGAAAAACTCGAAAGTTGCCAGTCAGGCATGCACAGTTCCCAAGGTGACGTTTTCTATTCGACCATCCGGTGGACAACGTGTGGCATATGTCCGCTCGATTTTGTCAGAGCAGAAGTGATCATGGCCATTCATTATGAATTGATCTTTGTCACTAAAGGATCCCATATAAGGCTGCTTAGTCGCATTTCATTTTCATATTTCCTTCTCTTGGTGATCGTCTCAAATTCAAGCTGACCAATAATCCTTCTCCCTAGTACATTTGCCTTACAAAAAAGAACCCTTAACACCAAGTGTTCTTCCTCGAATAGCAGCACCTATCCCAAAGGACTAAGCTCCAGCTTGTCCTTGGTGATGGAGGTCAGATCACGGCCGACGATGACACTACCCAGTACCCAAAGGCAAATTTAGACATCGATCTGGGCAATACTAATTATTGCAGTCTGGTCGACCCCGACGGCCAAGATAATCCTTGCAAAGGTCCCTTCCCCACGGGCGGGAAGAAGATTATAAGTGAAGGGGTGAGCAACTCCCATGCCTCTTTCGTCGATGAAAAACTCCCCTAGGGAGATGGCCAGCTTACCATGGCCAATATCGGGAGCGTTGGAAGCTGAATGATGCCCAAACATCACATAAGGGCAATCTTAATGAGGTAGACCCCTAGTGCAATGTTTGGACGAAGAAAAGCTAGGCTACTGAGAAGGACCCTTGTCAACCTCAGGGTGACCTAAGACGTCCCAAACTCCGTTGAGCTGCAAGTCCTGACGAAACATGATTGAGTACACCAGCCCCCACCAGGTTTCAGTGTAGTGTACGAGGAATAGCTCAACGGTGGGCTAAAGTTCCCTTTACACCCCTTCTTCCCGGAGATATGCCACAATTCACCAGGTTGCGTAGGGATAGGGGTTGAAGTCCCTAGAGTTGATGATGTAGTATTCAAAGCTAACAATGCCCACAGCCGACCAGACGAGTTTGATAGAGCTGAGCTCAACCTCTGGGTCGTGCTTTTGGGTAACATCACTGGGATAAGTAGATCGATTAATAATACTTATATAATTTTTTAATTTTTTGTTGTCGTTAATTCGGTTCTAACTAATTTATGTTCAGTAGGCATACTACGCGTTGGTCAAATAACGAGAACGCTGCAACTCAAGTAGCAGCCTAAATGAACAAGTAGAGGAGTTGAAGGCCCAGACAACAAGTTTGGCCAAAGTTTATTCTTAGTCCAACATGGACATGGATCAGCTTTGAGCCGAGCTGCGATTGGACCAGGTGCCCGGAGAGGTTGCTCGGCGTCCGATAACAATGTTGCAAGTCTGGTTTCTAATTGAGGAGTATATGGATTCTCAGGAGTACATGATACCCTTAAAGAAATTAGGTCAAACATTGTAGAGATCAACTTCCGGTCTTGGAGATCGCCCTTGATTATGGTTTAGATGCCTCGTGCGGCAAAAGGGAGGGAGCCGAGGAAGAGACTGGGAATCAGGCCCAGGGTGCTAAGAGGGTAGGAGACGAGGACGTGATGATAAACATAACCGACAACAATCCGAATGAGCAGTAGCCTTTTTTTTAATCTCCTGTACATTTTTTATGGTAGCGTTCAGTACATTGGTGAGTCAATAGCTCGTCGTCGCTAGTTGTAATACTTTTTGCTTCATTTTTTTTTAAAATAATGTACTTAGACCTCGAGTCCCAACACTAGTAACTTCCACAACATCAATGAAAAGAAAAAAAAAAAGAAGAAAAACATTAACCCTTCTCTTGATCATCTGTCCATTGCCTTTTATTTTCTTCTTTGTTTTGTTACTTTGCACGTTACTGCTCGATGTTCTATACTTGCATGAACTATGCAAAATTCAAATCTCTCTCTCACCCGAGCCTCCTTTTAACATTAATATAACTGACTGAACCTCAAACATGCCTCCATTTATTTATTTTTTTGTGTTTTTTTTTTGCAAAGGCGTGGAAACTAACCTGGGTTTTACTATTGCCTGCCCCCACAGTCCCTGAGGGTTCAAGGAAGCAATTTAGGAGAAGGTAGTCGAAGGCTTGTAGCAGGTGACAATGGTCACCCCGTTGTTTAGAATCCATTACTGTCCACATCGTTCTTTGGATCTGTATAGCTTACAATGTAGACCAGGACAACGGTGGCACGATTAAGCAATGAACCTAAAGGATATAGGGAAAGAAGAAAATTATATTGATAATTTCTGTACATACAGAATGAGCCTTATTCTCCTAATTATATAGCCGCAGGAGCAGGCTAAATTAAGAAGAATATTATTGAAATAAATGGGCTTAATAAAGCCCTACAATAAAGATACGAAAAATATAAATTAACGCATAAATATAATATTTCAACACTCCCCCTCAAGCTGGGGCAAAAATGTTGATGAGCCCTAGCTTGCTAATAGCTAACTGAAGGAGAGATGGTCCTGTAGACTTGGTGAACATATCAGCAGCCTGTTCTGAAGATGGGACGAAGGCTGGTGTGATGACTCCCGATTGGACTTTTTCACGAATGAAGTGGATATCCACCTCAATGTGTTTCGTTCTCTCATGAAGAACTGAATCTGAGGATAACATTATGGCAGACTTGTTGTCACAGAACAACTTAGATGAGTTTCCAACGGGAAGTCCTAACTCAGTCAAAAGGGAACGAAGCCAAAGGAGTTCACATGTTCCTTGAGCCATAGCGCGATACTCAGCTTCGGCAGAAGATCGGGAAACGACAGATTGCTTCTTACTTTTCCACGAGATTAGGTGTCTTCCGTTAAAGGTGCACAGACCAGAGGTCGAACGTCTATCGTCCTTCTATCCTGCATAGTCAGCATCTGTAAAGCAGGAGAGTCCCTCCTGTATCCCTGTCATATAGAAGAGACCCAGACTGGGGCATGTTTTGAGGTACCGAAGGATATGGTAGACAGCATCCATGTGTGATGTACGTGGTGAGTGCATAAATTGGCTTACAACACTGACAGCATACGTAAGATCTGGCCTTGTATTAGTCAAATAGATGAGACGTCCCACAAGTCGCTGATATACTGATGGATCTGATAATAATTCTCCCGAGTCTGTTGTTAACTTAAGGTTCGGATCCATGGGAGTGGAGGCTGGTCTACATCCAAGCATCCCAGTGTCTTGAAGAAGACTAAGAGCGTATTTTCGCTGCGAGAGAGAGATACATTTCCGAGACCGAGCAACCTTAATATCGAGAAAGTAGCGGAGATGACCCAAATCCTTGATATCAAAAATATGTCCGAGATCTTTCTTTACCTGCTGAATGCCAGGTGCGTCGTCTCCGGTGATAATAATATCATCCACATAGATTGAGATAATGATGCACCGTCCCTGGTGTTGGCGACGGATGAAGCAAGTATGATCTGATTGACACTAGATAAACCCCATAGTGAGGATGGCTTCGCTGAATCGATGGAACCATGCACGAGGAGACTGCTTAAGTCCATAGAGGGATTTTCGGAGTCGACAAACTTTGCCTGAATACTCTCCCTGAGACCAAAATCCCGGTGGAGGCTCCATATAGATAGTCTCAGTCAGGGCACCATTAAGGAATGCATTCTTGACATCCAACTGGTGCAGTGGCCAAGAATGAGATGCAGCCAATGAAATAAGAAATCGGACAGTAGTCAATTTAGCAACCGGGGCAAAGGTGGCACCGAAGTCTTTACCCGGGATTTATGTGTAGCCCTTAGCAACAAGCCGGGCTTTGTACCGATCAATCGAACCATCAGCTAGATATTTCACACTGAAGACCCACTTACAACCAACCGGCCGTTCACCAGCCGGTAAATCAACCAAGTCCCATGTATGATTCTGCTGTAGGGCATCCATCTCTGCTTGCATGGCGGCAACCCACTGTGGATTCTGGAGGGCCTCATAAACAGAGCGAGGAATGACAACCGAATCAATATTTCCAAGGAAGGATTTATATTGATCTGAGAGACCCTGAAAAGACAAATACTTGGAAATCGGATGATTAGTAGAATATGAAAGAAGGTAGCGGGATGGTGGGTGACGTTCCCGAGTCGGGTAACGGCGGGGAACAGGGTCAAAGATAATGGGAGAAGAAGATATACCTGAGTCCGGAGAAGATGTCGGCAGGGGATGTGAGACACGTGGACGACGAGAGTAGACTCGTAAGGGGGTAGGTGAGGGATCCGGTGGGGGATGGGATGTGGGCGGGGAAGATATATCTAAGACAGGGATAGGACGCGGAAGTGGAGTATGATCCCCAGTAGTGGGTGCCTGAATAGGTGGAGAAGATACAATACCAGAAAAATAGGGTACAGTCTCAAGGAACGTAACATCGAGAGAGTGGTAAGTACGGTAGGTAGTTGGATCGTAGCACCTATATCCTTTTGACATGGAAGAATAGCCGAGGAAAATACACCGAATAGATTTATCATCTAACTTAGTGCGAGTAGGGCTCCGATTCTGGACAAAACACGTACAACCAAAGATACGGGGTAAGATAGGAAAAAGGGTGCTAGTGGGTTGCAATATATGAAAGGGGGTTTGACCAGTAAGGACACGGCTCGGGGTCCGATTAATGAGATAGGCAGCAGTAAGAACAGCCGTGTGCCAAAAAGATTTGGGAACATTCATTCCACGCAAAAGACAACGGACGACAGACATAATATGACGGTTCTTACGTTCCGCCACACCATTCTGTTCAGGGGTGTAGGGGCAGGTAAGTTGCTGAAGGATACCGTGCTTATTAAGCTCAGCTCGAAATTCATCGGATAAGTATTCTCGGCCATTATCAGACCTGATATTGCACACAATGGTTTTATATTGGGTTTTTATCATTTGATGGAAGTGGGTAAAGTGAGTGTAAACCTCGGATTTGTGCTTCATCAAATAAACCCAAGTACACTGACTATAATCATCTATGAAGGTGACATAGTAGCGGTGTTTGGAAATGGCTGTAACAGGAGAGGGTCCCCAAATATCAGAATGGATAAGATCAAAGGCTTGGGGGGCACGGTGCATGCGAGGAATATAAGAGGTACGTGTGTGTTTAGACAATTCACAAACTACACATTGAAATTTAAAGTCTTTGCAAGCTTTATTAAGAGATGGAAACAACCAACACAAATATTGAAAGTTTGCATGTCCTAAACGAGTATGCCACAAGTTTAAACTTTTGAAAGAACACATAGAGGAATCAAAAACAGGTAGTACAGAAGCTTGCATACTAAAAGGTGGAACAGGTGGAGGTGGAGGGTTGCCAAAGTAGTAGAGGCCATCGCGTTCATATCCCCTGCCAAAAATCTTCCTCGTAGTCAGGTCCTGCAAGAGGCAACGATCAGGTAAGAACACAACGGCACAGTTAAGATTTTTTGCAAGACAACTAACGGATAGAAGATTATAGGCAAATTTAGGAACATAATAAACAGAGTAAAGAGTGATATCAGGGGATAAGTAGGCATTTCCCTGACAACGAATAGGGATAGAAGTACTATCGGCAATGCATACAGACTTGTTAATAGGTGACATAGGGGAGGTGATGGTAGAAATCTCACCAGTCATGTGATTGTTAGCCCCGGAATCCAGAATCCAAGTAGGGCAGCCAGACTTACCATGAAGCGCAGTAGGAGTACCGGAGGCGAGAGCAGCCGTGGGGCCGGAAGACGATGCCAAAGTGGTTAACTGAGCCTGAAGTTGGGCAAGTTGGGCCTGGACGTGAGAAATATCCAGCGAAGCTGATGGAGAATTTTCGGAACCAGGGACAATATCGGCAATAACACCAGTACGTGGTCCGCCTCTTCCTTTCCGCCCTCCTAGGTTTCGGGGTTTCAATTCAGGATGAAGAATGTAACAACGATCAATGGTGTGACCAGGCTTTCGGCAGTGCTGACAGTATGGCCTCGTGCCTGATGGGCGAGGACCAGAAGGAGCCGGAAATGCCATCTGCGAACCAGAAGGAGCCGGAAAAGCCATCTGCTCAGGGACTGAGGGAGGGACTTCAGGTGGGAGAAGGAGCCGACGTTTGGAATCATTGTCAACAGTAGAGAATGCAATGTATAGATCTGGCATCGGTGATGTGTTCAAAATCTGAGTGCGAAGATTCTTGTACTCTGGATTTAAACCCATCAAGAAATGGTATGTGTGTCGACGATCCTGGCGCTTGGCTTCGATCTTAGCAGCATCTTCAGGGAATTCACTCAGAGGTTCATACTGCGCAAGTTCTTCCCACCGAGATTGAAGGTAACCAAAGTAATCTGCGACTGAAAGTCCCAAGGATGCCTGGGAGGCGTGGGAAATCTCACGGTAGAGCTCAAAAATCCGTGATTCATTGCGAGAATGAGCATACATCTTCGTAAGAGCAGACCATAATCCACTGACCGTCTCGTGAAACATGAAGATGTTATAGATCCGTTCCTCCATAAAGTTGAAGATCCACCCGAGGATGGTACAATTATCAGCGTCCCATTGAGCAAACTTGGGATCGTTGATATCTGGCTTTGGCTTAGTGCCGTTGAGCCATCCTGTCTTACGTTTTCCACCAAGGTAGAGACGGAGAGAGCGGGACCAGGCAGGAAAGTTCGCTCCATTGAGTAAGACGGTGGTAACACGTTGGACCATGGCCTCAGGGGCACGAGTAGAATCCAAGCGGGCGGATAACTGTGGAGCATGAGCGGTCCGAGATGGGACGTCACCTTCCCTTCCGGATGCCATGAATACAGATGTGATGAGTCCGTAGCAATGAAATACACAAACAAAATGCTACGGAGGACTGATCTGGCTCCGGAGAGAGAAGGCACAAGCTGAGAAGCGAACTTGAGACAGAGTTACCCAATCATTCAGGAAATCAAAGAGGCGGCCATGTATTTAGAACAGCCGGAATACCAACAACCGGAGAACAATCCGCAATTGGCAGCAGGGTCGCGAAGACCGTGGGTCGCGAAATCGCAGGCGAAGACCGTGGGCTACGAAATCGCAGCTGGGGGTCGCGAAATCGCAGCTGGTTGTTCGCGAAGATCGGGGCTGGGGGTCGCGAAGATCGTGGGTCGCGAAATCGCAGCTGGGGGTCGCAAAATCGCAGCTGGTGGTTCGCGGAGATGGCGAGGTCGGTGGCGAACTGGTTTGGCGTCGGGCGCAGTGGGTTGCGATCGGTTCGAAGGGGGTTGCGGTGGTGGCTGGTCGGTTCGAAGGGGGTTGCGGTGGTGGCTGGTTTTGCAGGCTAGGGTTTCGGCGGCGGTTTCGGTGGCGAGGCTGAGATGCGTAGGGTGGGGGTTTGTCTGGCGACGACAAGCTAGGGTTTCGGTGGGTTGATTGCGGTCGGTTCGAAGGGTTAGGGTTGCGATGGTGGCTGGTTTTGCAGGCTAGGGTTTCGTGATTGGAGGCGGCGGCGGCGGCGGCTTGGTGGTGGTAAACAGTGAAGTCAACGGCTTTTAGGGTTTGGAGAAAAAAATATTGGCTCTGATACCATGTAGAAATTTTTAATGGGCCTAACTCACTCTCAAAAGACGCCTTGTAAGAGGAGGAAGGCTCATTCTGTATGTACAGAAATTATCAATATAATTTTCTTCTTTCCCTATATCCTTTATGGTATCAGAGCCAAGCATTTGTCTGATGTTGGGCGTGTTAAATCCCACATCAACGATGGGCCCCCCGATATCCGTTCGCAGTGGTTTTTCAAAGTCCACCCTGCGCGTGAGAGGGCGTGTTGAATCCCACATCGCTTGTGTTACCTAATCCTGGGCTATATATAAAGCCAAGGGCAATCCTCCTCTTACAAGGCGTCTTTTGAGAGTGAGTTAGGCCCATTAAAAATTTCTACAGAACCCGAGCAGTTGGTCATCTTGCTTGACTGGCCTGTGGCTAGCTCAGGACGGTTGCAATGCTCAGGAGATTTTCCATTAGCTAGTCAGTTTAATACTTAAGCAAAGTTAGAAAAAATCGTTAATATTTCACTAGATTGTCTGTAGTGGTAAACAAAAAATGACAATTTTAATACGCATTACATTAAGAGTCTATATTATAGGCGGTTTGGTAGTATATTTTTAGGTTGGTGGCGTTCCATGGGTGCCAGAGTGGCTAGCCATCCTTGGTTTTTAGTTAGTAGGTCCTTAGTCTGGCAATTCTCATTACCCAACAGGGGCCTTCCCAGGTCGGCGCCAACTTTCCTAAGCCAACCTCTTTTGTAGCCAATGTCACCTTCTTGAGAACCAGGTCTTTGATTAGGTTGGACCGTTGCCTCACACGACCATTGTAGCATTGGGAAACTTCTTGGTATACTATCTGGCATATATGTTTTCCCCCTCGTTTTTCCTTGAATAGGACCAAGTTGAGCATCAACTAGGCATCATTCATTTCTTGGTTGAAGCATACCGCTATTTGAGAAGACGATACAACAATCTCCGCAGGTATCACAACCTCAAAGTTGAATGTCAAGGTAAATGGGGTCTCCATGTTGATCGTGTGGTATGCCAAAATAACTAATGGTAGGTTGTCGATCGACCATCCTTTGGATTTATCCAAGCGGGTCTTAAGGTTTTGTAGAATCATACGGCTCCTCACTTCCACTTGCTTGCTTGACTAGGGATGTTCAGGTGACGCATAATGAGATCGGATGCACAACCCAACATAGAAGTCCGATAAGTACAATTGTTGTACTGAGTTTTGTTGTTTGATATGATAACCTGAGATATTCCAAATTGCAAATGAGGTAGCGCCAGGTAAAATTCTTAATTTTTTATTTCGTTATTTTTGCTAAGGGTTCGACCTCCACCTACTTGGTAAAATAATCAATAGCCACTCAAAGAAACTTGCATTAGGTCACCATTGGGAAAGGACGAGGAGATCGATCCCTATTGATTAAACAACCAGGAACTTTCCAAGGGCATCAGCTCTACCGATGATTGGTGTGGATGGGTCCCAAAGCTTTAGCATTTATCGCAGGTCCTCCAAAACAAGGCAATGTTTAATTCGAGGTTGGGCCAGTAATACCTATGGTGAATGATCTTCTAGGCCAGCAACCTGTCTTCAAAGTAGTTCCTATAGATTCCTTTGTGTATCTCGTGAAGCATGTTTTCAGCCTCCTTGAGGCACCGGGCATATGTTCTGAGGACAACCTTGTGTACGAGATCGAGTTTAGAAAGAGTACCGGGTTGCTCAGCACCGTAGCTTCTACACCTCAACGTGGTTCTCAGGTAAGATCTTGTCACACAGGTAGTTGATCAATGGGTCCCAAAGCTTTAGCATTTATCGCAAGTCCTCCAAAATAAGGCAATGTTTAATTCGAGCTTGGGCCAGTAGTACCTATGGTGAATGATCTTCTAGACCAACAACCTGTCCTCTAAGTGGTTCCTACAGATTCCTTTGTGGATCTCGCGAAGGACATTCTCAGCCTCCTTGAGGCACCGGGCATATGGTGAGGACAACCTTGTGTACGAGATCGAGTTTAGAAAAGAGTACCGGGTTGTTCAGTACCGTAGCTTCTACACCTCAACTTGGTTCTCAGGTAAGATCTTGTCGCACAGGTAGTTGATCAATGGGTTCATCCGACACTGGAGCTCACCAACCTGACAAGTCTCTACGAGTATGTTGTTAAGGGTCGTTCTAAGTCGATTGAGGTACTCCAAGGGAACTGAGCATGCAATAGTCTTTTTTCACTACAAAAGTTAGTTGGCCAAGGCGTCTGCGTACTTATTTTTATCCTTGGGTATCTATGACACCTCAGTCTTCTTGAACTTGGACATGAGCACCCTTACACTGTCTTGACAGACGACCGAAAAAGGGTCTTTGACGGAGTAATCCTTACTAATGTGATTAATCGCAAACTGGAAGTCCACCAAGACCTAGAGTTTATCACTCCCAAGAAGCGGGTTAGGTGTAGGTTGGTCAACAAGGCCTTATAATCGATCTCACTTTTGGTGGCCTTAAATTCGAGGTGTAAGCATACACGATTTCATCTCCTTCTGGTGAAATAAAGAGAACCCTAACTCCAGACCCGTCAAAGTTCGAGAAGCTATCCATATACAACGTCAAGATGCTATAGTTGACGAGGCGATCTTCGAGCTTATTGGAGGGGCCAACCTTTCTAGTTATGGGGTGTCAGTCACCTGGACACTTTGGGAGGTCATCTCGGCGTTGAAGTTGGCTAGGAGCTAGCCTTTGATGGTAGTTTTGGGCCTGTAATCGATATGTAACTGACTCAATTAAAGACTCCATTTTTTAGATATCAAGACTGTTGCCCCAAAGAGTTACCCAAGAGAAGGGTGAATTAGATAGTTACCAAATTTAAATAATTAATTCATGTAAACACAAATAATCAAATTTCCTAAATAGATTATTATCTTTATGCGCAGCGAAAATGTGTTTACTTCTAAATGCACACCCAAACACAATATATGAAATAATCAATGCAACACAGAACGATATATCCTGATTCGCAATCCACTAAACTCCTGATTCTTTTACTAGGTAGGAACCAAACCCTTACAATATCGATTTTTTTTCACAAGCTCAAAATCAACTTTTATAATTATTTTTTTCACAAGATTAGGAAGAACCCTATCTTTTTACCAGACTTAAGACTAACCTAATTTTATTACAGGTAGAATCAACACCTAATCCTTTAACAGGCCAAATATCAAACCTACCACTCTCACACACTTTTACATTTATCTTTTTGCAAATTTAGGAAGAACCTTTACAATCACTCAATTCTATTACACAAAGAATTAAAACCTAATTATTTTCAAAGGAAAAGAATAACCTAATCTTTTTGCAGGATAAAGATCAAACCCTAATTTTTTTCACAGGAAAAAGATCGAAACCTAACTACCTTGACTAGACACTGTTCCAAACATGTCTAATCCACTCAAACTCACAAATACAAAAAGATGCAAGTTTCTTTCCACAAGGAGTTTCTACCACCTCAATATGAATATATTCAATTAATAACACGAATAATTATTATGGGATAGATAAACACATTTAAGCACGTAATCAAATAATCAAACAAAAATCGTTTTAAAAAGATTTTTAGAATTTTAAGTTTAAAACAATTTTTTAATCAATCATATACTAAGCAATCAATAAAAATATAATTTCAAAGTAAATAACAAAGTTTGGATAGATCTCATCGGAAAATACTGAAGATAATTACAAAATAGTAATAGATTTCAAGTCGGTAACGCCAAACCACAAGCGCTTTAGATCAAGAACTTAGAATAAATCTTTCACAAAAATGTCAGCGTAAATATCACTCTTAGAATAGCTCAAACTGATTATTCTTGATGTACTCAACTCAATTCTCGCATGTCTATTTTAATTAGGGGTGGACAACGGGCGGATTGGGACGGGTTGGACTAAAATCGTTAACCAAACCAATACTAGGCGGATTAAGTTAGTTTGAACCGTGGACTACCCAATGATGTACGGGTTGGGGCAGGTTGGATTTTATGGGTTAGTTAGTTTAAATCCTGGGCTACCCAATAGTATATGGTTTGAGCCTATTTTCGGGTTGGGCTAATTAAAACCGCGGATTGCTCTTGAAATATAATAAATGTTGCTAAAAAGAAAAATCATTACATTACAAAAATTTGTAGAAAAATTGCGATAAATTTATAGTAACAAAAAAAATAAAAATAATATATATATATATATATATATATATATAATATGTAATTTTTAAGCCATCACAAAAATAGAAAAAAAAATTACAAACATAAGTAATAAAGTCTAAAACGACGTCGTTTTGTGACTACTCGAGCGAGCGGGTTGAACCCATAAGAACATGAGCCAAACTGTAACCCTCCCATACATGTACGGGTTTCAAGATTTCACACCCACGCAATGCGAGGTTAGTATTGGGTGGGTTTTTTGTGGTGCAGATTTGGCGGTTTGGGCGAGTTTGGCTGGTTGATCCAATCCGTTGCACACCCCTAATTTTAATAGACAAATATTAAGCTCTTCAACGGCTAGTTTGACAAAGATATTCCAACCAATGACACTCTTAGACCCCATATATGATAACCTTTCATTTCAGTGTATTTTACTTAAAAATAACTTTCAATTCTCTTATGTAAGTTCATAAAACTATTCTCAATTTAAACCGTAGAGATAAGAAATATTAAACCATTAAATTAGGATAATCTTAAAATATATGAACCAAATCAATAGGGATAACATAATAGGTAGATAATATCTCAATTAGGTTCAAATCTCCCAAAATCTTCTCTTAGAATCATAAAAACAAATAGTTTTTTACTAAGAGACAAAATCTCCCGAAATCTCAATTGACTCAGTTGGTTAACCGAGTCCCACAGGTCGGTTGACCAATCTGACTAGCTCCAGATTCAACCATTGGCTTAAGGCTAGCCAACTGACCGATCCCTTCCAATCAGTTGACCGATTGGATCATAGTGATCCATTTTTCCTTCAATTCACCTACTAACTCAAACGGTTGACCGACCTCTTCATTTAGTTGACCGATTGGATGAGTGTGCTCATTTCCTTCACCAATTCAGCTACTGTTTCAAAATGGTTGATCAACCAATTTCATTCGGTTGACTGACTAGATTAGTAGTACTTCATTTTAACTCACTCACTATTTGATTTGGTTGACCGATTGCAATTATCAGTTGACCGATTGCATTTCTTGGTTGACCGAATTAACCCAAAAATTCAACTTCTTATACTTTAAAACATATTTTCCAATCAGGTCAATTATCAAATTTATTTCACATAAGGAGCAAATACAATATTTCATTTTAAGATCTTAAACTTGTCACTTCTTATCATGACACATATGATTAACTCATTTCACGTGTCGTGTGTGATCCTAATTCGAGTTGTATTAAGAGTATATAAGTAAAGAGTTATTTTCACCTATTTATCTTCAAGATCTTCAAAACTCTTCACATCTTCATTACGTCTATCTTACACCCTTTATGTTTTCTTCATGAGGTCTTCTTCTTAATCACATGCATGAAACTATAAATTTGAAACATTTGATAAAACCATTAGTTCCACAAAAAACATCAATATTTAATTATTTATCAAAACCTTGGATTCAACATGGACACATTAGGAAAATGAAGAATTTGCCATAGACGATGAATGATTAGCATGATGATGGTGTATACCCCTAAATACTGTTAAAGCTTCCTTGAAGTGATTAATAGTGCGTAAGCCAGCTTCTTGAACTTAGTATATCAAGTCTCACCAACACATGGCTAATGTAATAGATCAGACTCTACACTGACCTCTCTTCCAAAACGTGGATAGTATATTTACAACAGTCATTGATGCGGCGAGGTAGAGGAATAGGTCCTCCCCATTCTTTGGAGTGTTGAGTAGGAGAGCTAAGGTGAGATACGCTTTAAGCTCTTGAAATGCAGCCTCGCATTTCTCGGCCCAGGTAAAGCACTTGTTAGACGCATGAGATCAAACCATTGAGGGTGGCGGACTATCCTATACGCGCTTGTACCTCCTTTTTATTCCAGAGTGATGGCATGTCAAGTATTGTCCTCATTTAATTGGGGTTTTCGTCGACGCCCTACTGGGACATAAAGAACCCAAGGAACTTACTAGACAATACGTCGAATACACACTTATCTAGTTTAAACTTCATACGGTAAGCTCTTAATTGGTCGAAGCTGGCCTGCAAAGTAGTAATGTGGTCAACAGTTGGGAGACTTTTGACCAACATCTCATAAATATATAGCTTCGTTGTCTTTTTGTTTTTTTCCTTAAACATTTTATTCACTAGCTAGTTGTAAGTGGTCTCAACGTTGCACAGACCAAGGGGCATCACCTTTTAACAGTGTGTATCCCTGTACGTGATGAACGACGTCTTCGTCTTGTCAGCTAAGAGCCTGGGGATTTGATTGTACCCAATGTCCTTTTGGCATGCGTTGTTGATATCCTTAAAGTCCATGCATATTTACCACTTGTTATTGGCCTTCATGGTAATCACGACTTTAGCTAAGCACAACCGACAAGTTTGGTGTCCAGAATTTTGATGGGGTGAATTTTAAGATTTGATTAATTTGGTAGAAGGATGGAATATCTTTGATGCAATGTGTAAAATCCTTTTAGTTTTTTTTTTTTTTTTACTAAAGTGAATATTTTTTTTTTGGAAGTTTTTCCTTGGAAATATTTTAATATATCAGATTTTTTTTTTTTAAATATATTTTTCTATTAAGTAAAATAAAAAATAAAGTATTCTCAAATTTTTTTATTTTTGGTTTTGACTTGAAGGGGAAACAATAGAAAAAAAAACTTGGTAATTTTTTTTTTTTTACAAAATACGAATCTCTCCCTTTTTTAGTGATCTTTTAGAAAATAAACACCCTCCCCCTTTTTTGTTTTACATTTCATTCTTAGAACAAAAACAAAGGATCATTTTTGTTCAGAAAGACATTTTTTTTGGGGAAAGAAATGACCAAGGAAAAAGTAAAACAATTTTTGTTTTGATGCTGTCATGAAAAAATATGGAATGAAAATGAGAGTTTTTTCTTTATTATTTATTTTATCCTTCCTTTTATCAACTTAACCCAAACTTAAAATCCAGCTTAGAATTTATTTCGAGAAATCCGAAACAACAGTATAGAAACGTTAGAAAACTCTCAATTTTTTTTTTTAGATTTTTAAGCCATTTTCTATTTTTAATTTTTTTAAAGATCGGGAAGATCCCATTAACTACTACATTTTGTTTCTTCTACTCCTCCTCTCTTTTATTTTTGGGACGCTGACTAAGCAATCCCCAAAACTAATCAAAACTACCAATTAAACCTGCAACTTTTTCTGTGAACTGAGCTGTTTTTATAACATTTTCGTGACTAAAATGTCCATATTTAATTCGTCGCTTCATAATATCATATAATCAATTTCCCCTAATAGGGAACTAATTTAGGTAACACGCGATCATAAAATGTGGAACAAAAATGTTTATTTTACTCTCAATCCGAACGTGAAACAACAAATTTTTTATATATTAATTATGTGTGAATAATTCTATTTAAAATGCTATATCAATCACATTTTTTGAAGTTGTTTATCGTAATAAGTATGAATGTTATATGTAATATTTATTATTTAGATCATGTTACATGTTATATATAATATGTACTTACGATCGTCTCTTTAAAATGTTAGTGTACTGAATGTAATATCTTAACAGATTATTGAATGTAACATCTTAACAAATTATTGAATTATATTTCATGTAAATGTTACATGTAACATTTTATAATTCGTGTGGCACCAACGTTGAATTTAATATTCAGTATTTGATATTAATTTTTTCTTGGGAGTTGTAAATTGGGATACATGTGGATGTTATATATGATATTAATTGTGATGTTATTCTGTGTACCCTGTAATTGTTGAATATAATATTCAATGTAATAAAAAACTAAAAAAATTGGAAATACCATATTGAATGTAACATAAATGTGAAAACTGAAACTAATGAAAAAAATTTAGTGAATTTGATATCGTTTTGAAGATCTTATTTAGATGAATTTGAATATATAATTAGATGAATTTGAATATATAATTAGATTGTGGAAGAAAATGTATACAATAATAATTATTTTGGGTTTAACGAAATGATTTTATTGAATATAAAAACTTTCAATCCCTATTATCTTGTAAGGAAATCAAATAATATGATTTTATTGAATATGAAAACACTCGATCCCCATAGATCTAGCGAGGGCAAATATGTCAATGAAAAATATGTGTATTTGAATTTGGGGATGGCACCGTGCATGTAACATGTGTTATAGGAGTAGGTTTATTATCAAATTAGTGGAATTAGCCGATAATTTAGTGTCCAATTTGGGTCCTTCTGGTATTTTTTTCCTTTATTTTTTTATTTCTTCTTTCTACATTTTTTTTTTTAACATAGACAGGACATTACAAGAGGAAAAACATAGAATACGGTAAAATAAACAAAATAATTATATACTTGCAAAGTAAACAGAGAAAAGAAAAATCAACGTATTTTGTTTGTGGCGTTTTGTCTAGTCCACGAATGGACCCGTCTACTACAACCTTTTGTGTTCTTCCGATATTTCATCGAGCCTATAAGGCAACCCCGTCTACTTTGATTACCGTGAGAACATTATTTACTAAGGGTTTAGGTTAAGTATCATTTAATCCATGTGAGTTTAGGAAGAAAAAAATACACAGTTACGTACACACAAAAAAAAATTAATTTTTTTTTATAAGCCTGAGGACTTAACTTGGGTGAAAGATGATCAAACGGTTGATTCGGGACTAAGGTCTTTTGTGCTTCTTTTTCTCTCTTTTTGTTTTTTTTGGAATGGATAAGTGATTTTTCTATGAGGGAAAGTGTTTTGGGGAGTTTAGGGGTGGTGGAAAATTGGCAGAATTTTGGACTTAGCTTGGGGGTGGATGGGGGTGTTTTTTTTGTGTGTGCGTGTGTGAAATTGGGGGAGTTATTTACCTAATAAATGTTTCTTTTTTTTAAAAAAAAAAAATTATGACAAAAAAGTGATTTTAAACTTATTTACATAACCCAAATAACCCGGTGTTCTGAACCGGGACTTGGGTTATTTATTTATTTTTTTAATTTTTCAGGTCCTGACGCAATGTCGGGACCTTTAAAATTACAAACGGTGTTTGATATACCATTTATCGTTTGGGCTTGGTCCTGGCATTTGGAACACTGGGACTAAGTGACCTAGTCCCGGCGTTCAAAACGCCGGGACTAAGCCATTTAGTCCATTTTTTCGTTGCTAACAGAGAGAGATAGAGGAGAGAGAGATAATGACTGAAGTGGGTTTTTGACACTTTATACCCCTAAAGTTTGATCATTATTTGACTTTGAACATTTTTTTTTTGTTTTTTAGTTTTACCCTTTTTTTTTTTTCGTTTTTTTATAAATAAAACTTTATTTGTTGGTTAATTTTAATTTCTTTGATTGTTGTAATTTTAATTTAAAAGTGAGGTCAAATGATCGATCAAATAAGTCAAACGTTTGACTGGTTAAAGTAGTTAGGTAAAAAATTCTGAAAACTAATCAAGTCGGTCGACCAACTTGACAAATCAGTTAACCATTGAAAATAGTGGGTTTAAATCGCATGTCTTGATCTAATTGGTCAACCGAATAAGACATCCTGTCGATCAAATTAAATTTTTATTTGAATTCAATTGAAAATTAAAAAAAAATATTTTTACTTTATTAATAATAAAAAAGTAATAAATAATAAAATAAAAATAAAAAGAATTTCCATGATATAATAAAAAAATATTTTATAATAATTAAATTTCACTTGAATTTTTGAAGTAAAAATAGTTGAATTTCACTTGAATTCTTTTGAAAATTTATCGGTTTAGTTTCGAATATTATCGATTTTTTTTAAAAAAAAATAGTTGAATTTTAATTGAAATTTTTGAAGTAAAAATATTTTTTATTTTTTATTTTGAAGTAAAAATATTCTGGAATGGAAGGTAATAAAAAAATAGAATGGAAGGTAATTTTTTATTACCTTCCATTTTAAAATTGTAATAAGAAGTTTAATTTTTGAAGTAAAAATATTTTTTTATTATTAATAAAGTATAAATATTTTTTTATTATTAATAAAGTAAAAATATTCCAATTTTTTAAAATTTCAATTAAAATTCGACTATTTAAAAAAATATTCTAATAAAGTAAAAATATTTTTTATTAAATTAAAAAAAATTGTAATAAAAAAATGGTTGCGCTTTCTATCCAAAAATATAAATTAGACTTCTTATTACAATTTTAAAATGGAAGGTAATATTCGAAACCAAATCGACAAATTTTCAAAGAGAATTCAAGTGAAATTCAACTATTTTTACTTGAAAAATCTAAGTGAAATTCAACTATTATAAAATATTATTTATTCATTTTTATTATATCGTGATTTTTTATTTTTATTTTTACTTTATTATTTATTACTTTTTTATTATTAATAAAGTTTTTTTTTTTTTTTTAATTTTCAATTGAATTTAAGTAAAAATTCAATTTGGTCAAGATAATACCCCATTTAGTTAACCGATTAGATCAAGACATGCAATTTAAATCCACTATTTTCAACGGTCGACTGATTTGTCAAGTCGGTCGACCGACTTGATTAGTTTTTAGAATTTTTTACCTCACTATTTTAACCAGTCAAACGTTTGACTTATTTGATTGACCGTTTGACTTCACTTTTAAATTAAAATTACAATTACAACAATCAAAGAAATTAAAATTAACAAAAAAATAAAGTTTTGTTTATTGAAAAAACGAAATTAAAAGAAAAAAGAGTAAAAACTAAAAAAAATGTTCAAAGTTAAATAATGGTCAAAGTTTAGGGGTATAAAGTGTCAAAAACCCTTTTCAAAAATCCCCTCTCTCTAATTAAAATTACAATTACAACAATCAAATAAATTAAAATTAACAAAATAATAAAGTTTTGTTTATTAAAAAAAACGAAATTAAAAGAAAAAAGAGTAAAAACTAAAAAAAAATGTTCAAAGTTAAATAATGGTCAAAGTTTAGGGGTATAAAGTGTCAAAAACCCTTTTCAAAATCCCCTCTCTCTCTCTCCAACGAAAAAAGAGATTAAATGGCTTAGTCCTGGCATTTTGAATGCCGAGACTAGGTCACTTGGTTTGGACGTTTCAAACGTCGGGACCAAACCCAAACGACAAACGGTGTATCAAACACTGTTTGTAATTTTAAAGGTCCCAGTGTTGTGAACGTTGGGACCAGAAAAAATAAATAAAAAATCCAAGTCCCGGTGTTCCGAACACCGGGATATTTGGATTGTGTAAATAAGTTTAGAACCACCATTTGTCAGATTTTTTTTAAAAAAAAACATTTATTACGTAAACAACTCGAAATTGGGGAAGGAAGACTGCCTTTGTTCTGCGCATCGAGGGATGCACGAAACACGGTCAGTTTGCTCATGGTAACATGCAAATGCAAATAACCCAGTGTTCAGAACACTGGGATATTTGGATTGTGTAAATAAATTTAAAACCATAATTTGTTAGAATTTTTTTTTACAGAAAAAACATTTATTACGTAAACAACTCGAAATTGGGAAATGGAGGCTGCCTTTGTTCTGCGCATCCAGGGATGCACGGAACAAGGTCAGTTTGCTGATGGCAGCATGCAAATTGCAGGCTGCCCCCTTGTAGAACCTGCAAAACCGCAGGTTGAACCCCATTTGTTTTCCTCTTTAACTTAGCTTGAATTTTCCTTAATTTTCAATACTCATAGCAACGAAGAACTAGAAAGGGAAAGTTTAACTTGACTTAGGGTGAAAATGGGGAGTTAATTTAAGTGGCATGCACCATTTAGTCCTCAAATACAAAAGAAATTACCAAATATTTCCATTACTTTTTTTTTTGCACCAATAAGTCCTTTTATCTTTTTATGACCAAAATACCCCTCACATGGATGTTGAATTAACATCAAAATTATTAATTTTTTTTTGTTTTTTTGTTTTTTTTTTGTTTTTTTTTTGTTTTATGCTATTTTTTTCTGACCAAAATACCCTTCATGTGGATGTTGAATGTAACATTCGGTGTTGAATGTAACATCAATTGTTTTTTTTTTTTTTTTTTAATGTTATTTTTTTCTGACCAAAATGCCTCTCATGTGGATGTTGAATGTAACATTTAACAAATGTAAGTGTTGAATGTAACATCAACTGTGTTTTTTTTTTTTTGTTAATATTATTTTTTTCTGACCAAAATGCCCCTCATGTGGATGTTGAATGTCCCTCATGTGGATATTGAATGTAACATTCAACACCTGTGGATGTTGAATATAACATCAATTGTGGGTTTTTTTTTAATGTTATTTTTTTCTGACCAAAATGCCCCTAATGTAGATGTTGAATGCCCTTTATGTGGATGTTGAATGTAACATTTAACACATGTGGATGTTGAATGTAACATTAACTATTTTTTTTTTTTAATGTTATTTTTTTCTAACCAAAATACCCCTCATGTGGATGTTGAATATAACATTCAACACCTATGGATGTTGAATGTAACATCAACTGTGTTTGTTTTTTAATGTTATTTTTTTCTAACCAAAATACCCCTCATGTGGATGTTGAATGTAACATCCATTATTCTCTTATTTTTGTATGCAGAGTAAAATACATATGATATTACATTGAACACCTGTAAATATTGAATATAACATCAATTGTTCTCTTATTTTACATTACGTTTAGTAACGATTTTATCCTAAAATTAAGATTTTTTTTTTTTGAAACATATAAAAGTGACAAAAAGTGATAAAGTTTCGGGTAAAGCTGTAATTTATGGCGGCGGCGACCGGCGGCGGCGGTGACCGGCGACCGGCGGTGGCAGCGGCTGCGGCAGGCGGCTGACGAAGGTGGTACACCAATTTAACGATCTTCCTTCTCAATGTGAAACTCATGGGAGGACATTTTGGTAAACTCAATCCTCACCATTTTTTAAAATGGGACTAATTGGTGTAAGGAAAGGTGTTGATGGGACTAATTGGTGCAAGAAAAACGTGTTGACGGGACTAATTGGTGCAAAGAAAAATTGATGGGTGTAGGTGGTAAATAATTTCTTTTTTTGGGATTAATAGGTAATTTTTCCTTAATTTAATTAGGGATGAAAATGGAAAAGATTTTTTTTTTCAATTTAGTCCTTGAAACTTTTGAATGTCAAGAATAAGGATTAATAAATCAAGGTTATCGAAATTGGATTGATTGGGGGGTTAATAGTAATATTATTCCATTAAATTGTTTACTGGATTAAATCAAAATTACAAATTTCTAAAATTTTGGGCCACTTTGGAATTTTTTGAAAGTTTTGATTCCAAATATTTTTCCTCAAAATCAAATTTTAGAAAACGAAATTGGGCACCATAAACACTTGAATTGAAAAAAAAAAAAGGATTAATTTGGCCAATTGTGGTGTCAAATAGTTTTTTGAAAATTTTGATTTCGACCGCTTCACTTTTCAAAATTTTTAATTGGAGCTTTGAAAGGCAAATTTTATTAGCCTTAAGAATACATTGGAATGTTAAAAAAATTATGCTTTCAAATTGATTTGATCTTCTTTTTTTTTTTTTTTTTTTTTTTACAATTTTTGAATTTTTCATTTAAGTCCCTAAACTTTTCAAATTTGAACTGTTGTTCGAAAAATGACCAAACTAACACTTAAGATTGACTATATAATATTTGAACCTTTATTGAACACTTTGAGCATTATGGCCTTAAGAATGAAGTTTATATAATTTTTAATTTAGTCCTTATTTTTTTCAAATTTGAGAAAATTTGCTCAAATTGACGAAATAGCCCCTTGAACTTTAAGGCCTTTTCATCACAAATTCTATCCAGTTAGAATTTGTGCCGGACAATTTGGCGAGGAATTTATTATTATAATCTTAAAGGGTCAACATGTTGTGTGTACAATCGTAATCCTCTGCCCCGTGGAAGAATACTTTTCCTTTGGGATGTTTGTCAGTTGTCGCACTACACGTATATCTTCTAGTTATCCCTATGTCTGAGGGGTTCCATATCCTCGTTCAATTGAAAACACCTGTACATAGTATGAACACGATCATTGTGACACTTAAAGTATTTTTCATTGTTCTTTCCTTGGGCCTCTTCTCTTAGAGGGGTAGGTCTCGAGCCAATATTTTAGAGGTGATGGGTGCTAGTAACTGAAATCGGAGATTAGTAAACTTTTATCGCTTTGAGGTCCAGAGTCACTCTGTAGAATTCGAGTTGAGATTCCGAGCTTGTACCTGCACAAAGACCCACCAGGATTGTACCTAGTGAAGTCTCTCCGACGTGAGAGTAAGAGCTCGGGGGAGAATGCTTAAATATGCTTTCAATCAAATGATTCGCATTACCTGAGGCATTTGGATGCTTAGGTAATTTTAGGAGTGGAGAACAATTAGCGATGCAGAATTAGGGGTTTGAGCTATGTTAATTACTGTAACTCGGTGCGTGGCAAATGAGCAGACGAGTGAGGAAACTAAGCGTTTGGGCTTGGCCTTCAGGCCTATCAAGGAGAACCCATAAGCCAACCCAACATGATTAAGGAGAACAGGCTGAGCTCATGGTTGTGGTGCTACTGGAATGAGCTGTTCTGCCCATAGTATTGATCCCGAGTAGGGGTTGATCGGAGAGTGGAGCTCAGACCTCTTGTGCTCGGAACCGGACTTCAAAGGCCTCCAAAGGTGCTGGATCTAGCAGGGGAATGCGAGGAGGACCCTATTTGGACTAGGTGTCCCCATTATAACGATTACCGAGCAGAGGGTGCTCGGAGGTCGAAGCTCGGCTCAGGGCCCACAATATCTTCTAGACTGCTAAACCGAACAGAGGCACCGTTAATGATCCTGCTTAGTCAAATAGGATGGGGTCTACCTTTTAGCTATTACCAAGCAAAGGGTGTTTGGAGGTCGGAGCTCGACCAAGGGTTCAACCATTCAGGAATTACCGAACAGAGGGTGTTCGGAGGTCGGAAGTCGGCTGAATCTTCACACTTTTCATTAGTCACTTTTTCAAGGTGGAAACTCTTCCATCTGTGATGCTTTGAGTGAGTGGAGAGAGTTGATCAAATTATCTTACATCATAAGTTTATAAAAGGCATAAATTTCTAGGTCAGAAGTCTTCCATTGTCATTGGGAAATGGCCCAAGCCACCCTTTAGCTTGTAACTTCTTTGCACCGTGGCGTCGAGAAGAAGTCCTCTCTTGATTTGTTCCTGAGCAATCTTTTGGTGACCTCCGTCCGACTCTTCTCGGGTAGCTAACTGAGTGTCCATGGACTATAAGTATGAGGCCTTGTCCAATACTTCTTCCAATGCACAACATGGTTAATATTAAGCCCGTAGAACAATTGGTCGTAGTGTAGGTCATCTGTCACACCCCACCCCGGACACCCGTCATATGGGGCCGGCGTGACGTAGACATGACTCCGCCCAACTGATTAGCCAACCCCAATACGTCAATAACAAAATTATAACTTTATACAACACATATAATAATCTCATCTGATAGGGATACACCTCCCCGAATATAAATACAAACAAACAAATCCCCTGAACCTCCTTAGATTTTATTTCTGGTATTTCCCCTCCAAAATTTTCCTCAAATGACTCCTTTGCGTGACCCGTATAACTCTATCTAGCGCCAGTAGGGGACCGACCGACTCCTAACTATTTTACCTACGAGTGTACTGCCTTCTTAGTAAAAATATTTTATAATAATAATTCATTCTACAACATCTAAATGGATCAAGCGTGAGTATAGAAACAGCACGTAACTAGTAAAATTCTCCATAATATAAGCAGTGAAAATAAAGCAATAAATATAAGTTCCACTCCAACCCATCTAGTAAAATAATACCAATTACTATAATAAATAATAAATCACCTAGTATAAGTAAAACATCACATCTCAAACACCCACTCCACCGCAACACACACTGGCTAGCCATAGTGATCATTTTAACCTCACGATCAGGAGTTGCAACGGTACCGTACCATCCGTAGGATATGCCTTCCTACGAACACCCATCACTCCGTCGAAGCGGATAATCATTGCGCAGTATAAACGTCTAACATCACTCTGCCGAAGCAGATAAACATCACTCCGCCGAAGCGAATAACATCACTCCACTGAAGCGGATAACCTTACTCTACCGAAACGGATAAATACTATGGCATCGTCAAATCAAATACAACATCATCGAATCATAATTCAATAAATATCATCTACTTAATATCGTTAAATCACCATGTCTATCTCTTTTCCTCAAAACCAACTTTTAAATTCAAAAATCATATTTCACACTTTCTTTTAAAGAAATGTCTGATTTTATCAAAACTACTTTTCCACCCTTTATTTTTAGAAAACCAGGCATTTTTAGAAAAACAGCTGTTTTCTATTCTCTTTTAAAAACACCGTCTGATTTCACCAAATCCAACAAAAATTCATTTTCACCTTCATTTCGAAAACCATTTAAATCTTCTGAAAATCCAGTTTACCAACTCACCAAAATCCTACTTGATCCATATCATTTATAAATTCATCCAGTTTAAGTAAACACATGTTTCATCATATATATATATATAGAAAAATAGTTTGGTAAGAAGACAATACACTCACCTCGTTAACCGCTTTCCAAAACCTTCACTGACCACACTCTATCGGGACACCGATGTTTGCAAGCCTAATAGTGACAGAGCCTAAATTAATATCTTATCTAAAACATTCGAATCATATAATGCAGACCCTATATTCCGAATCGTTACTATTTTATGTACCACGTAATTAAAATTAATTAATCGTTACGAAATTGTTACGATTTTTGGATTTGTAACGCTAAATAAAATTTAATTTAATGAAAATTAATAACCTATTGAAATTTTACCTGGTTCCTAATCGTTTGGCGACCACGAGATGGGTTTTTGATTTTCAGTGGGGTGGTTTGTGTAAATTCTTTATTTTTTTTTTCTCTGAGTTCATCCAACGCTCTCTCTCTCTCTCTCTCTCTTTCGCTTCTGTCGCCGACCACCGGCGACCTCACACCCACACACCCACACCATTACCGGTCGAACTGCAACAAGACACATACGACCCATACTGCCGGAGGAACACACACACAGCGGCACACACAAACACCCAGACTGGACGATGAACAAAACATCACACCATCGACACTACCGACGATCGACAACCCACATACGCCGGCGACACCCCCACGCCACTAAACGAGCAGCGACATACACACAGGCATGCGATCGCCGACCGGACAGAACAGAGCACCCACGACGGATGAACGACGCACTGCCGGCGAACAGAACGCACATACATACTCTGACTGAACGACAGACAAAACGACAGATAAAACACATGCACGCCCGACGAACGGACAGCCCACACACACACACGACCGTCGGCGATCAGAACAGCACACCTACGTGAGACACACACACACTCGTCCGATCATGTACACACTGAAGAATTCCCACATACCCACGACAGCAGCAACACACACACCATCGGCCCGAATGGCGACACCCCTTCCGGCGACGATCGGAGCACCCGGCCGAACCCTCTCTCTCTCTAGATTTTTTGTCTTTGATTCCAGATCACTGCGGGCATGAATATATATATATATATATATATATATATATATATATATATATATATATATATATATATATATATATAAATATATATATATATCTGCATGTAATTAGTGGACGAGAAAGCTCCCCCTTCAAGCCATGTCGTCCACTACCCAAATCGTCTGCCCACCGGTTGATCTCACGGCTGAGAGATTGGATTTCTATATGTTTCTAGAACCCTTTGCCTAAATTACTCTTCCCTCCCCCCTAATTTCTAAAATCATATTTTGAGTTCACTTCACCATTTATAAGAGTTTAATATGGTAATTTCACCCTTAACATTTTCTAAATTGCAATCTCACTCCCAAAAATTTTAATTCAAAAGTTAAACGTAAATTTTTTGATAGATTGTTGTCTAAATTTTCAAATTGACTCATAAATTTTTAATTTGAATTTTAATTGACCCAATTTCACCTCGAATTTTTTCAGTTACTCTAAAATGCAACTAAAATGACGTACATGCTACGATTGAGGTCTTACATCATCCATAGAAGAAGATAGCACCAGTTTATCATTTATATAAATGCAACTCAACATCATGGTGTTGAATCTCAAGGAAATCACCTAGGGGATCCATCGTGCCCTATTGGATAGTAAAGATGTGCACAACGATTTTGGGCCTTTTCTATGAATGGTTGAACTGCGAGGTGAGTAACTTCTCCAATTCCTTGAAGCAATGGATGGATGTCGGCCTCAATCCCTCCTACCAAATCCTTGATCTACCTGTAAGGATAGTAAGTAACGATCATGGCCTTATAGTATTGGAGCCCTCCTCCCCCCTCCCAAAAAACAATCCATCAATATGTAGAAGGTGGAGAGGTGCTCCATGGGATATGTAGCTTTATTGAAGGTGACAATGGGTAAACAGATCTTCGGGGTACTAGTTCTTCCAAGATATCCTTGCTGAATAATTATTGTAAGTCAGTTGTAGTTATCTCCCCCTCAACATCTCTTTGATGTTTGTGAGTTAAGCCTCCAGCTCAGTAAGGTTTTGACATGTCTTATCAAGGCATCCTCCGACCCAATGGTTATAGTTGGTAACCAAGGTCGAGCATATCCCACCCTGGGCCGGGGGTGTTGGACCCTCTATCAATCTTACATCTCTATTGTGAACTCAATTTCCTAATGGAGGCGTCAGACCTGTCAACCAAGGGACCCTCTATAGTAAGCTTTCTGTTGGTCTAATGAGCTACATAAGAGGAGAGGTGAATTGGGTAATTCTAAAAATTTTAGCAATTTAAATATTTTAATACTTAATTTAACAAATAATTAATTTATTCTAAATTAATTATTATCTTCGTTACGCAACGAATAAGTGTTTAAATCTAGGTGCACACCTAAACAAAATGTAAATAAAGTAAACAATGCAGCACAACAATATATATTTTGGTTCAACAAGTTAACCTTGCCTAATCCAGTCACTTGAGCTCCACTGAGATTCGCACCCTTCAAAACCCTGATTTCTTTAACGGTAGGAACCAAACCCTTAAAACGATTCTTTGGCTCAGAATCAACTTTTACAATTCGTTTTTCACAAGTTAAAGAATAACCTTATCTTTTTGTAAGTTAAAGACTGACCTAATTCTATTACAGGAAGAATCACATTCTAATCTTTTTAATAGGCCTAAGATCAAACCTTACCACACTCACAAGTATTATTTTCCCAGGTAAGAATTGAATCTTTACAAATCACTCAAAATTAATTCTATTAAGGAAGAATCAAAACCTAATTTTTTTCAAGAGAAAAAAATAACCTAACTTTTTTATACCTTAGGTAAAAATCAAACCTCAACCTTTTTCTCGGAAAAGATTGAAGCCCAAGCTACCCTGACTAAATACAACCCCAACCATATCTAATCCGCATAAACTTACCAATACAAAAATAATGAGTTTCTTCCCACTCGGAACTTCTACCACCTCAAAAAAATTATACTCAATTAATTTCCTAAAATTTACTATGTGATATAATTTAAGTGAAGAATTTAATATCTGATTATAACAAGTATGGGTAGCACATAATTAAGCTCGTAATCAGATAATATCACAAAATCATTTTAAAAAGAATTTTTATACTCTTAAGTTTAAAAATGATTTTTCAACGATCTAAAATTCAAGTAATAAACAATAATAATAACTCAAATTTCAGTACAACAACTTGGAAAGATCTCACTAGGAAAACACCGAAAGAATAGAATCAGAATCGTAAAGCAACACAGATCTGTGACGCCAACTCAACAGTGTTTTAGCTCAAGAACTTCTCACACAAATAATCTCATGAATGATCTCTCGAATAAATCTCAGAATAATATCTCTTAGAAAAGATTAGGAACTTGAAAGTTCTTGATGTGATTGTATCCAACGACTAGTTTTCACAAGATAACACTTTAAAGAGGACCTATAGACCCCATATATCATAACCATTCAATCCTAGTATAATTCTCTTAAAAATATTTTTTTAAATATCTCAATTAAGTCCACAAATTATTTCTTAAACTTCCATTACAAAGATAAAAAGTATTTAGTTGCTAAAATTGAGAGAACCTATAATTATATGTACCATATCAATAGGGATATTAAAATAGATGTATTATATCTTGAATATATTCAAATCCCCCAAATTTCTCCATTAGATTTGCCAAAAATGGCTAGTAATGACTAGTTTTTGATCGAAACCTTAAAATCCTCGAAAATCAACCTACACAATCGGTTGACCAATCTATACCCAGTCGGTTAACCGAACGATACAGAGTGTGACATAGGCCAAACCTCATAAGGCAGTTGGTTAACCAAATATCCCTTGGTCGGTTAACCGATTGATTCAAGTTACATTTCTAAGTTAAAATCAGGCCATGGTCGGCTGACCGATCCTACCACGGTCAGTTGATCGATCGATTCAGTGAGTTTCACTTGGCCAATCGGTTGACCTATCTCTCCTGGTCAGTTGACCAATGGATTCATAGAGTTACCATTTTCCAGCCTATAATCACTCGGTTGACCGAACAATGCTAGAAGCTCTCTTTCTCAACTTATTTCAACTCTAAACTTCATCGTTTAATCCCATTAAAAAAGCAATCTCGATTAACCCAATTGACACTAATATTTAATTTTAAACACTAATCTCGCTTAGATCAATTTTTATTTTTTCAATTTCACATTGTAGCAAATATTTGAAAACTGATTAGGATTCTAAACTTTATCAAATTAAACACACAAAAATATAATTCATCAATTTGTGTCGTGTATAATCCTAATTTGAGATACATTAAGAGTATAAGAGTATTTGAATTGTTTTCACATAATTTCTTCGGAATCTTCAATACTCTTCATTTCTTCAACATCCATCTTTGCATTTTTGATAATTTCCTCATGATTCAATCTTTAATTAGAACTCTTATACTGAAACACTCAACAAACACATTAGTTCCACAAAAAACATCAATCCTTAATTGTCCATCAAAACCTTGGGATCAACAATCTCCCCCTTTTTTATGATGAAAATTAATTTTGATGTTTTCTTCGAAACAAAAATGTAACCACGGTTCCCTGAATCCAATGACGGATTTTTTTAACTCATTGAAGCACAATCATGAAGATAATTCAAAATAATTCATCAGATATTCAACATAAGTACAAAATTCAATTTAAACAATTATAGATATTCGATAAAGCACAATATGATCAATTCACCAAGTTCTATCTTTAATCAATTCAATGCTTAGGCGAACAAATTCCTAAACATCAATTAACATATTTAAAGCTCATGATTTCCCCTTTAAATTTCCCTTTTTGTTAATCAATTCAATCCAATAAACATCAAACATATTTTCCCCATTTGTCATCCCAAAAAGTGGGGAAAGGGAACCAAAAACATTTTAACCCTAATGAAATATTTTTCTTTAAAATCTTATCAACTCTTTTTGATTTTCAATAGAAAACAGTTTTTAATCATAAAGAAAAAAATTCAAAAAAATCAATTTTAAGCATCAAAACCGTTTTCAAATTTTCAAGATATATGTGGATCATCATAGAGAATAAATATTAAGCATAACTGATCATGTCTGGACAACCACAATAAACTACTAACTACTTAGTCAAGTACCAGAAATCCTAAATTAAGTTATTACAGACCAGCGTACTTAGATGAGTTTAATATCACATAACACTATTGAGAATGACAGAGGATAAAAATTAGTGAGGACCTTGTCCAGTGAATGGATTATACAGTCCCAACGGATTAGTCGTCGACTGTTGTGGATACTGGATAACAGGCTGAATGCTCAAACTCGAGGGCATCTGCTAATAATATGGCATCGATGGTCCTGCCCCTGACGGCCTGTTGCAGAAGATCCTCCAAAGGATTGTTGCGCTCCAAATGTGGTTTGTCCACTGTAGTGTTGCTGGGCACTGAACTGCTACTAGGATGCAAACTGCGAGCTCTGCATGAACTGGAACATTTGTTCCATATTGTCTGTGATTTTTTCGAATCCAGCCTCCATGGTTTCCGTGATCCTCTCGTATCCACTGTTCATGTTCACACTCATCTCAACCATACCACTCTCTTACTCGAACATTTTGTAATCTATCATCTCGAGTATACCCAGAGATCATTAACTTGGTTTCGAAACAAGTCCATCTTTTGGTATGAGCTCAACTCTTTCTCATTATCTTTTTCTTCTTCTTCAACCATCGTTCTCGGTCTCTCCTCACTCCTCTTTTTTCACTCATATATTCCTCTTGAATTCATACCCCATTAAAACAATATTACTTACATTTATCCATGCTGGGGTCACTAAGAATAATTTCATTTCTTTAGGATCAGTTTCCACTCCAAAGTGGTTAAACATTCTTTGAAGTGTATCGGCATAGGGTAACACTCTAGAGGGTTTCTGTAGATGATATTTCATGTGATCTATCATGATATGGGCTAAATCAAGTTTTCTCCCCTCAACAATCTCATTCAACAGATATAAATCAAACTCATTCACATTCGCACGACACCCTTCTCTAGGCACAATCGTATGTGTAATCATCGCATGTGCTCAAGTGATAGCGATCCTGCTCTATCTCCATCCAACCCTAACTTATTTGCGATTTTACTTTTATTAAAGTTCCATGAAAGCTAACGAGTGGTATTTTAGGGAAATCCATTTCCTTTATCCAACTTCAAAATTTCACTAAGAAAGCCCTATCAAATCTAATTTCCTTCCCTTTAACAAACGACGTCATTTGATCATCATTAAAAGTAAGATTGTTGTAGAACATTCTTACCCACAAAGGCATCCACTCATTACTTTGGGAGATGGTCCAACCCAAAACACTAACGAACTTCTCAATATCGAGATTTTCTCCTTTAAACCAACAAAATCTATGGGTTTGTTACATACAACCTTTCGATTAGTGAATTTCTCTCTAAATCTAATTTCTTTCTCCTTGCTTTGAAAGAGGGTTTTATCATATTTGCGTTTTGGGGTGGGTATAATGATTCTTGGCATTTTTCTCACAATTTTAAGTTCAACCAACCAAGAAAACACACGAAATCTAACCTAGATGAAGTGTATAACCTGAAACCCTAAGAGAGATAGAAGAACCAACCTTATATCGAAGCTTTATGTTTGCAATCGCTAGATCCGAGCCCTAGATCTTCAAATCCAAGCCAATCCGTAATGATTTCTTAAGGATTTTGGATAGAAGTGCTTGGGATATGAAATGTTTTTGGAAAGGAAGGGTTTCAAAATCAAAATGGGGTGAAATGAGGAGGCTAGGGAATATAAATCCCATAACAGTCAGTTAACCGACTGTTTAGGGGTTGATTAACCAACCACTGCAGAGTATACACTCTGCAGGTCTACTTCTATCAGTTAACCGACAACTTTTCTATCGGTTGACCGACAGTGCAAGCTTAGTTCGTCTTTTTTCGCATTTTATCCCTAATTGATTAACTTAACTCAATTTGTTACCTCCTATTTTGATCCACATATATTATTTAAAATATGTTCACACCCACACCCATACACTTACACACACACACATCACAAATATCTAATTTTCGAAATACGAAGCATCGGTCTCCCTAACGAAATTAATATATTTGAATTTTAAATTTTTTGGACATACCTGGATCGTCTTTGGGAGCAATTGGTATGTGTACCTTTGGTGGATTGCTGATTTTAAGCTTGGTGTCCTTTGAATCCACTATTTTTTATTTTTCCTGATTTGTCACTTTGATTTTCTCCTTTCTTGGACTCGCTCCTTTTTGGCTAGGTTCGGTGATAATTTCTTTGCCTTTGTTTGGTGCTTTGAGCTCTTTTTTCTCATTCTTCTTTGTCACCACTTTATACATAGTCCTTTTCTGATATTGATTTCTTATAATTTGTTGAGGATAATGATCGTTTGATTTCATGTTTTGAACTTGTTGCTTTTTGATCCTTTCACATTGCATATACTGATTCTTCCTCATTGGTGCATTGAATCTGTCTCCTTTCTCAGCATGTAATATTTATTGTATCTTCGTGTTTGTTCGAATCTCCAATTGGTACCTGCATGAAAGTTTTCTCTTTTTGGTATCTAGTTATTTTTGGATCCGACAGGGTAACCATGCAATAAATAACAAATTTTCTCAAAATGACAATACTTCCTATAATAAAAACATTTAGCATTGTTATTACATTTCTTAGGATAGTCATTGTTCCTTACAGGAGCACGATATTGTAGGTGAAATTGAAGAGTTGCTTTAGCGACTATTGGTTTTTCAACAAATTTAGTCTCCCAATATCCTTGAATTTATTCATTGTTTCATCAAGCTTATTTTGTGTCTTTTCAAGTAATCGCTCTATTGTACTAACGTTTACCTGTTGACCAAAAAATTTCTTATACATAAATTCAAGATAATTCTTAAGAATTTGATACTTATTTTCAACATAATAAATTTTCACAAGAACTCTATCATGTTCACACCTTGCATTTTCCAACTTAATGCCTAAGGCCTCATTTAAAGTTTCAAGTTTTTTTTTTAAAAATCATTTTGCTGAATATCATAAATATCAGTTTTCAAAACTTCGTTCTCTTCTTCAAGAGACTCGATTTTTTCATACAACTTACCAATTTTAAATAAAATATTTGTAAATTCAACAGTTTCAAAATATTTGTCTGAATTCCTCTTCTCAAGAGACTTGACGGTACTAAACTTCTTATTTTTAAGAGTTGCAATCTTTTCCCCAAGTTTAAAATTCTCTTTTTCAAAAACATAGGTAAGGGCAATCAGCATTTAATAGCCTTATCTGCATTCTCATCTTCACAAATTCAACCATTCTCACCTGCAGAACAATGACTATCAGAAGAAGTGGGAGACTCTACAATAGTACATACAACTTCATGATCAATGCACTCCATGTGATTGTGTTTAGCTAGACTATGAAGCATATCGAGCTAAAACTAGCTTTAATTCTAATTGTTAGCCCAGTAAGCTATCCAAGAGGGGGTGAATTGGGTAATTATAAAAATTTAAGTAATTTAAATCTTTTAACATTTAATTTAACAAATAATTAATTTATTCTAAATTAATTATTATCTTCGTTATGCTGCATATAAGTGTTTAAATCTAGGTGCATACCCAAACAAAATTTAAAGAAAGTAAACAGTGCAGCACACCAAGATATATACTGGTTCAACAAGCTAACCTTATCTAATCCAGTCCCTCGAGCTTCATAGAGATTTGCACCCTCGAAAACCCTAATTTCTTTAATGGTAGGAACCAAACTCTTACAACGATTCTTTTTCCAAGCTCATAATTTTCCTTTACAATTTTCTTTTCACAAGTTAAGAAAAAATCTTATCTTTTTGTAGACTAAAGACTAATATGATTCTATTATATGAAGCATTACAACCTAATCTTAACAGGCTTAAGATCAAACTTCACCACACTCATAGGTATCATTTTTCTAAGTAAGGATTGAACTTTATAAATCACTCAAAATTAATTCTATTCAGGAAGAATCAAAACCTATTTTTTTTCAAATAAAAAAAATAACCTAATTTTTTTATACCTTAGGCAAAGATCAAAGCTCAACATTTTTCCAGGAAAAGATTGAAACCCAAGCTACCATGACTAGATACAGCCCCAATTATATCTAATCCGTACAAACTCACCAATACCAAAATGATGAGTTTCTTTTCACTTGGAACTTCTACCACCTCAAAACAATTATACTCAATTAATGTCCCGAAATTTACTACGTGATAGAATTTAAGTGATAAATTTAATATCTGATTATAACAAGTATGGGTAGCACAAAATTAAACACGTAATCAGATAATATCACAAAATAGTTTTAAAAAGAATTTTTATTCTCTTAAGTTTAAAAATGATTTTTCAATGATCTAAAATCCAAGTAATAAACAATAATAATAACTCAAATTTCAACACAATAACTTGAAAATAACTCACGAGGAAAACAACGAAAGAATAGAATCAGAATCGTAAAACAGCACATATCGGTGATGCCAACTTAACAGTGCTTTTGCTCAAGAACTTCTCACAAAAATAATCTCACGATTGATATCTCGAATAAATCTCAGAATAATATCTCTTAGAAAAGATTAGGAACTTGAAAGTTCTTGATGTGAATGTATTATTACATCTTAAATTCGCAGGTCTATTTAAACTGATTTAAAATAAGCCCTCTAACGACTAGTTTTCACAAGATATGGATGTCGGACTCAATCCCTCCTACCAAATCCTTGATCTACCTGCAAGGATAGTAAGTAACGATCGTTACCTCATAGTACTGGAGCCCTTCCCCCCCCCCCCCCCCTCTTCTCCCAAAAAATCTATCAATATGTAGAAGGTGGAGAGGTTATCCATGGGATCTGTAGCCTCCTCGAAGGTGACAATGGGTAAACAAATCTTCGGGGTAATGGTTCTTCCAAGATATCCTTACTGAATAATTATTGTAACTCAGTTGTAGTTATCTCCCCCGTAACATCTCTTTGATGTTAGTGAGTTGAGCCTCCAATTCAGCAAGGTTTTGACATGTCTTATCAGGGTATCCTCCGGCCCAATGGTTATAGTTGGTAACCAAGGTCGAGCGTATCCCACCCCGGGCCGGGGTTGTTGGACCCTCTATCAATCCTTCATCTCTATTGTGACCTTAATTTCCTAACGGAGGCGTCAGACCTGTCAACCAAGGGACCCTCTATGGTAAGCTCTCTGTTGGCCCAACGAGCTACCTAAGAAGGGAGGTGAATCGGGTAATTCTAAAAATTTTAGCAATTTAAATCTTTTAATACTTAGTTTAATAAATAATTAATTTATCCTAAATTAATTATTATCTTCGTTACACAGCGAATAAGTGTTTAAATCTAGATCCACACTCAAACAAAATATAAAGAAAGTAAACAATGTAGCACACCAAGATATATTCTGGTTCAACAAGTTAGCCTTGTCTAATCTAGTCACCCAAGCTCTACTGAGATTCGCACCCTCCAAAACCCTGATTCCTTTAACGGTAGGAACCAAACCCTTAAAATGATTATTTTTCAGGTTCAGAATCAACTTTTACAATTCGTTTTTCACAGGTTAAGAAAGAACCTTATCTTTTTGCAAGTTAAAGACTGACCTAATTCTATTACCGTAAGAATCACATCCTAATCTTCTTAATAGGCCTAAGATCAAATCTCACCACACTCACAAGTATCATTTTCCCAGGTAAGAATTGAACCTTTATAAATCACTCAAAATTAATTTTATTCAGGAAGAATCAAAACCTAATTTTTTTCAAGGGAAAAGAATAACCTAACCTTTTTATACCTTAGGCAAAGATCAAACCACAACCTTTTTCTTGGAAAAGATTGAAGCCCAAGTTACCCCGATTATATACAGCCCCAACCATATCTAATTCGCACAACCTTTTTCTCGGAAAAGATTGAAGCCCAAGTTCTTGATGTGATTGTATTATCCTATTTAAACTGATTTGAAACAAGCTCTCCAACGACTAGTTTTCACAAGATAAGATTCTAAAGAGCACCTATAGATCCCATATATCAAAACCATTTAATCATAGTATAATTCTCTTAAAAATATTTTTTAAATATCTCAATTAAGTCCACAAATTATTTCTTGAACTTCAATCACAAAGATAAGAAGTATTTAGTTGCTAAAATTGAGAGAACTTATAATTATATGTACCATATCAATAGGGATATTAAAATAGATGTGTCATATTTTTAATATATTCAAATCCCCCAAATATCTCTATTAGATTTGCCAAAAATGGCTAGTAACGATTAGTTTTTTATCGAAACCTTAAAATCCTTGAAATTTCAATGAACATAGTGGGTTAACTAATTTGTGCCCAGTCGGTTAACTGAACGATACAGCATGTGACATAAGCCAAACCTCATAAGGCAGTTGGTTAACCGAATATCTCTCGGTCGGTTAACTGATTGATTCAGGTTACATTTCTAAGTCAAAATCAAGCCATGGTCGGCTGACCGATCCTACTATGGTCGGTTGATCGATCGATTCAGTGAGTTTTACTTAGCCAATCGGTTGACCGATCGATTCAGAGAGTTATCATTTTCCAGCCTATAGCCACTTAGTTGACCGAACCTCTGCTAGTCGGTTGACCGAACAATGCTGGAAGCTCTTTTTCTCAACTTATTTCAATTCTAAACTTCATCGTTTAATCCCATTAATCGATTGTTTTTCTCAGTTAACCCAATTGACACTAATATTCAATTTTAAACACTAATCTCGCTTTGGTCAATTTTTATTATTTCAATTTCACATTTGAGCAAATATTTGAACACTGATTAGGATCCTAAACTTTATTAAATTAAACATACAAAAAAATAATTCATCAATTTGTGTCGTGTGTAATCCTAATTCGGGGTACATTAAGAGTATAAGAGTATTTGAGTTGTTTTCACCTAATTTCTTCAGAATATTTAATACTCTTAATTTCTTTAGCATCCATCTTTGCATCCTTGATAATTTCTTCTTGATTCAATCTTTAATTAGAACTCTTATACTGAAATACTCGACAAACATATTAATTTCACAAAAAATATTAACATTTAATTGTCCATCAAAATCTCGGGATCAACACTCCCTCTACAAGATAGGTGATCGTGAGCGAGACTTCCGAAGAATTCTTTCTCATACCAGGGATGTCGTTCGTTGGTATGGACCATATGGGAGCGAGGTGGTTGGTGCCCTTCGTAGGCTAGGGTGTGTAGGATCGATTGTTGTTGTGGTGGAACCGATGCTAGGCATTGTAGCGACTCTCTCATATTGGTTGGATTTCTCTTACCTATCTCTCTGAACTCTCTATCTAAGAAAGTTTTCCCATTCTAGATGTCTGGCTGAGGAACCCACTCCTTCTAGGGAAGGTGCCGACAATGTGGTTACAGGGGCTGGATAGTACTATGTTTGCTCACTATAAGCGTTGGCTAAAGGTACTAGATGACTGGAGGTCAGGACGTCGGATATTAGCATTGGTTGGTATTGCGCTTACTGGATGGGCAAAGGAGTTGTCCAGATTAGGTGATCAATCAACAGGGTCAAGAGATTAGGGAGGCCTTTTGTCTTCTTCCCATAGACAGTGCCAATTTGTTGGTGCTCAAAACTAGTCAATAGATAAAGACGGTAGGACCGTATTGTTGTCCACCAATCTGGATGCTCACAAAGAGTTGGCTCACCGAGTATCCGACCCTTTCACCATACCTGCAAAAAGACCAGCTTGGATGTTTCCCAGCAAAGTCTCTCAGGTGTGAGAATAAGTATTCAAGTCGAGTAATATTAGCGAGCAAGAACGAAATAAATGAAATCCCGGACCATTATTGAGGAGGGATTCCAGATTAGGGTAGACCCTATATAAGATAGGTGAAACAGGAAGATTACCCCTAATCTGCACTGATTTACAATTAACCCTGGAGAAAGACAACGGCCTACTAATCCCGGGCCCAGACCTAGCCTATTGCACCCAATCAACCTAACCCTCGTGGCCCAACAACGAAAGTCTAACCAGCGGTCTGATCTACAGGGAATACGAGGAGACGGCCAATATCTCAGGAAATGAAGGCATGGAGGAGAGTAGGTCGTCCTTGAGCAGATAACAGCCCAGCTACAGGGTCTGGATGGGGTCGGCAGGATGCATAAACGCCCCCATCAATTATCATTATCCACAAGTTGATATGGTTGTAGCTTTCTTCTCAAGGCTGTCCCTTTTGCTACAAATCAATGCAGTGTCATTGAGTTGCGCCAACACGGACACTGCACCTCCAACCCCCAAATATGAACTGAACATGCACCAACCTGAAAAAACAACTGGATGAGGAATAAATTAAACTTTTAACCCCTAAATTATACCATGAATTTTAGTTTTTTCATGTTTTTTTTTTACATTAATGTAGAAGGAATTACATTTTTATTAAATTTTTGTTATTGTAGTGAGTATCAAGAGTCCTGATTGATTACATTTTTGTCATTAAGCTATTATTTTGACAAAATTAACTCCGGTTTTTATAGACTTTTATATGTCTACTTGTTGGGTTCTTCCCCCATCGGATGTGGATGGGATTGGTCATAAGGTTATAAGTGTGAGGAAAATCTTTATCTCATGAGCCAACGTTTGGGATTGCGAGAGGCCTGAGAACACCCGAGAGGCCTGAGAACACCCCTACCCTAGTATTAGAGTTAAGTTATAACAACTTTGGTCTAATAGGCATAAAGAGAGAGACCGACCAAAAATCCGATGCGAGAGGAGGAGATTATTGGGTTTATCTCATAATTGATGTGGAAAGGGCTGATGGTCAGATTATAAATGTGAGAGAAAATTTTACCTCATGAACTAATTTTTTGGAGTTGAAAGACGCATCCAAGACCTACACTACTTTACATAAATTTCTATGGAAATATTGTTTATCCTATCTATATTGTTAGAATTTCATGTGTAAAAATTAACATTTGGAGAACAATATCATTAGTTTGATACTTAATGGAGAAAATTATCGAAATTGATATTTCAAAATTTCTAAGAGTGCAAAATGTAATATTTCCCCAACTTTCAATCACTTCCCATCTGTATTTCCTCCCGCCCTAAGCAACCTAAAGCTGCTGCAACAATGGAGGTTCTCTTGCCACCTTCGATTTCCCCCACTCACCTACTTATCAAGAGCAATTTCCCCCAATAAAAACCCATTCTCCCTCCAATGGAAACTCAAACCCACAATTCAATTAAGAAAAAAAAGATCAAAATCATAGCATTTTAAGATGAATCAGCTTCCCCTGTTCTTCTTCTTCCTCTGTTTCACCACCACTCTCGGACAGTCCCCTGCTCCAGCCCCCATCCCGCCACCTCCAGCCCCCGTCACGCCACCTCCGGCCCCCGTCACGCTAGCTCCGGCCCCCGGCCCGCCAGGTCCGACCAACATCACCGCCATCCTCGAAAAAGCCGGCCATTTCACCACCCTGATTCGTCTCCTCAAGACCACCAAGACTGACGCCCAGCTCTACTCCCAGCTCAATGACACCGCCCAGGGCCTCACCTTCTTCGCACCGTCCGACCACGCCTTCTCCAGCCTCAAAACCGGCACCCTGAACTCCTTCACCGATTCGCAGAAGAGGGAGTTGATTGAGTTCCACGTCATCCCTACTTACGTCCCGATTGCGCAGTTCGACACCTTGAGCAACCCGGTCAACACTCAGGCCGGCTCAGGTGAACGATTCACGCTGAACATCACAACGACGGGGACTTCGCTGAACTTGACCACCGGGAAGGTCAACGCCTCGGTGGCCAGCACCTTGTACACGGATAACCAGCTGGCGGTTTACGAGCTGGACAAGGTGCTGCTTCCTTTGGATTTCTTCCTGCCACCTCCGACGAATCCGGCTCCGGCACCGGCGCCGCCAAAACCCAAAAAGGAGGCTACACCAACTGTTGCTTCCAATATCTCTGCCGGCACCACAAACCCAAGCACACCGGCATTGGGTGCAATATTATCATTTTTAGTGGCTTCAATTTTAGCATCATTCTTCATTTAAAAGAGGGAAATTTGCATGATTGTCCAACTTCATTATGCATTGCGTGAAAGGTGGTGAATTTAAAATTCTCTTTATTTTTCATCATTTTTCAGAACCAATTAAAACAGTATACTAAATTTCAAGTGTACTGAGAAAATCATTTTAGAGACCATTAAGTTTGTTTGCCTCTTTTTTTTTTTTTTTTTTTTCGAGCTTGAAGAAATTGTGTCTGTACATATTGTGTTTGAATAATTTGATTGATATGTAATGAAAAGTTTGAATTTCATATATTACACCATGTGAATGGCAAATCCGCAAATTGGTCCACTTTTAAAAACAACTTCAGCCCCAACCTTGTTGCATTATCATATATAGGTGCACTTATTTTCCAATTTCTAATTCCTTAAACATAAGCTTTAAATATAACATTTATTTGACCCGCGTTAGTTAAAGTAATGTGTTGTATGCTAATACATTAAATATTATCAAATAATTCAATTTATAAATACTAACTAAAAAATTAATAGTTTTGACAGCAAATTACGGACATTAAAGTTGATAAAATTCCAAGACTTGTAGTCTAATAGATATCTAGTTTAATCTCTTGTGAAATGTCTAAAGTTCAACCCCCTCCCCCAATATATATACCAAATAAAAAATACATACAATTTGCATATTTTGACATTTTAAAATTTTGCACGTTTGTTAATTTCAACACAATGTTGTATAATACATAATGAATGTGCATAACATAGGGTTTTATTCATTTTCAAATAATCCAACTTATTAACAATTTTGCGAGTATGTTAATTTCAACACAGTGTTATATGTGCGGATTGAATATGCGTAACACATTATCTTATCCCTTTTCAAATTAATCAAATTTATTAAAAAATTTACGAGTGTTTTAATTTTAATACAGTATTGTATGATGCAGAATTAATGTGCGTAACATGGGATCTTATCTATTTTCAAATAATCCAATTTATTAACAATTTTGTAGCTGTATTAATTTTAACACAGTGTTGTATGATATGAAATGAATATGCATAACATGTGATCTTATCCCTTTTCAAATAATTCAATTTATTAACAATTTTGCAGGTGTATTAATTTTAGTATAGTATTGTATAATACAGAATAAATATGTGTAATATGAAATCTTATCCCTTTTTAAATAATCTAATTTATTATCAATTTTGGGATTGTGTTAATTTAAACATAGAGTTGATGATGGAAATGAAATAATTTGGGTATTTAGAGTTTTTTGTTCTAAAGTTAGTTTATTCATTAAATTTTTAAGGTGTCAATATATATATATATATATATATATATATATTTATTTGTTTTATTTTTTGATTATTTAGCAAGTTCTTAAAAATTTGCCTGATTGTTAAAGTGGATTTATGCACAAAAATTCCATTTTTCAGGGCAAATTCCATTTTTAACTTTTTAACTATGACCATGTTTCCATGTGGTCTAACAACTAAATTAGACCAAAGTGAAGACAAATTTGTAAATTTATATTTCTTTAATTTCTTTTTCTTTTTTTTTCTATTTTTTTTTCACATTTTTTTCTTTTTTCTTCTTCACTGAGTTTCACCTCCTTCGCCGCCATCGTGCCCTGTCTCGTTGTCGTTGAACCAGATGCACCATCACCGCGCCACAACTTTCCACCACCATCACTATGTCATCGCCCTCTGGCTTCCCCGTTTCTATAATGCAGATCTGTTGAGAAATTGATGTCAAATTTTAATGGGGTCAAAGCTATTTGGAATATAAAAATTGAGACGACGATAACTTCAAATCTCTTTCTTCAGGAGCAGCCATGGATGAAGATATCTTAGATGTATTTTTTTTTCTCTAAAATCCGCATAATGTATTTGGTGGGTATGAATTGGATGGCTCAAGTTCTCTCTCATTAGATTTTCAGATCGAACCAGATATGTGCCTCGACTTTCACCGCGACGACGAAGAATGACATCGAAGCAAACAAACCACCCCCCACCCACCAGCCCACACAACTATGTAGATTTGATGAGAGAGAGAGAGAGAGAGAGAGAGAGATGGCATGATGATGGTAGTGGAGGATGGTGGGACGGTGATGGTGGATTAGGTTTGACGACAGTGGGGAAGGGCACGATGACTATGAAGGAAGTGAAGCTCGGTGAAGAAGAAGAAGAAAGAAAAAAAAGGAGAAGAAAAAGAAAGGAAAAGAAAAAGAAAAACAAACAAACAAAGAATTAAAAAAAAAAAATGTACTTTTACAAATTTTCCCTCATATCCGTCTAATTTGACAACTAAATTAGACGAAATGACTAATTAAACTTGTAATTAAAAATACAGGGTTTAAAGTGAAACGTACAAACTTATTGGACCACATAGAAATATGAAATAATTAGAGGGTTTAAAATGAAATTTGCGTTTTTAATGGTATTTTTATTGTAGAGTTTTGTAAATTCTTATCATGTTTTTAAAATAATTTATTATTTAATTGTTATTAATTTATCTTTTAGTTCTTATTAATATTTTTTTCAATCTTAACTATGATATAAAATATAAATTGTTTTAAAACGAATTTTAATATTTGGTTGATAATAATTGAAAGACTTAACAGTTATTCGAAAGTATTTAAAAATATATTAAAAAAAAAATGTAAGCACATTATTTATAACAAAAATTACACCAAACAATTTAAAAATAGGTAATTAATTATATAATCCCCAAAAATAGTGAAATTAGAAAAGAGACTTTTAATCTAATTATTTAATTTTTTAGTCCTCACAGACTTTGTAGAAAAAAATCCTTAATATTACCCCAACTGTTCACTCATATTTACATATCTTACCATTTTATCTTTTGCAACCAGACAAAAATAATGGAACTTCCCATATTTACAACAAAAACATTACCATTACAAAATTCCTTCTTGGAAGCATAAACAAATTGAAAAAATCAGAAAAAATATAAAAATAACCTACAGAAAAAAATCTACACAATAATGTGATTAGATTTTTTTTTGGTACACTTTAAATAATACGTGAACATTAACGTAAACCTTAATTAGTGGATGACCTTAATTAGTGGAGGTGAAGGACGTTATTGTTAACGTAAATGTTTAAGTAATACACCTTGACTATATTACAACTAATTTGAATTTCACCTTTTAATAATGCGTAAACCTTCAAGTAATACATTTTTCAAATGTTTAAATATTTTATTAAGATATATTTTTATTCTGTGCGTAAATGTTCAAGCAATACGTCTTTAGAAATACACTTCCAATCTCTTAAAAAAATTAGGTTTGATCTCATTTCTATTCTATGCATAAATATTCAAGCAATACGTTTTTTCCCTATATTACTTGTTCGATTTGAATTTCAGCAACAAATACCTTTTAACTGTGTGTAAACATTCAAGCAAAACATATTTTACTCTCAAAGTATTAAATTTGAATCTCATATCCAGATTGTGCTTAAAAGTTAATTAAAGTAATACATATTTAACTATGTTAATTTTGACGTAATATTCACACAATATTTTAATTTTTATTCAAATATTCTGTATGATTGTTTATTTAACATTTCAAAATAATATTTCAGTTCACTCAATTTTCATTCAAATATTTTGTAAAATGTTTACTCAATATTTCAAAATGTTATTTCAGTTAACTAAAATTCATATTCACTCAATATTCACTCAATATTCACCCAAAACTTTCAGAACAATCATTCAGTCAACGTTCAATTAATTTTCACTAAACAAAAATAGTTGACACATCTGCGTCAATATTCACACATCATATTTAAACCTAAATGGGATATAACATGCTAACATTCATGCAAATCGTCCATTAACATATACATGAACATCATTTTTCAATGTTCACTCAATATTTTAACACAAATAAAAAAAACATTGAACAAATCCTAAGATAAACAAAAAGAATCGAAGTGAACATTTAGTTCACTCAATATTTCACCAAACCACATTGGGTGTCAATCATTTCACAAAAAAATTACAAAAATTAAGAAATGAACATTCATTGATTTGGAATCTCAAAATCTCGAAAAATCCAGATCCGGTGGAGCAGAACAGCGAAGAACAGCGTGACGACATGAAATAAGTGTGAGCAGAGGCGAACGTGAAACGAACTAGATTTGAACGCAACGACAAAATACCGATATGGAAATCCAGATCTAAAAAATCAGATTTGAAAATTCTAGATCTGAAATTTCAAATCTGGAAAACCATATCTAACGAGAGAGAGAGAGAGAGAGAGAGAGAGAGAGAGAGAGAGAGAGAGAAACGTGAACATGACTTACGACGATGAATACGGCTTGAACACGACAAACAGTGACGACGGTTGCATTCAGATCTAAACGGACGACGACATCAAGTTGACGAACGGAAATGGTGAGAAAAGATCAAGAATAAAAAATTTGAAACGGAAAATGGGATGTTCATGATCTTCATCGGTGATAGGTTGAATATACATATCTACTTCTAAGCTGAATTTGATAGTTTTCAAGTGTTTTAGTAATACTTTATTGCGTTTTTGTTTGTTTTTATGTAAATCAGGTGTAGGGACGTAATCAAGTGATAAACAAGCGAAACGGTGGGAAAACAGTAAAGAAACAATGAAAGAAACAAGGTTTCAGGACTGTATCCCTACTGTCGCAGTAGTCAAGCTACCACCGAGGCGGTGGAGATGCAAGGAGAATTGCACTAGTCTCACCACTACAGCGGTTATTCACTGCCGCGGTGATGAAAGTCCAAAGAGCTTAGGGTTTGGTTTGACACTCGAGAGAAGTAATCTCGGATTCAGATTAGGGTTAAACACACCACGACGATCTAACGACTCGGGAGGGCGTTAGAAAGTGTGCAATCTATGAGGTTAGATCAAGACTCATGTGACTATATGTTATATAAAACGCTAGAGAGGGATTTCAACGTTAACACGAAGTCATATAATCGCTCATTTTACATTCGGGAGATGTAATGAGCGAGTTTGAGATACCTAGATTGTCGGATAGGATAAATACCGTTATTGTTAATTAAACGAAGTCAAACATGTATTAAGTGAATGAAATCAATCCTTAGGTAATCCACTTAATTAGAATTAACTCAATAATTGTTAGTTTAACTTAGTTTTGAAATATTCAACTTCAAACAATTCGTCAACCATCGAGATAATATAAGATTATGCAAATTACAGTATTCAATTAATCTAACATGTTTCCCTATGGATGATATTCAATTGAAAGATCAACAATATTAAAACTTGACCTCGTGCACTTTCGAGTAAATTAAGACATGAAAAAGTACGCGTCCAAGTTTTTGGCGTCGTTGCCGGAGAACGGTGTTTTGATTTGGTTGATATTGTGACCAAGTAGTTGAATATTAATCCAAACAATTCTTTTGTTTTATTTTATTTCAATTAAATTCAATATTTATAATTTGTTTCATTTGTTGTGATCGAACAATGCATGCGACGTAGTAGAAGTTTGGAATTTTTTACTCTTGATCCTGAGATCGAGCGTACCTTGGGAAGGATAAAGAGAGAGAGAAAAAGTCAAGCTCAAACTATGGCCGATGGTGGAGACGATCATATGCCATATATGCCTTTACAGCCGTCGGTAACGCAGGCACTACCGTAGTAGCCTCTGGAACCTGAAGCTCCACAAAGGGTCCTTAGGGACTACTATCGACCAGTTATGTTCGATAACTACTCAAGAATTCAGAGGCAGTCGATTCAAGCCAATGAAAGGTGTGATCTACCTATCTATTTTCAAACCGAAATTGTTAGTTTTTTAGTACGTTTATTACATTTTTAATACGTTTTAATATGTTTTTATTTTTTTCGTATTAAAACAGGTGTGTGGGGTGAAAAAGTAAAAAAAACAGAGCATAAACGATCAAATCGTATCGAGAATGGTGGAAGAACGGTGTAAAATTGAGCAAGGAGACAAGATTCTGAAAGAAGCCCACCGTCGCGGCGTCAGACCTCTGCCGCGGTGGTAAAAATGCAGAGAATGGCTATCTTATTGAGCGTCCACCGCTACGGCGCTGAGAATTCAGGATGGTCCCCATTATCCACCACTGACTCCACCGCCTCGGTGAACATCCAACCGACCTACCACCGTCGCAGCGCTGAATCCCACTACCGCAGCGATCAGTTCTGCACAGTCTTAAGATATTTTATTAGATGTTTTTCCTATTTAAACCCGTCCTCTCCTCCTTTTTTCCGGTGGAATCAGCCCCCAAGACCTTAGACTATATTTTAGGGTGAGCTTGAGATATTTTGAGGGAGAGCTCTCAACCCGAGGAAGAAGATGAAGGAGGAAGCGAGCGATAAACGGTTTTAGCGCCAAATCTTCGGATATTGGCTAAGTCGTTTGTTTCTTTTCTTTATTTTCTTCATTTCAGTAGTTGTTGAGCATATTTATGCCATTTTACATTGTATACACGGTTATGACTATTGGCTAAATATAATTTGTTTAGGGATTATTAATAAATTTATGAATACGTTGTTTAGTTGATTTTGTGTTTCTTTTGCGGTTGTTCTTCGATGTTTGATTGTGTTTATCATTCTTTTTTGTTGATTATGCTTAGATTTATATATCGAGAATTCGGGGTTTGACAAACCCTGGATTCAGACAAGGGTCAACGAACGCCACGATCCAATAACCCGGGAGGGAATTGGATTGTGTATAATCGATGACGTTGGGGAAAGACTCACGTGACCTAGGGTCATTAAGACGTTGAGGGAGATTTCTTCGTTGAAACGAAGTCACGTAGTCCCCCGTCTTATACTCAGGAGAGGTGGCGGGGAAGTTTTAGAATTGAGATTGTCGATAGGGTAAACACAACACGACGATCCAATGACCCGGTCAGGAGTTGAATTGTGCGCAATTAATGACGTTGGGGCGAGACTCACGTGACCTAGGAGTCATTAAGACGTTGAGGAGGACTTCTTCGTTGACACGAAATCGCGTTATATCCCTCGTCTTACACTCGGGAGAGGTGGCGGAGGAGTTTACGAACTGAGATTGTCCGATAAGTCGAACGTCATTAACATAAACTAAAACGAGATTGAACACATATTCGTAAATGAAACTAATCTCTAGACAATCTATTCTCTCAAAACTATCTCAATGTTAATATTAGTATAATTAAATTAGTATTTTAGTATTAGTATTTCATTATAAATACTATTTTTGTCGCCTAGATAAAATCGGGTTATGATAATCGCGGTACTCGATAGTAATCTCAACCAATCCCTGTGGATACGATACCCGACCGAAAGGTCTATTATGCTAAAACTTGATCCGTACGTTTGCAGTGAAAGTGACAACGCTTAAATTGAGGCCACTAAGTTTTTGACGTCGTTGCTGGGAATTGGTTTGTCAAATTCAATTCTCAGCGATCACCACCAAGTTTTTGGTAACGATTGTCGGGGATTGTATTTTAGATTATTGTTGACATTGTAAATAAATTACTTGATTTTAATTAAGGCATTTTTTAGTGTTTATAATTTTTTTTTGTAGTTTTATTTTTGTTTTCCTGCAGGGTGCTTGAAGATGTTAGATCGACAGGTACTCTTGCGTTCCTTTCATTGCAACATCTCGCCAGTCTTGAGTGCATGTGCCGGGCCTAGGACATTAAACCACGCGCTTCTTGGGAGGCAACCCAAGGTCACAAATAAATTAAATCCATCTCCATCAACTTGAAACGGAGGTGAGATCCTCTCACCTCCCAGGTACGTGTTCTAAACCCCCATCTTCAATATCATGCTATATACTGTCATTGGGATCGCTGACGAGTCATTTTGGGCAATGCCTGTGTTAAGTTGGTGGTGATGTGTAGTATGTTTTTAGCATGTGTTTATGTTATTAGTTAAGTTTTACTATTTTTATCGTGTGTATGCTTTTTTAGGATTAGTTTAGTTTAGTTGTTGTTTTGTGCTAAGTTCTGACGTCATCTGAGGCCTTTACCCGATGATGAGTCTGTCCCCTGGTTGTTTATTGAGGTTGAGCGTAAAGCTCATTCATGAGTGTTCTGTGTGTTTAACGTATCATCTTAGTAAAAATTATTGTAGAACCTAAATGCACGAGCACGTAAACTCAATATAGCACTATCTAATTGATTTGAAACTGATTGTCTTTCACTCAATTTCATGACAATAGGGATTCTAGAACTTGATTTGAGGGAAATTCGAGGCGAAATCCTAGGCGAGGTTGTTTAGGAGATATGATTTAGGCATTCATTTGATCGCTTGAGCCTTTTGAAGCCTACCATGCAATATCATTATCCCTCGTTACCCTGTCGAAGCCTAAATACCAATTCAATTCTGAACATATGAACAAATTCCCTGGCCAGTTGATTTTTGTCCAAACCTATCGCTGAATTAAAGGCACATTTGAGTGAATCAAGTTAGCATTCATATATGCTACTTGATGTAAGTAGTTGAGTTTAGGGCGAACTTCGTATTGGTTCAGTAGTATTAGTGTATTCATTTGTCATTTTCTTAAATCATTTTTTGCACACTCCTAAAGTTGTAGAAATTCGAATACGTTTGGGGGTGTGTTACTTAATCATTTTTGCACACTCTTTAAATTGTAGAAATTCGAATGAGTTCGGGGGTGTGTTAAAAAAAAAAAATCCGTTTCTTTTTTACAAGTGAGTACAAAGTTCATAAATTTTTGTTCGGGGTTGTTTCAATTATATTTATGGGGTTTCGAGAGTGAGGAAGAGCCAAGCATGTGCCTCAAGTATCATCTCGTTAACGACGATTAGCCTATTTTGTATTTTCGATATACCCGTGGCCATTATTCCAAAACTAAACCAAGCCCTAATGATCTTCATGAACTTCCAAGCCTACATTAGTGGAGAATAGAACCCGGGTTAGGCATATGGATTCCCTATACTTTAAAGGTTTTAGTTATGAACTATATTGGGGGACAATCCCATCTAATCAATGGATAGTTGTATATTTCAGTTTAATCACACACACACTTAAACAGGATCTAAAATGGCTCTTACTATTTTTGAACGTTGAAATTCTAGAACACCACATAGTGTGATTTATAATTGAACTTGATAGGATTGGGGGCTGATGAGGAAAAAAAATTTTGGCCAGTAGATGATAATCAAAACTTACACATTTTTGTTTTTAGTGTTTTTCATTTTTAGTTTTCAATTTCGTAATTAGTTTTTATATTTTCTCGTATTGTATGGGTGTTTTACTCAAGGACTAGCAAAATTTCGAGTGTGGGGGGTATTTGATAGGTGTGATCTACCTATCTATTTTCAAACCAAAATTGTTAGTTTTTTAGTACGTTTATTATGTTTTTAATAAGTTTTAATATGTTTTTATTCTTTTTGTATTCAAATAGGTGTGTGGGGTGAAAAGGTAGGAAAACGGAGTATAAACGATCAAATCGTATCGAGAACGGTGGGAAATTGAGCAAGAAGGCAAGATTCAAAAATAAGCCCATTACCGCAGCGTCCAGACCACCGCCACGGCAGTGAAAATGCAGAGAATTGCTATCTTGTTGAACGTCCACCGCCGTGGTACTGAGAATGCAAGATGGTTTCCATTATTCACCGCCAACTCCACCGCCTTGGCGAACATCAAATCGACCTACCACCACCGCGGCGCTAAATCCCACCGCCACGACGGTCAGCTTTGCACAATCTTAAGATATTTTATTAGATATTTTGCCTATTTAAACCCTTCCTCTCTTCCTCTCTTTCGGTGGAATCAACCCCCCCCCCCCAAGGCCTTAGACTATATTTTAGGGTGAGCTTGAGAGATTTTGAGGGAGAGCTCTCAACCGGAGGAAGAAGATGAAGGAGGAAGCGAGCGGTGAACAGTTTTAGCGCCAAATCTTTGGATATCAGCTAAGTCATTCATTTTGTTTTTCTTCATTTCGGTAGTTGTTGAGCATATTTACGCCATTTTACAGTGTATACATGGTTATGACCATTAGCTAAACATAGGTTGTTTAGTGATTATTAATAAATTTATGAATACGTTGTTTAGTTGAGTTTGTGTTTCGTTTGATGTTGTTCTTCGATGTTTGATTGTGTTTATTGCTCTTGTTTGTTGATTATGCTTAGACTTATATATCGAGAATTTGGAGTTTGACAAACCCTAGATTCGGACAATGGTCAACGAACGTCACGATCCAATAACCCGGGTAAGAATTAGATTGTGTACAATCGATGACGTTGGGGAAAGACTCACTCAACCTAGGGTCATTAAGATGTTAAGGGGCACTTCTACGTTGACACAAAGTCGCGTATTCCCCCGTCTTACACTCGTGTTCAAATTGAAACAAAAATAAAATGTAAAGTAGCCAATGTATCTATTTTCAAATACGGGATGTCCAAATTGAAATAAATTTCATTTGTCAAGGCCAAAATTATCGTTATACCAAAAACAAAACTAATTGTAATGTGTGGTTCAAAGGGTAAAACAATTATATATATATATATATATATATATATATATATATATATATATATTTTACTTCATTTCTTAAATAAGGACTATAAAGTAAGAAACTCTTGGAAAATTACCATCCACGATAGGAAAAACATACACACACACACACACACAAAAAAAAAAAAAGGAAAATTATAGAACAATATACAAGTACTTAAGAAGTGTAAACCTTATTTATGACAAGGTTCAAACCCTCAAACTCGTAGAAAGAATCAAGAGTATTGACCGATTTCCAATTTACCCTAATTTTAAAAAAATTCAACAAATGCAACGCAATCAAAAAATAAATATAGAGATTTTTATTGTTTAACCCTTATTTAAAAGTTAGTTTAAAAAAAATATTTTAAACAGTATGTTAGTATTTTTGTGAAATATTGTCAGTATATAATTCTTTGATCATTGACCAAATTAATGAATAGACGTTTATACTCTTATATAAATATATAAAACCCTAGTTTCTCTCCTTATTCGTCATCTACATTTTCCACCGCCATCTCCATCTCTCTCTTCCTCCGTTTCTCTCTCTCTGTAGGTCCGGATTTTATCAATCGTCCCCAATCTGGATCCATCCTTTGGCGACAGTCCACAGCCGTCCATCCAAATTGCCGACATCCGACATTCCATCGTCTGGCCACTGGCATTCTACCGTCGCTATTTTTTTGATCGAAAGAGAGTTGTTGTCATCACGCGCTTGCCGTTGTCGTTCGTCACTGTTGTTTGTCACCTCTTTCCCTCTCTTCCCCCCTCCGAACCACCGCCCTCTCTCCCTCTCTCTATGTTTTTCTCATATCTGGTTCAGATCTGTTCGTCCAATTGTTGTCGCCATTATTCGTCTGCCATCGCCGTCACCTTTCGTCGCTACAATTCGTCACTATGCGCTAGAGGAAGCCATAAAGCTCAAAAAAGAAATCCATTAAACACTCTCTCTCTCTCTCGAATTTAGAATTTCGAGATCTGAAATTTTGAGTGAATATTCGTTCTGAAAATTTGAGTGAACATTTGTTTTGAAAATTTTGAGTAAACATTTGTTCTGAATATTTTTTGGTGAACATTTATTTTTTATTTATTCTGAAATATTAAATGAATATTCACTAAGTGTACATTCAAAATGAATATTTTCAAAGTTTTTTATTTGTTCTAAAATATTGAGTGAACATTCACGTAGAAGTGTACATTAATAACAGATTTTTGATTAAATGAGTGAAATACCGAGTGAACATTGAGAGAAATATTATATTTGTTCTAAAAAATTGAATAAACATTCACGCAGAAGTATACATTCATAATGGGTTTTTGATTAAATGAGTGAAATATTGAGTGAAAATGAAGTAAAATATAGGTCACGAAAAATAGAAATCAAGAAATCAAAACAACAATAGCAATTACAGATCTAAAAAAATATAGGTTACGAAAAATGTCTAGATCTGGAAAAAAAATATAAATTGAGAAAAATCAACAAATCTAGAAAGAAAAAAAAAATAGATCATAAAGAAATCTAGATCTAGAAAAGAAATGGAGAAATCAGACGGAAAAATTTCTTGGGTTTTAATTCCTTACTATCTTACATGCACTCATCAACATGGAAGCAAATTGAGATGATTAAGATGGAAATAGCGTGACTGCTCGCTCACTCTGCTCCGCTAGATGCAAATGATCTGTGGCTTGGAGGAGCGACAACTCCACCATTTCTAGCGCGATGTCTATTAAAATAAAGAAGAATATTGTATCATGTCTTTCCTCATGACCTAATTTTTTTTTAGGATTAACAGAAGTCCAAGACAATCCCACACTACTTTGCATAAATTTATACCGAAATATTGTTTATCCTATCTATATTGTTATAATTTCATGTATAAAAATTATTATTTGAAGAAAAAGATCATTAATTTGAAGCTTAATGGAGAAAATTATTGAAATTGATACATCAAAATTATCCCAAGGTTTATGGTCTGGTGGATATCTAATTTACCTATTTGTGAAAGGTCTAGAGTTCAACTCCTACCTAATCTAATATATGTAACCGGAAAAAAAAAAATAGTTCAAAATTAGCAAGGGTGCAAAATGTAATATTATCCGAACTCTCAATCACTTCCCATCTGTATTTCCTCCCGCCCTAAGCAACCTAAAGCTGCTGCAACCATGGAGGTTCTCTTGCCACCTTCGATTTCCCCCACTCACCTACTAATCACAAGCAATTTCGCCTCCATAAAAACCCATTCCCCCTCCAATGGAAACTCAAACCCACCTTTCAATTAAGATAAAAAAGATCAAAATCATAGCATTTTAAGATGAATCAGCTTCCCCTGTTCTTCTTCTTCCTCTGTTTCACCACCACTCTCGGACAGTCCCCTGCTCCGGGCCCCATCCCGCAACCTCCGGCCCCTGTCTCGCCACCTCCGGCCTCCATCACGCTAGCTCCGCCCCTCGTCACCCTAGCTCCGTCCCCCGGCCCGCCAGGCCCAACCAACATCACCGCCATCCTCGAAAAAGCCGCCCGTTTCACCACCCTGATTCGTCTCCTGAAGAGCACCCAGACCGACAACCAGCTCAACATCCAAATCAATAAATCTGCCCAGGGTCTCACCTTCTTCGCGCCGTCCGACCACGCCTTCTCCAGCCTCAAAACCGGCACCCTGAACTCCTTCATTGATTCGCAGAAGACCAAGCTGGTTCAGTTCCACGTTCTCCCCACTTTCCTCTCGATTTCGCAGTTCGAAACCTTGAGCAACCCGGTCAATACTCAGGCCGGAGAAGGTGGACGATTCGTGCTGAACATCACAACGACGGGGACTTCGCTGAACATGACCACCGGGAAGGTCAACGCCTCGGTGGTCAGCACCGTGTACACGGATAACCACCTGGCGGTTTACGAGGTGGACAAGGTGCTGCTCCCTTTGGATTTCTACCTGCCACCTCCGCCGAATCCGGCTCCGGCACCGGCGCCGTCAAAACCCAAAAAGGCGGCTACACCAGCCGTTCCTTCCAATATCCCTTCCGGCACCACAAACCCAAACACACCGGCATTGGGTGCAATAATATCCTCTTTAATGGCTTCAATTTTAGCATCATTCTTCATTTAAAAGAGGGAAATTTGCATGATTTTCCAACTTCATTATGCATTGCGTGAATTTAAAATTCATTATATTCTTTTCTTTTCTTTCCTTTTCTTTTCTTTTTTTTTTTTTTTTTTTTTGAGCTTGAAGAATTTGTGTTGGTGTACATATTGTGTTTGAATAATTTGATTGATATGCAATGAAAAGTTTGAATTTCATGTAGTACAACACGTGAATGGCAATTTTTTTTTTCATAATTCCAGTCACTTAGACATATCATCACTTCTAAAAATAACTTTGGCCGCTACCTTGTTGCATTATAAAATCTAAATACTTCTTATTTTCCAATTTCGACATCCTTAGGCTCTAAATATAACAATTATTTGACTTGCATTATTTAAGGTAATGTGCTAATATATTAAATATTATCAAGTAATTCAATTTATGAGCACTTTAATTTATTATGAAATTAATAGTTATGATTGCAAATTCGTGATGTACATTAAAAGCTGATAAAAAATATAAACAATTTATATATTTTTACTTTTTTAAATTTTGAATATTTTTAATTTCAACACAATATTGTATGATATGAAATGAATGTGTGTAACATAGACTTTTATCATTTTTCATATAGTCTAGTTTATTAATAATTTTACGAGTGTGTTAATTTCAACACAATACTATATACTACAGAATGAATGTGTGTAAAAAGAGATCTTATAACTTTCAAATAATCAAATTTATTAACAATTTTACGGGTGTGTTAATTTCAACACAATGCTGTATGATGCAAAATTAATAGGCGTAACATGGATCATGTCTATTTTTAAATAAACTATTTATTAATAAAATTAATGGAAGTTAGAGGGCGGTGACACGGTGATGGTGGTAGAGGGAGGTGGCGTGGTGATGGTTGATTTGGTTCGAAGACGGTAGGGTAGGTTACGGTGACGGTGAAGGAGGTGAAGTTCGGTGAAAAAAAAAATTAAGAAAATGTGAACTTAAAAATTTTCCCACATTTCTATTTAATTTAACAGTGAAATTATATGGAAGTACTAATTAAATCATAATTAAAAATACATGGTTTAAAGTGAAATGTACAAATTTATTGGATGACATAAACATGATCATAGTTAGAGGGTTTAAAATGAAATTTGTCTTTATAATGAGATTTTTCTTGTAGAATTTTGTAAATTTTGTATCATGTTTTTCAAATAATTTAGTTTTTAATTGTTATCAATTTATGTTTTAGTTCTTATTAATATTTTTTTTAATCTTTAACTATGATATAAAATATAAATTACGTATGTAATGTTTTTTAGGAATGAATTTTAATATTGGTTGATAATAATAGAAAGACTTAACAGTTATCCGAAAGAATTTAAAAAAAAAATGAAGTTGAAAAAAAATTGTAGGCGAATTATTTCTAAAAAAAAAAAAAAAAAAAAATAGAGAACAATATAAAAATACTTAGAAGTGTAAACCTTATTTATGACAAGGTTTGAACCCTCAAACTCGTAGTAAGAATCAAGACTATTGGTTGAGTTCCAATTTAAACCCTAATATTGAAAAACTCAACAAATGCAACGCAATCGACAAATAAATATATTGTAGCTTCTAAATAAAATCAACTAAAAATAATCAAAAAATAATTATTGGAGGACTCAATGATAGTAAAAATCTGTTTAAAAAACAACACTAAAAAAAATTATAAAAAATCTATAAAATCGACAATAATCAAGCAACAGAACAACTTGCTTCTAAGAAATCAAAACAGCAACATAAATTATAGATCTAAAAAATATATAGATCACGAAAAAAGTCTAGATCTGAAAAAAAATAAATTATAAATTCAGAAAAATCAGCAGATTTGGAAAAAATAAAAAATAAATCTTAAAGAATTCTAGATCTCGAAAAGAAAAGGAGAAATCAAACATAGAAAATTCTTGGGTTTTAATTCCTTACTATCTTACATGCACTCATCAACATAGAAGCAGATTGAGATGGTTATGGTGGTAGTAGCATGACGACTCACTCACTCTGCTCTACCGACGCAAAAGATATGTGGCAACTGCGGTTTGGAGGAGCGACAACTCCTCCACCATTTCCAGTGCTGCGAGCCCCCGGGGGGGGGGAGGCAAAAATCACTAAAGATTCTATGAGAAATGCTTTGTAAATCTATCTTTAAAAGAATGAAGGACATTCTATTATGTCTTTTATCCATTCCTAGCTGTCTCATTGAAAATTATATTTTCAACGAGCACCCCATCTCATACTTTCTATCATTATACCATGTCTCTTGCCTTACCGCTCTATAGCAACTACCATTCAAACATTGTCCACTTTTTTGTATTTAGAAATTTTCTTATCATCATCCCATGTCTCTTGCCTTCTCTATTGCCATTGCCATTCATTCATTGTCCACTTTTTATGTATTTAGAAATTTTTGCTCCAACCTCTGTGCACCCAGACTCGTTAGAATGAAGAGTTGAGTCTTGACGTAAGAAATAGAAGGAAGTCCTACAGTAGGTTTGTCATCTTCATAAAGTAGGTTTGTCATCTTCATAAAGGGTATAATTGATCTTTTTATTATCCTAACGTGGAGCTATTTTTCTATATGTAAAGTGTTTTTTGGAGACACAACTGACTAATAAAAATTTTGTATTTGTTATAATTGTCAATAGTATTACGAAATGCATCACCCCAAATAAAAAGATGACAAATTTTAAATGAAAAATGTATTGAAAAATCATGTGCAATTTTTCTATCAGTGTTTTCAAGAAAAAAAAAAAAAGTAGGATAAACATAAAAATGAATAAAACATAAGAGCTAGGGTTTTATTTTAAAAAAAAATAAAAATGTATTATTAGTTTAAAATGATAAAATGAATTTGGGTTGATGATCCAACTTAGTTATCCAAGTTGTTTGTGTTAAAACTCTCCTTAAAAATTCCTATAATTAACAATGGAGTAAAGATAGGCCGATTAAGGGCCCAAATAATTAACTGATACTGTAGGCCATTATTCCCATGGGCCCAATTTTTTACTGCCGTAAGGAAATTTGACTACCGGTTTGTTTGTTTTCCTATTTCTATTACTAGTTTTGTTTTCAATATTTCATGAATAAAAACAATTTTAGTAACGACGATTTTTTATTTTTATTTTATGAGAAAACGTTATGTTTTTCCTTTAAATGTGTAGCAATAAAGATATATATTTCTTAGCCAATGTAGTGGCAGTGGCTATTAGCGAGATTGTGATGGAAATAGTTTTGTGGGAGTGAAAAAGAATCAACATTTTTCTGTTTCTCAAATTCTTAAGGAATTAAAGAAATATAACCAAAATTTAGAGAATAGAAACGTATTTACCAAATGCACGTTTTTTTACATTAATCCCAAAATTTTGGAAACAGGAACAAAAATCAAGAAACGAAAACAGTAACTAAAAGGGTTTGCCTTTGCAATATATAATTTTAATAGTTATAATTTTTTAAAATTCACAAATATAATTTTAATAGTTACTACCAGTGCCCAATTAGAGAATTTTAATAAAATAACTGAATATATATATATATATATATTGGGTGTTTCTATGACAAGTCTCTTATTTTTTTCTTAATTTCAAAAAAGTCACATACGCCATTGTAACTTGTGTTTTAGTCATGCGCATTAAAAAAGGTAGAAGACCCAATATAGGTGTTGTATTATGGCAGTTACATATAATTATTTTGTGTGTAAAATATTTGTTAAATGTAACAAATATTATACAAATACATATAACATAGTTAAATTTAACTTGTAACATATAACTAATATTATACAACTACATGTAACTAATATTACACAGGTTTGAGCACATGTGTGATTGATACCCAAGCAAATACCCATTTTAAGGGACTAGATAAAAAATTTTATTTTAAATGAGACTAATAACTTATTACATCCGCTCTTTGGGACTAATCACCAATTATCCTTTCTTTTCTTTTCTTTTTCTTTTTCTTTTTTATAGTAAGGTGTGTCTAGGACAGTTTACTAGCACCTGTTGAAGTAAAATTAAATATATGAGCTTATATATTAAATAAATGTGAATTATAGGCTATCAAATAAATTTAGACCAATTAAAGTGATTAGTTTAAGTTTTGGATCTTAATTAATGTATTATTAAGTGTGAGTTTTAATGTGTAGAGACAAACGTAATTTCTATTATTTTTATGGGTTAAAATAGAAAATACGAATAGACGCGAATGTTTATAAACAAACACGATTGTTTTTAAATAGGGGTCATGATCCCCAGATCACACAAAAGTTTTCTATTCTTCTGATTTTCATTGTCAGAAAGAAATTTATACAGAAAACAAAAGTGTAGATCTAGAAGATCATAAAGTCTCAGACTTAGATATTTCAATTTTCTTATTATGGATTCAAATACACTTCTGCAAATTTAATATTTTAATTCTTGATTATTCAATATGAATGTTCATGTTTGTGTGATGGTTTTCACAAAATAAAATTAATTTTACATGTGGTATCAGAACCATTTCATGTTGAATTATTAAAAATAAATTAGGAAAAAAAAAATTTAGGGCCGAAAATATTTTTTCTGAAAAGTTCAATATTCCTAAAAAAAATATTATATGGAAAAATTATATATTTCATTACGAGTTCAACGATATAAATTCACGAAATTTGGACTTGCGGTGTATTTTATACGTTTTTTCAATTAGAAGAAAATGTAGAATTCCGTCTATGTTCTCCTCTGGTTTTGGTTCTGGATAAGTGAGGAAGACGACGTAAAACGATGTCGTTTCGTTTCCGTTTAGTGATACAGCACATGTAGTTTTGAATTTATTCACACATGTGCATACAGAAGTGTTGTGTTAATTCATTGGCTGCTTCTTAAAGTGACGATTGGTTGGAGCCGAAGGTCGGTGGTGTGATTCCTATTGTCTAATTTTTTATTTTTAATCCTTTAAATAGAGAAAAAAAAACTATAAAAAATAGGAGCCTAGTAGGATTTGAACCTGCACTCAGAATACTAACTCCACGTTGCACTAGGACAACCTAACACCATGATTATGTTATCATAATTTATATCTAAATATGTTAAAGTTACAGTGTATTCATGCAATTTTAAATTCAAATATTGGTGTGTTTAAATATATATTTTGACATAAATTAATTTAAACAAACACTATAAAAAATAGGAGCTTAGTAGGATTCGAACCCTTGCACTCAGAATACTAACTCCACGTTGCACTAGGACAATCCAACTTTACGGTTTTGTTGTCATAATTTATACCTAAATATGTTAAGTTACACTGCATTCATTCAATTTAAAATTCAAATATTGGTGTGTTTAAATATATATTTTGAGATAAATTAATTGAAATAATATGTCACCAACGTGATCTCTCTTGTGAAAATTAATATTGTTTTGAAATAGAAAAAGATTATGTGCATGTAACTTATGTGAATATTAATCGGCCCAATGGAAGATCAGTATTTAACAGAATTACATGCGCACCTATGGTAATAAATATGTGATGATTATTTGGTTTTACATATAAAGAATAAATCGGCCCAAAAGAAGATTTATTGTCCGATATGTTCTTATTATCAATGTTTGATTACTACACCAAGATATCACTTACAAGTTAATATTTTTGTTCAAAGATAAAATATTAATAGAATGTCCGGTATCTTAAGATGGGTTTTGTATAATGACCCAGTTTTCAGGGCCGCTACTCGGTTTCTCCCTTTGGAGAATTAACACTAAAATCGAACGACCAATATTTTTATTCTATAAAATTCGATAAATTTTACAATGCGATGGTGACAATTAAAATTTATCAATTTAGCAAATCAATTTTACAACGGTGAATAATCAATATAATTATTTAAAATTCAAATACAACTACCATTAGAATATAGGTAATTAAGTCCATTGAAAATTGGGAGGTCAAACGCATAAGAAAAATAGTTTCAAAATAAAATGATGTCATTCAATTTGCTTTTGACATCATTCAATTTTACTTTGATTTCAAACAGTAGATTGAAAAGGCTAATTCATTTTTATTTTCAGGCTTTTCTTTTTCCTTTATTTTTTTGTTTGAAACAGTAAACGGCAATATCTATTTTCAACCTTTTTATTTTCTTTTTCTTTTTTGGGAATGGGACAATAATATTTTAGATTATAAAAATTTGAGGAATTTTAAAAGTACATGATGATACGTAATCATCGAATTAACGCGTCAATCTTACAATTGCAAATATTAAATACAAGTATTACAAATTAAATACAATTTCAAATAAAATTCATATCGTCGTTTCATTCTCACCGGCCCTACAATCAAAACTGTGGGGTTGAGAGCCAATACTCAGTAGAATTTCAACCCCTCTAATATGTACATTTAATCAATATACCAAATAAAACACATAAACATGATTTCCACATAATTTTCACGTAATCATAATTATTTCATGAGAATTAACACTTATAATTCAACAACAATAATAACATAAATCTCACAATAGAGAAATTAAATACATATATTAAAAGAGTTAAAAATTCTACTTGAAATCCTAACCGGAACACTTTTTTCTCGCTTAAAAATCATTCGGGATATATATTTTCGCAGCAACATAAACTAATTCTAGAGATACTTTGTTTTTAATATATATCCATCTATATTAATAATTGCTCTACACATGACCGCCTCTTCTCTCTTTTTTTTTTTTTTTTTGGGCCCAAAATTACAGCAAAAAACCTCCTATATATGCATGTATGTAATATATTTATAGAGACAACAGATGATCAAACCATAAACATTATTATTATTATTATTTATCAAATGAGATACTTGTCAAGTGATATTTAACCTCATATATATATGTGGGTTTTTTTTGGATTGATTCCTTCCTTAGGAAGGAATCAATTCAAACCGTGAAATATATACATTTTATTTGTTTATTTATTTACATATTGTCCCCTCTTAAAAAAAAATAAAAAAAAAAATATTAGTTATACCCCAAAACTCTTAAAAATATATTTTTAATAACACAATTATCCCAATACTTTTAAAAGTCAAATTAAAATTACATTTAACGCCAAAAAATTATCAAATTTTATTTATACAAACAACTCAAAAATATTAAATTTATATAAAATAATATTTTCCAAAAATATAAATTTTCGGGGTATTACAATTGATAGGTGTGAAATACCTATCTATTTCGGAACCGAATTTATTAGTTTTTGAGCGTTTTGGTTATATTTAATTTCGTTTTAGTGTAAAACAGGTCAAGGGATGTTAAAAGGCGATAAATAAGTGAAAACGGTAGAGAAACGGTGAACAAAATGTGAAAAACAGGGTTTCAGTGAATGAAGACTACCGTCTAGGCGAAAATCCCACCGCCTAGGCGTAAAAGAGGCAGAATGTTGGAGTGCTGAAGAGATGAACTACCTCCTAGGAGAGAAAACCACCGCCTAGGCGAGAAAACATCAGAATGATATGCCAGCAGCCACCGCCTAGGCGGAGAAACCATCACCTAGGCGAAGATCCGACAGAAACTTAACCGACTTATGCCACCGCCTAAGCGGTGAACCACCGCTTAGGCGGTGACACTCTGCGCAGAAATATCTGTTTTCAGATATTTTGAAGATATTTTTCAAATCTCTCTTTTTAACCCATTTCTCAACCAAACCCCAAAAACCCAGAGACGTTAAAGGAGGCCCCGATTGAGATTTGGAGAGCTATTTCCACCTTAGTTAGGTTTAGATAATTTAGGAAGTAGATTAGATTAGTTTTAGGAAGTATTCTTGGCCATTTCTTGAAGAGCTAGAAGAGGAAGTTCATCAATGGAAAAGAGAAAGCTTGGGAGGATTGTTCTTTGGCGAAAGTGGACTACTCCACTTTGAGATTTGATCTTTCTTCCCTTATTTCCATCTTTGTACTTAATGTTTATTGTTGATATTGATGATCTCCTCTTGATTTAATGTTGTATTGGCTAAGAACATGTTAGTGTAATTAAAGATTAGTTAGGGAAAGATGTAGTTGTGTAAATACTCGTTTGGTTTAATATATGTTTCTTTAACGGTTGTTTCTTTTAAGTCCAATTGTGTTTATCATTTGATGACGATCTTAGTATGTTTGTTATGGTATTAGGGTTGGATTTGAGAATCTAGGGTTTGACACTCGGGAGAGGTAACCTGGATTCGGACTAAGGTAAACACATCGTTATAACCTAACGACCCCGGGAGGGCGTTAGTTAGTGTGCAATCGATGACGTTGGATCAAAACTCACGTGGCCTAGAGTTGTTAAGACATTGAGGGGGACCTCTTCGTCTACACAAAGTCGTGTATTCGCTCGTCTTACACTCGGAAGAGGTGGCGGAGGAGTTTACGAACCGAGATTGTCGAATACCTAAACTCCGTTATTGTTAACTAAACGAAATCAAATATGTATTAAGTGAACTAAATCAATCCCTAATTAATCAACGTAGTTAAGATTAACCCACTAATTGAAATTTAGCTTAAATTAATTTTAAATCATGTCTTTCATCGTCAAGATAACATGAGACTACGTAAATTGCAGCATTCAATTATTCACACTTTTCTCTTTGGAAAAGATATCCGATCTTCAAGATTCACTATATTAAAACTTAGACCTCGTATACTTGCGAGAGTAAGTAGCGGCGTATTTTGTGTGCTACCAATAGGGTAACACTCTAGAGGGTTTTTGTAGATGATATTTCATGTGATCTATCATGATATAGGCTAAATCAAGTTTTCTCCCCTCAACAATCTCATTCAACAGATATAAATCAAACTTATTCATATTCGCATGACACCCTTCTCTAAGCACAATCGTATGTGTAATCATCGCATGTACTCAAGTGATAGCGATCCTGCTCTATCTCCATCCAACCCTAACTTATTTGCGATTTTACTTTTATTAAAGTTCCTTGAAAGCTAACGAGTGGTATTGTAGGGAAACACATTTCCTTTATCCAACTTCAAATTTTCACTAAGAAAGCCCTATCAAATCTAATTTCCTTCCCTTTAACAAACGACGTCATTCGATCATCATTAAAAGTAAGACTGTTGTAGAACATACTTACCTACAGAGGCATCCACTCATTACTTTGGGAGATGGTCCAACCCAAAACACTAACGAACTTCTCAATATCGAGATTTTCTCCTTTAAACCAACAAAATCTATGGGTTTACAACACACAACCTTTCGATTAGCAAATTTCTCTCTAAATCTAATTTCTTTCTCATTGCTTTGAAGGTGAGTTTTATCATATTTGAGTTTTGGGGTGGGTATCATGATTCTTGGCATTTTTCTCACAATTTTAAGTTCAACCAACCAAGAAAACACACGAAATCTAACCTAGATGAAGTGTATAACCTGAAACCCTAAGAGAGATAGAAGAACCAACCTTATATCGAAGCTTTAGGTTTGCAATCGCTAGATCCGAGCCCTAGATCTTCAAATCCAAGCCAATCCGTAATGATCTCTTAAGGATTTTGGATGAAAGTGCTTGGGAGATTAAATGTTTTTGGAGAGGAAGGGTTTCAAAATCAAAATGGGGTGAAGTGAAAACATACAGGGTGGAGTCGTATTTTAAAAATTTGAGAAAAACATGAAAGTAGGAGCTGCAGGCCTACCGCCTAAGCGGTGAACCACCATTTAGGAAGTAAAAATATAGATTGTGTGTTTTTCAGCAAAAACGGCCCACCACCTAAGCGGTGAACCACTGCGTAGGCGGTAAAAATACAGGATGTAACAAATTTTGAAAACACGCTCCACTGCCTAAGCGGATTAGCAGCAGAACAATAATGTTTTTCATACTGGTGTAAATTCGCCTAGGCGAAAAAACCACCGCCTAGGCGAATAAACGTCAGAAAGGTTTTTTTCAAGAAAAGGGCTCCACTGCCTAAGCGGTGGACCTTCTGCAGTTAAAACAGCCCATTCGTTCAAAATTGAAAATCGCAAGGCTCCTTCCCCAAAAACTTACACTTTCTCTCTAAAACCTCACTTTCAAACCGTTTCAATACTCAAAAATCATCCTTCCATTACCAAAATTTGTGATTTCCACCCCAAATCGTCCACCTCAAATCAATTTTCAACCCCATTTTCGCGATTTTCTTTATCACTTTCGGATTTTGGTTTGATTTTTGGTGATAACTTAGATTCTATGGATTGTTAAATTGTGTAAAACAAAATTGCATGCTACATTTTTCATATTTTGTTGAAACGTTGTGATTAGTGTATGCACCAGATCAAATCCACAGGTTCATGTGCGACCGCTTCGGCATTGCCGCCGTACTTTTTGCAACCGCCACAATTTCTATTCCGACATGATAGTGGTGGAGAGGAATTTCCTGTCAGGTGAACAGTAGGGAATAAATCTTATTCCCTAGGTATGTGTTCAACCCTTTTTGTTTGCATTTAATGCTATATGTTTATTGGGTTCGCTGACAGTGGAGACGTCTTTTGTTCAATTATGTATAGGATGAAATGGATGATTAGTTTAGTGGATGTTCATCCATTTTGATTTTTTTTTTTGTAGAAAATGATGAACCATTATTATTTTTGAACAAAATGCAAAAATTTTTGATGTACAAATCTATGTTTATGTATGTATTTTATTATGAATGTTTTAGTTTTTAAACTTTTAGTTTAGTGTAGTTTAATTTTTGTTTTTACATGAGTAGTGGTAGATTAATTTATGTATTTTAGCATTAGATTTAGTTTAGTATTGTGTATGTATAAAGTTGTATTTGCATGTTTAGATGTTGAGTTCATTTGGGCCAAGACCCGATGATGAGAATTATCCCCTAATTGCATATTGAGGTCGGGGGTAATACATTCCTTGCGTGTTTTGTGTGTTTAACATGTCGATTGGGTAAAAATTATCTCAATCCAAATCGCATGTGTTTGATGATCATAAATAAGGTCATTCCAGAAGCATTCAAGGGCACAATACCAAAAATAATAAAGACATTCAAAGAGTTCCTAGAAGAAATTGAGAACATATTTGTCAAGAATGAAAAGGTAAAACAAATATGCTTTTGGCAAGTCTCATTTTAATGAAATATAAAGGTAATGGGAACATTAAAAAATATATTATGAAAATGTCTCATCTCACTTCAAAGTTAAGAGCACATAAACTTGATCTCTTTGAGGATTTGCTTCTGCATTTGGTTCTGATATCTCTTCTTACAGAATTCAATTAATTTAAGGTGAGCTACAACTGCCAAAAAGAAACTTGGTCATTTAACGAGCTTATCTTACATTGTGTGCAAGATGAGAAAAGGCTGATGCTAGAAAATATAGAAAACGCTCATTTGGCTGGTACTACCAAGGACAAAGGGAAGAAAAAACGAAGGATAAAGAAATTGTAGAAGTTATATATTAAAAGAAACAACATAAAGAAAAGAATGCTGATGGTTGTTTCTTTTGTGAAGCTACGGGACATAAGAAGAAGTAATATACCAACTATTACACAATTCAGTCAATTTAAGGTGAGCTACAACTGCCAAAAAGAGACTTGGTCTCTTAATGAGCTCATCTCACATTGTGTACAAGAAGAGAAAAGACTGAAGCAAGAAAAGACAGAAAGTGTTCATGTGGCTGGTACTGGTAATGATAAAAGGAAGAAAAGAAAGAAGAATAAAGAAACTGCAGAGGTTCCATATCAAATGAAACAATATAAATAAAATAATGTTGATGGTTATTTCTTATGTGGAGCTGCAGGACATAAGATGAAACAATATACCAACTATCATGCTTGGCGTGCAAATAAAGATACTCTTCTTAATTTAGTTTGTTCTGAGGTTAATTTGACTTCGGTACCTAAACACACTTGGTTGATAGATTCTGATGCAACTACTTACATCATTGTGTCTATGTAGTGCTGCCTGAGTTGCCAAAAACCAAATCATGGTGAAAGATACATCTTTGTAGGCGATGGTAAGAAGGTCAAAGTTGAGGCAATTGAGATATTTAGGTTATTATTGAAGTCTGATACTTATTTGGATTTGAATGAGACATTTGTTGTACCGTCATTTAGACGGAATTTAATTTTTATTTCTTTATTAGACAAATTTGGTTATTCTTGTTCTTTTGGAAATAATTAAATTTAGTCTTTTTTCAGAATTCAAATTTGGCCGGTACCAATTTTTTATCTTATGTATATAACCTTTATATGCTTGATACAGTTGCTTCATATCATGAAACCTTACAATTTAGTAATCAAGGTGTTAAAAGAAAATTAACCAATGAGAATTCCGCATTATTATGGCATAAGAGATTAGGCCACATCTCCAAAAGGAGAATTGAAAGACTTGTGTCAAATGGGATTCTAATTTCCTTTACTTTTGCAGATTTTAAAATTTTCACAAATTGCATAAAGGGAAAATAGACAAACATAAGAAGATTTGGTGCCAACAGGGCTACAGACGTCTTAGAACTGAAACATACAAATATTTGTAGGCCATCTCTTATGGTTTCATGGAATGGTCAATAATATTTTATCACGTTCATAGACGATTTTTTATGTTATGGCTACCTTTATCTCATTCATGAAAAGTCTCAATCATTGGATGTGTTCAAATCATTCAAAACTGAAGTTGAAAATCAACTCGGAAAAATGATTAAAAGGGTCAGATCTAATCGTGGTGGTGAATACTACGGTAGGTATGACAGTTCAGGTAAACAATGTTCGATCCTATTTGCTAAATTCCTAGAGAAGTGCGGTATCGTCCATCAATACAACATATTAGATTCTCCAAGCATGAATAGTGTTGCTAAAAGACGAAACATAACACTCAAAGATATGGTATGAAGTATGATCAGTCACTCTAACTTGCCAGAATCACTCTGGGGTAAAACATTAAAGACTGCAGCGTATATTCTTAACAGAGTACCAACTAAATCAACTGCCAAAACCCCTTATGAATTTTGGATAAGCAAGGAGCCTAGTCTGAAGCACCTACACATTTGAGGATGTCCAACTGAAGCAAGGCCTTACAAGCCATATGAAAATAAACTGAATTCAAGAACGGTTAGTTGTTATTTTATTGGATACTTTGAAATATCCAAGGATTATGAATTCTATGATCCTACTACTAGATCAATTTTTTAGACGAGAAACGCTCGGTTTTTTGAGGATTTTGAGTTTGTTAGGGTAGCTAAGGTTAGGGATTTTATTTTTGAAGATGAATATGTTGATATTCCCACAACTGTTATTGACATTGATTAGGCTCCTATTCATGACATTATTCAAGAAGCAAATCCAAATCAAAAAAATATCTAAGAACCTCCCGTTTCATAAGAACAAACTCTACCACCTCCAGAACCTATGTTATTAAATAGATCCACTAGAGAAAGGAGAAGTGCAGTGCCAGATGATTACATTGTATTTCTCTAAGAACATGAGTTTGACAATGGTATGTTAGAAGATGATCCAATCAATTTCCGTCAAGCCATGAAAAGTTCTAAATCTCAAGAGTGGATTTATTCCATGAACAAGGAAATAAAGTCCATGAAGGACAATGACGTTTGGGATCTTGTCCCATTATCTGAAGGTGCGAAACCCATTGGTTATAAATGAATATTTAAAACCTAGAGGGATTCGAAAGGTGATGTGGATAGATACAAAGCTCGTCTTGTCATTAAAGGCTTTACATAGAAAGAAGGTATCGGTTATAAAGAGACTTTTTTTCCAGTTTCGTCGAAAGACTCTTTTAGGATAATAATGGCATTTGTGGTACACTTTAACTTTGAGCTTCATCAGATGGATATTAAGACTACGTTTCTCAATGGTGACATTAATGAAACAATCTATATGGTACAACCAGAAAACTTTGTGTCGGGAGATGCAAAAAATATGGTTTGCAAGTTAAAGAAATTTATTTATGGGCTTAATCTAGTTTCTCGTTAATGATATTACAAGTTTCATCAAGATATCCATCTTTGGTTTTGAGATGAATAAAATTGATGATTGTATATATCACAAGTTCAGTGGAAGTAAAACATATTTACTTGGTTTTATATGTTGATGACATATTGCTTGCCACCAACGATATAGTCATGTTGCATAAAATCAAGAGATTTCTATCTAAGAAATTTGAGATGAAAGATTTTGATTACGCTTCTTTTTGTGTTGGGTATACAAATACACCGGAATCGCTCTCGGGGTACGCTTAGTTTATCACAAAAAAAAAAGGTATATTGAGAAAGTTCTTAAAAATTTTGGCATGCATGATTGCAAACCAAGTGACACCCTTGTAGCTAAGTGAGACAAATTTAGTCTCAGTCAATACCCCAAAAATGATTTTGAGATTCAAGAGATGCAAAAGTTTCCTTATGTGTCAGCAGTAGGAAGTCTGATGTAAGCTCAAGTATGTACACATTTGGATATTGCATACATTGTTGGCATGTTGGGTAGATACTTAAGCAATCATGGAATAAATCACTGGATAGCAGCAGAGCGAGTCATGAGGTACTTACAAAGAACAAAATACTACATGCTCACCTATCGAAAGTCAGATCAGTTAGAGATCATTGGATATTCTGACTCCGATTTTGTTGGATGCTGAGATAGCATGAAATTTACTTCAGACTATATCTACTTACTTGCTGGAGTTGCTATATCTTAGAAAAGTGTTAAACAGTCTATTATAGTTTCTTCTACCATGGCCGCTAAATTTGTAGCTTGTTATAAGGCGTTTAATCGTGGAATATGGTTACAAAATTTTGTCATGGGACTGCGTATTCTAGATGGCATTGAAAGACCACTTAAGTTATTTTATGACAATAATTTAGCAGTACTGTATTCCAACAATAATAGGAATTCGATGATGTCAAAGTTTATAAACATCAAGTTCCTAATTGTCAAAGAAAGAGTTCAGAGTGGACTTATATCTATAGAGCACATTAAGACAAACTCCATGATTGCGGATCTGCTGATTAAGGCCCCGTTTGGTAACCGTTTCCATTCCAGAAATTCCCATCCCATTCCCAGATTTTTGGGAATTCTGTTTGGGAATAGCATTTGGTAATTTTTGTTTCCGTTTCCATTTAATTCCCATTTGAGAATTGTGCCCACTTTTTTTTTAAGAAATGAGAAACAAAAAAAAAATGTTTCTCATTATTCCCATTCCATTTTCAAAATACACGGTCACTGTTCATCCACCGTCCGACTGCCGCCGGCCACCGTCCGCCGCCGGCCATCTCCGGCAACCGTCGTCGGTCACCGTCCGGCCGGGAAACTTTTCGGCCACTGTTACCCATCCATCACTGCCGCCCAGCCGGCGCCATTGCCGTCCGGCAGTCACCGGCGCTGGAGCACCACCGTCCTGCCTACGCCGGCCGGCGACGGTGCCACTACCGTCCGGCCAAAATAGAAAAATTAAAAAAAAAAAAAAAAAAAAGAGATTTTAGGATAAAATCGTTACCAAACACAATTCTCTTCCCAAAGCGAAAAAAATTTATCGTTACCAAACGCGATTCTACTCCCAAGAAGAAAACAAAATTATCATCCCATCCTATCCCATTCCCATCCCACTGTTGGAATGGAAACAGAAACGATTACCAAACGCCACCTAAAGGATTACCACATAAGTTCTTTCATGAGCACATTGCTTATATGAGTGTGGTTTTTTTTCAGGATATGTTAGTTTAGTAGGAGTTTGTATTTTAGATGCTTTTATAGATACATTTGCTATGGATTTATAGTTATTGTATAGTTATTTACTAAAGTAAAGTATTTAGTTTCTATTCACTCTGATTTTGTATGGTTTGATCTCACTAAGATTTAAGAAGGACTAGTTGAAAATATGCATGTTAAGATCACATTGCATGAGATTTCCATGCTACACATTCACACTTGATCTTTGTCATTAGTTGTATTGATATATGTGATCATTGATAGGTCTAGTTACGAAATATGTAACGACGATCGCTTTGGTTTGGTATTGGTGTGGTTAATGGATAAGATTGGTAAGATGCATAAAGTTTTGAAAGCAAAACTCATGAACTCATAAAGTATAATTCACGTTTATAAAATTATATATATAGCCCAAGTAGGAGATTGTTAAAGTAAAATTAAATATATGGGCTTATATATTAAATAAATGTGAATTATAGGCTATCAAATAAAGTTAGGCTAATTAAAGTGATTAATTTAGGTTTTGGAACCTTAATTAATGTATTATTATGTGTGGGTTTTAATGTGTAGAGATAAGCATAATTTTCTATTTTTATGATGGGCTAAAATAGAAAATACGAACAGATGCGGCTGTTTATAAATAAACACGATTGTTTATTGATAGCGGTCATGGTTCCCAAATCGCACAAAAGTTTTCTATTCTTCTAATTCCCATTGTCAGAGAGAAATTAAGACAGCAAATAAAAGTGTAGATCTGAAAGATCATAAAACCTCAGACTCAGATATTTCAATCTTCTTGTTATAGATTCAGGTACACTTCCCAAATTCAATATTTTAATTCTTGATGATTCAATATAAATGTTCCTATTTGTGTGATGATTTTTACAAAATAAAATTAATCTTATAGCACCTCGACTAATCACCTCTCTGAAAGATTTTAAGAGCATACTCCCGCATTTCAGCCTGGTACATTTAAGATTAAATTCAAGTTTTAATTTCCACAGTATTTGTTCAGAAAAATTGAATCCTGATTAACAAAGAAATGGGACATCTCTCTTTACCAACGTGACTAACACCTCTTGGATAAGTTCTTTTTATAATTTAATTAGCTATTATATAAAAATGTCCTCCACACTTCAGGGAAAAAAAAAACACTCTATCCATAAAAAAAAATTTAAAAAAAAATAATAAGACCCTAAAAAGATACTTACAATCTACATATATTTCTTGGAAAAAAAGAAGAAGAAGGATAATTGGTAATTAGTCCCAAATAGTGAATGTAATATGTTATTAGTCTCATTTAAAATATAAGTTTTGATTTAATCTCTTAAATTGGTATTTGCTTACATATTAGTTCTGTATATACTCATGCCTGTATAATATCAGTTACATGTAATTGTATAATATTAGTTACATATATTTGTGTAATATCTGTTATATCTAACAAATATTTTACACATAAATTAGTTATATGTAATTGCGAGAGTGTAATGCGTGTCTTCAGTCTTCCATTTTTTTTAATGCACGAAATTAAAACACAAGTTGCAATTAGTTATGGAATTTTTTGAAAAAAAAAATTAAAAATAAAATAAAAGATTTGTTACAGAAATAACCAAAACAGAACGAAAAAAAAAAAAAAAAAAAAGGAAATCGAAATCAATTTGTGAAGTAGAAAAGTATATAAAAATGGTATTATGAGTGGAAGATCTTGTGTTCGTTTATTCGAACCAACCAACACAAATTTCAATTCTTTTATAAATTTAAAAAATACACATAAAGTTTCATCTCTTTTGAGCTCTAAAAAAAATACTCTTTCTCTTTATTCTTGCCTAGGGAGAACCGGAGAAGATTGCCCCAAAGTTTTTTTTTTTAATATTATTATTTACCTTTTTTAAAAATTATTTAAAATATCTCCCGAAACCCTAGCAAAAGTGCATCGTAAAGTCAAAACTTTTTCATCAAAAGAGATGATTCTTTGGGGATGCTAAGAGTATCCTAAGTCCCCGCAGATACACAAATTATATTCATTTATTTTTCCATAATTAATTTGAATTTAATAATATTTTAAAATAGTCCCACTTAAATGGCAAAAAAATAAAAAAATTGCTATTATTCTATTTAAAAAACAAAACATCTGCTTATCAAGATTAAAAGATTTTAAAAAATATAAATATTTAAGTATTTAATTTAAGAGATTAATATAATTATTTTTTTAGTGACGAGAGGACTCAAGTCCTTCCCTGAACTTTTTTTAATTTTATCCGTATATTTTTTAAAAAATTATATAAATTTTCCTGAATTATAAAAATATCTAATAAATTTGCCAAAAGAAAAATAACCCAGCTCAATCAATTTTCTAAATCCACTTATATCAACTAATAATGTAATGGACTGGATCATTTAATTATTATTATTTTTTCACCCTAATCACCTTAAAAAACACATACACACATGTATTAATTGTTATCTTTTTTCCTGAAATTTGGCCGAAGGAAATAATAGATTAATAATAAATCATAATTTTTAAAAAAAAATAATAATAAAAGATAAGCATATCGACCATACAATTTTCGAGAACTAATTCTTGTTGGAACGCATAACATTCTGCTTCAATTCCAAGGTGGTTATTTATTTATTTATTTTAAGTTTTTATTTAAAAAATGGCATTAATTATCAGCTCGTACTTAGGAAAAAGCCAAAAAAAAAATATTATTTTCTTTTGAAAAGTATAAAAGGTGTAAATAAGTCAAATTTTACTTTAAATCTATTTTAAGCTTCTTAATTTATTATTATTTAAAAGTTCACCCTGTCTACATATATTTTTTCATGTAAATTTCATTATTGCATAAAATTTAAAAAAAAAAATGGAAAAAAATCAATAGGAATTCAAAATTATTTTTAAAACAAATTTTGGAAAACCCAATTTTAAACTGATAATTTTTTTTTTTAATAATTTTGGTGCCTAAAATAAATATGGGGTGGGTTTTTATATGGAGGGTGAGTTTTATTATTAGATTGTGCATTTGATCCATCAAGTTCTACATTTATTTCAATCCTATAAAATTGAAAACGCTATTAATGATTTTTCTTCTTTTTTTTTTTGTGAAAAAATGATTTTGCTCAACACGTGACCTTTTAATGAGGATATTTCCACAATTTCATCACTCCGATAAACTTAAGATATTTTTTTCTAATGATGATTCAACATTCTCTCTCATTTTTCAAATGAATCATTGATAGGAAAAGATTAAGAGAACGCGTCTTAGATTTAATGAAACGATGAAACGACAAAAATATCTCCATTAGAAAGGCCCATTTATTAAACACAATTCAAACTTGAGGAATAAATATGCAATTTGACAAACCTCATGATAAAGGAGGCCAAATGAAAATAATAATAATAATTAAAAAAAAACAATAATCAATTAATCAATGATGTTTTTCTATTAAAAATAATAATAAAAAAAAAAAAAAAAAAAAAAAAGACTCATTATATAGATTTAGAATAACAAACAACAACGTTTACTTTAACCGGTACTTGACGAAAGAAGATTAACAGCTACTTTATTAATTATAATTAACTACAATAGAAAAATAAATTAATAATTTTTTTCTCCTGCTGTACAAAAATTCAAAACGGTTGCCTTAGTGGATCTCCATCCCCTCAAGCTCCCTATACACAGTTTTGAGATAAACGGCGACCCCATGTGATCAGCCATTTAATAATAGAAGAACCTTGGATATGTAGAGTTGTTATATCTATCTATCTATGGCCGCGCTAAAGCTTGACAAATTAAATCAGATCCAGTCTTAAACCCACTTACAAGAAAAAGCAAGTCTTAAACCCACCAACGTTGACGATGATGCCGGATTTTATTGACGGACGGTCAACGGCTCTCGTTGTTTTCCGTGCATTCTTTTCCTTTTACAGACAAGTAAAAGGTTGAGAGAGAGAGAAGAGCGACAATGGAAGCCAACATATGCTTTGAGTCCGAGTCACCACCACACCACTTGTTCAGTCCATTTCAGACAGGGACCCGCATGTCTCTAACATAGTCATTTTACCGTTTTGACCTCAAGATTACCTTGCTATTTGTGGGTGGGTGGGTGGGTGGGTGGAGAAAGAAAAATTGGTCACAAAAATGAAGAATGATGATCAAGAATTTTATTTTAATTAGAATTTTTTTAATTTTTAGTATTGGTTTGGTATTTTATTTAACCAAGATTTGTAAAATAACGGTTATTTAATGTATTTCTCTAGTGAAAAGTTTAGTGTTCAAAATTATCTTTCTCCATCATTTGTACCAAAATAAAATCGTTTCATGTAAAAAAATAATAATTTCAAATCGTTTTCATTATTCAGTAATATTGAATCAACCCTAAAAACATTGATATAGAGTGAGGTGAGGTCTGATGTGATGACCACCTTCACTTAACTTTCATATGTTTGTAATATTGTACACCATATTTTTCATATATTTATGAAGAATTTACAAATTAATCTTTCTTAATCTATAAGGTCAGCCAGATAAATTAGTGACCCTCGATGAATTTTAAAAATTGGATCCGTTAATGTTTACATAATATTTTATACACTCGTAATGTTTTCATAAAATAAAAATAAAAGTTACCTTCAATGGTGAGGCGAAGATTTTGCACTAAAGCTGAGCGTTTAGGTTTCCTTCCTACGTGCTTTTTGATATGAATTATGCTCCTCTTCTTTTCAATCGATCCAACCTCCCTCTCCCTATCAATCGAGCTTCTCATACGCGGAAAACGATCCAATGACTTCATGCACTACAATGACCCGGACTGAAACCATAGACAAAAAAGACAAAAAGTTAACGACTCCCTAATAGACTTTAAAAAAAAAAATGAAATAATCACTCTATATCACTACAAAAGAATATATTGATGAACCATGAAAAAAAAAATTAAAAGTGAAGGTATACATGTTTTCTCAAAAGAAGAACAAGAATGACAAATTAAGCATTCTAATTTTATACAAACAGATGTGACAACTGAAAAATTCTGACACTAGAAGGAAGGGTAAAAACTCGTCCGATTTTGATGTTCATTATGAATATGAACGTTAAAAATTTGACAACAATATTTTTGACCCCTCAAACTTCTTATGTAACACATTGTTCAATGGTTGCTAGTGAAATGGCTCAAGCCCATTGAATTTGCAAACTTTGCTAGATCTTGCGGCAAGAATTGACGGCCGCCGCCGCCACCTATGCCGAGAAAATCCCTAGTAAAATCATGGTCAATGCCATTCAAACCAGCTGGATTCAACTTAAACGGACCGGATTCACTCTGGGTAACACCGATATGCATCCCGGATTGATCTAGACCGTTGGATGAGCCAAAACTAGGATTACTCATTATTGCGTTCCCGCCGGAAAAAGTCGCCGGAGCATTTAAATTCTCGGGTTGCTCCCGGAAAACCCGGTTCAGCTCGTTTCTGTTCTGAGACAGAGGATGGAGAGGAGGTGGATTGGACGTAGAAGGAGAGGTCATCACTCCAAGGCTATTACCGGAAAACGATGGGTTGCTTCTGGTGGAACCCATCTGTGCAGCCTTCTGCAGAAGGGCGGTGGCTGACATCGGAGCCGTTGGCGCCGGTGCCTGCGGCCTCGGTTGGTTGTTCTGATTACCCATGGAAGACGACCCGAACACACTACTAGCACCCATATTCACCATATCATTTAAACACGATGAAGCTGAAGAAACGTAAAGATTTGAACTCGGAGAGATATCAATCGGATTAAGCTGAGGATTTGACTGATCCAACCAGAGCGACAGTCTGGGCTTCTGCTGATCTCCGGCGAGAGGGTTCCCGGAAGCCATCCCACCGCCAAAATCCGATCGGAAACCACCGGCAAACTGGGTCATTCCGGCACCGGAAAACCCATGTCCCAAATTTTGTTGGGGATTCATCAGACTACCGTTTAGAGAATCGTTTCTGAAATTCAAATTGTTGGGTGGTGCCACAGAAGTGATTCTAGCGCTGTCCTCAGCTAAGGCATCACAGAAAGCTCTATGCGTGATGAAACTGTCTTTCCTGTTAAAAATCAATCAATAGAAGTCTCATTAACTTCTGATATATTGCATTTATTTCCCAATCATTTGCTTCACATTAAATTTAAACCCAAACCCGTTAAAAGCTCCAATGCCGGAGCATTTATTTTTGAAGGATAAACACTCTTGGATTAAATTACACTTCCGACCCCCCATAATTATCCTAATCTACACGATATCTTTAAACTCCTAAATCGAAATGATTCGATCTTCTAGTTTAAACTATAAGTATACTTGACTGTGTAAACACCATTATCGAGAGAAATCGACAGTTGAAGGAGCAAGAAACGTATAAGAATGCAATCGGGGGGGGAGAGGAGTGAAAAGTGTAATTACCTGGAGAAGAGAGTTCCACAGTCGCACTTGTACTCTCTAGTGCCGCAGGTCTTGGAATGAGCCTTCCAGTCGGACTGAACCGCGTACTTCTTGGAGCACTTCTCGCACTTCCACTTCTTCTCGCCGTGCTTCCGGCTGAAGTGTTTCTTGATACCGGTGAGATCGCCCAACGCCCGGACGGGGTCGTGGTGGACGCAGCTCTTCTCGGGGCATATGTACACCTTCTTTCGGATCGGCTCTTTAGTATTCCTCTGCTTCAGCTTCCATGGGAGGTTGTGTCCCCTCCGGTGGAGCTGCAGATTTTGGTCCCTCTGGAAACCCTTGTTGCAGATTTCGCACACGAATCGATTCGTGGCCATAAGTGATTTAGGTGAAAGTGCGATGACTTCGGCATCTGGATCTGTTTCCCAAAAAAAAAAAAAGAAGCATTTTAGGGTAGTCAAAAGTAGCACTCATAATTCATATTAAACAAGAAAAGAACGCCTAAATCTGATCGGCATGGAGTCTACGAACTTTAGTTAAGAATCTTTAATAAATGGGTTTTTTAAGTCGTCGATGTGAGAGAGAGAGAAAGGATAATTACCTGGTGTTCCGGGGAGGTTTCTCCTCCTCTTAGCTGGCTGGTTCGAATTAGGTTTTGGAGTAGAACTAGGGTTTGGCTCTGGTTCTTGAGAAAACCCTTGGATTGAAGATGGGATAGAGAACATATTACCAGACATCATATTTAGAAATCTAAATTCAAACCCACAAAAACAGTGCTAGAAAACAAAAAACCTTAAAAAGAAAAAAAAAATGAATGTTTTTTTGGGGGGGAATTTCTCCAAACACAAAAGGATAAATGATTTTGGTATTATTCTCAGATCAGACCCTTTTAGCAGATTGCGCCAAAAGAATTTAACAAGGGAAAGAGGAAGGAAAGAAACACAGCAAAACAAAGAGCTTTGAAATCCTATGACTTCGGACTCTTCTTACAGAGATCTGTTAGTGAGACCTTTGTTTTTATTTTCAAGCAGAAAAAGAAAAACACCACCAAGAAAAAAAAAATATTAAAAAATAAAGATTTATAAGATTGGAGGAGAATATTTCATCTCTTTTTCTATCCCATTCCCAACCACCACTCTCTCTCTCCTCTTTCTCTCTCTATTACAGGGTTACTCTTCCGAGTCCTCCTACCTTATTGTTTATCTCGTAACCTAGCTAGCTTATTTTCAAAGTCGGTCAGCCCTAAATTTAGCTGGTGGGCCATCCCTTCTCTCTCTTTCTCTCTCTCTATGTATATATATAATATTCCAATACGTATATAAATATGTATATGAATTGGCTTTATGCTGCTTGTAACCAGAATGTGTAGAGTTGTGTGTCATTTGTAGCTTTTCGAGCTCAAACTCCTATTATCAAGAACAATTAAATTTAAAAAGGGAAAAAAAAAAGGAGGGGGGGGGGGGGGGGGAGAGAGAGAGAGAGAGAGAGAGGGGGGGAGAGAGAGACTACTATTTATATATTGAGAAATGATATGGTGTAAAAATTTGGGGGATTTTTCTTTTTTAATTTAGAAGGATGACATGGAGACTTGTAAGTACCATGGCACTGATTGATAATATTGTTTTAAATAATTTTTATTTTAATGGATTTTTTTTTTTTTTATTTTTTAAAAAGTAAATTTGTTTTCTACTTAAATATTTTTCAAACTAAAAAAAATCATGATTTAAGGGCTTTTTTCAAAAAGAAAAAGTAATTTTTTTTTTGTTTTTCTGATTTTAAATTTTAAAAAAAATAAATTTGTTTTCTACTTAAATATTTTTCAAACTAAAAAATAATGATTTTAGGAATTTTAACAAAAAGGAGAAATAGTTTCTTTTTTTTTTTTTTCTTTTTTTTTTTTTTTTTTTTTTACATATAAGAGATTAATAGATATCGATATATTAGAACCTCCCCATCCATATTTTTTCAATTATTTATTTTTTTGTTAAAAAAATATTTATACGAATAATACTAAGATATGATCACCACACTGTAAAATAGGTTTTTAAATTTTTGTTTTTATTTTTAAGTAAATATATTTTTTTTTTGTTAAAGTAATTTTTTTTTTTAAAAAAAATACTTAATATTACCAAACAGTATCTATAATAATCTAGTATTCGTTTTTAATAAATCATTGGATAATTTTGTAAAAGGTCCCATATAGAGTGCTTTTTTAGATTTAGATGTGATAAGAGGAATTGAATGATGTTTCCATATTTAATTAAAAAATAAAAAATAAAAAATCTCCATATGAAACAAGTATATTTTTCTTTTTTCGATTCATCATTAATTTTTTCCAACTAAACAAACAGATCCTTAATATTGTAAGTTTAAGCTCTTGCAAATTCACCATGGGGATTAATGTTAATCTAGAGGGATCAATTAGCACAGTAATAAAATTATGGAAAAATGAATGAAAAGTCCTTTTTTTAAGTCTAATAGGTGAAAAGTCCTTTTTTGTTATTAAGTTTTGATTTAATCCTTTAAGTTAGATTTCACTTATGTTTTAGTTCCGCATTGTAAGAATTGTAGGGATATTGCAGGGAGATTTTTAGTGAGTGCATTCGATTTTTATAGTGAATTCTATTATATGTAACTAATGTTAGTTGTAATTCCATAATTGTTATTTTTCACACAAATTTAGCTATTTTTAGTTACATGTACTTATATAATATTAGTTACATGTTACAATTATATATATATATATATATATATAATATTTTGTGACGTAACTGAAAAAATATCAAACTTTTTAGCTACATATTAGAAACATGTAACTAAAAAGTTACATATTATTTAAATATGTAACTGAAACATATCAAATTTTTTAATTACATATCGAAAGCATGTAACTAAAATGTTACATATTATTGAAACATGTAACTGAAAAAAATAAAAAATTAGTTATCTGTAACTAATATAATAATATTACACACAAAGTAGTTACATGTAACTGGCGCGTGGTTATCATATGAGGCTATCATGTGAGCAATGTTTCCTCTTTTTTAAAACAAATGAGACTAAATAAAAAAAAAATTACTACATGTAAGACTTTTGACTAATTAAAGCTTAAATGGAGAATCTCCCATCGATTGTCCCTAAAATTATATAGGGTGGTCTTAGGGCTACTTCAACCCCAAAACCTAACTTATAAGATGAGAATATTCCTCATACTTATAATTTGACTATCAACTCCAACTTCGACATCCGACGTGAGAGAAACCCAATAACCTCTCATTTATATATCTGCTCTTTCGTCGATTAACTCTTCATCTCAATCTCTTTTTTTATGATTTTTAGGTAAGTTGTTGTAACTTAGATTCTGATACTAACTTATAAGCTGATTATCAACTCTTTCAACATCCGATATGAGACAAATCCAATAAATTATTATGATTTTCATTTAATACGAGATTCCATACGCTATGGATCTTCGATTTTCATACAACTATTTTAATTTTTAACGTATGATAATGGTAAAATTACTTCACGTTGAAATCAAAATCCGATCGTAACGCAAAATAACAATATTTCATAATTTTTTTAAAAAAATAAAAAATAAAAAACTCAGTTATTATGAAATTAATTGGGAAATGTAATATAGAAACTCCGTATAAAAAGGTGAAGGGAAAAAGCAAGTTGCCTTTTACAGGAGGGTTAATAAAGTATGAAATGATTACAACATAATTAAAGTGAGACCCCCCAAAATTGAAAATCAGATGAACATGCATGCAGAGAGATAGAGAGGGGTCAGTGTCAGGAGTGTAATTACACGGTTCCCGAGGGGCTTATTTGTGTCCTTATTCGATAGGATTGCCGTCCGTGATACCCCCTCCTGTCGCATCCGCCACAGAACTAGCGGGTGCGTGCGTGTGGGACCTACCTTTTCGCCCTTTTTACTTTTGGACTGACGTTTCTAAGCCGTCGATCTTTTTAGATGGTGATGATGATGATGCGTGTGCATGTGTGGCAGAGCTACACAGTGATTACTTCTCCCTGCCCGCCTGTTCGTGATTCTTCATGGTCATGATGATACTCTCGGACATCCTCCGATTGTTCTTACACCGTCGATGTTTTAATCCTGTCATTAGTCATATGATCAATTTTTGCACCCATATTAGTATCTTTTCATTCAATTTAAAACATTAGCTTTTTTTCTTGAATTGATTCAAATATAGTATTTTGTTTAAGGGACATTCACCCGGTCCGTTATAAAGCTAAAATTACTAAATAAACTAGTGTTTGTTGGGTTGCATTTCAATTATTTATGAAGATTTGGCTAAATTTATTCTTATAACAATTATCAAATTTCTGAATACATAAATTATCACTTACTAGATTTATAATTTCCTAAGAAATAGGGTGTGGTTACTAAATTAAAATTCAATCAAAATCATGTTATAAAACTCGAAATTAGTTTTGTTTTGCACATTTTTTACATTTTTTACATGTTTTAATTTATATTCAGATTCGTCTTAATAATATTTTCAAAAAATATCACATTCACAATTTTTTCATCCGTTTTTATATTTGTGCTGAATTTAGCATGTTACTTATGAATTTTTATTGTTTTCACATTTTTGTTGAATTCAACATGGTTGTTTTACAAAATTTTATGAATCTATTGTGTTTTTATTGTTAAAAAATATTGAATGTAATTAAATGAAAAAAATAGATGGAATAGTGACACATGTTGCTGAATTCAACACGAAATTAATCATCGTGTTAAATTCAACAAATATTAAATTATAAAACAAAATATATACAAATGAATATTGTTTTGAAGTTATGTTTATACCAAATCTAAATATATGTTTGAATCATTAAAAAAATCATCCTATCATACTCTTTTGTTATTTTTCTTGTATTACAATTTCACATTTAAAATCCCCAAAAATATAAAGTCATGAATTGACTAATATTCTAATTTCTCTTTCCATTTATATTCAAATCAACCATTTATGTTCTGATTCAAAAACATGAAAATAATCATAGTTCATATTTTACTTCAACTCAATTTTATTTTATTTTTTAATTAGATTGATCAATGAATTGACTAATATTCCAACTTATCTTTCCATTTATATTCAAATCAATAATTTATTATCGGATTCTAAAATAGGAAAACAATCATACTTCATAATCTTACTTTAATTTAAATTTTTTCATAATTAGATTGACCAATGACGTATGTTGTTGAATTCAACATTGAAAATCATTGTCATATTCAAAAAATCTTAATTTTCATTTTAACGTAATTTTTGTGTAATAATGATTGAATAAATACAACATTATTATAAATGTCATCATTGATCATATATAGTTGATAATGTAGAATGTAGCACGGTATTTAAATGTTGAATTGAACACGCATCGAACTGTTCTTTAAGCAAAATGAGTTTGATATGATGTGAAGCACATATAATATGGCAGCTTGTAATTTTGAATTTTGAGTTAATGCTATACCAAGAATGCATTCAATGAAACCGTTATGCTAAAAAAGGAATTATTGTTCATTGACCTGAATTCAATTTATAATTTGTCAAAGATACTATTCCAAATTTTTAGGAAAATAGTTTCATTTTTTAGTGGGCATATCGTCACTTATTTTTATTTAGATTTAAATTTGGGATTAAACAGTGTAATTAACGGGTCTTTGAGATTTACTTGGTTCAATAATAATTGTGTAGTATAAATGGACAAATTGAACCTTTTAAACGGTGTCCATTTGTCTAAGTGTAAGTCAGAAGAATATTTTAGAACGTTGAAATTTTGTTTATGTTTTTATTTTGATTGTTTTAATTCCCTTATTAAATAATTGAAATATAAACATAAAATTGAAACAAACATGAGAAATTGTTTATGTTCTTTAACCATTGTTTCTCTTCGAAACACAATGTAAGAGAAAAATCTATGATATATTTCAATAATTGTTTTGTTAATTAAAATTACATAGAATTAACGAAGACCATACAATGCACACCCAACCAATCAAATTTACTCTTTTTAGAAAAATAATTTATTTTTTAAATTATAATTTGTGTAATTCATACTACTATGATTTGAAGTTTTGAGAGAAGAATGAGGGTGTGGTGGTCCTATAATGTGCAAATATAATATAGGAGTAGCCAAGCCTTATCAATTTAATTTGTGGTCGACAAGGACTAGAGAAGTTGTGTGAAGATGATTCATGGGTGTGTCTTTATCCTAGCTGACTCCTTGTGGTCCATCTCCTCACTATTTTCATTTTTTTTTAAATGAGAGAAATTTAAAATCTATATTTTCAAAATTTGAATAGATATTCATTTGAAATTTGAGTTATTAAATCTATATCTTCAAAATTTGAATCTATATTTTCACTTTTAATTAATCCTTTTTAGTTTACATATAAATCCATGGTATACCACAAAATATTTTTTTAACACCTCGCTAAAGTTTTTAAATCAGTCGTTGTTTTGCTTAATATATATTTATATATAATTTCTTTCACTTTTTAGACTTTTTCATGTAATTGATATGGAACAAGAATTTAACATTCGTTCTTAAGTGCAACTTCCGATTTATACAAATGATTTGACAACAAGGGAAATATATAACTCCCGACTTGCACGAATGATTTGACTACGAAGAAAGGAAATGAGTATTCTCATAATATCGGTTCTAATACGATATTAGGAGGTTCTAACTTAAACCAATATGATATTAAGTGAAATAACTCTTTTGATTTATACAGTGATTTGGACATTCTCGTATAATCGGCGTACAAGAGGAATCTAACGTATATATCGGATTCAATTATATATTATTACACAATTTGTACAATTCAACTGCTTTTGTCTCCATGCACTTGGATCTTAGTACCAAGAGAGATTATTCTTTCTTGCCACTCCATCCCGTACATCAGTTTTTAGATTTCTTCCCAGAGAACAAATTATACATTTATCCCTTCATAATATCAAAAGTTGCACTTTCAGCCGTCAACTTTTTGTCTAAAATTTAATTGTGCAATCCATCCAATAAAAGGCCAAATAGGATTGTCAAAATTTATTGTTTTAGGGCTAAATTAACAATTAAAACATAATCCACAGTTAGAAATGTATTTTACTTATATATATTAATTATCTGTACCACTGTAGTAAGGAAAAAACTGATTGTTATGTTCTTTTTTTTTTTTTTTTTTAAATGTCGTTTTCAAGATAATATAATTAATAACTATATCTTAATTATTTGAACTATAAAAACACCAATTCTATGCAATCATAATCATGTACATTTTTATTTTCATAAATTATATATTCTTTTTATATTATAATCATTTTTAAAATTTTAAAAAATGAATAAACTGAGCAAACGCATCACCTTGTCCATACCTACCATACGTATCTATTATTATATACATATAACTATTCAGATATGTATTATTTGTGAGGAACATTATAATAACACTCCTAGAAACTCCACCTACACTCCAAATATACTATACATGTAGGAGTGTTAAATTGTGAAACTGAAATACAAATGAATAATATATATATATATATATATATATATATATATATATATATAGAGAGAGAGAGAGAGAGAGAGAGAGAGAGAGAGAGAGAGAGAGAGATGCACATGCATAGATACACAAAAAAAAAAAAAAAAAACCCTAATTCCCAGGGGAAGAGAATCAGAGGAGAATGAGTTGTTAAATAAAAATAATAATATTGTCCCATGCGCTAAACGCGATGATCTTTTTTAAAATTTATTTTACTTATTTTTTATTAAAACTAGGGTTAATTACCTTTTATCCTCTTGTAATTTTATTTTGTTTTATTTTTACTCTCTACTTTAAAAACTTACACATCACTCCCTCTTATTCTTTAGAAAAGGAAGAAAGTCACATTTCATTTGGAAAAAAAAAAGTATAAAATGACATAATTTTCCTTCATTTTTTTTAAATTAATATTTTAAAGGTAATAAAAATAAACAATTTTTTTTTCTCTCTCTACTACTATTTTTTTCCCCTTTTTTAATAAAGACAAAATTAATAAAAAAAAAGGATTTTTTAATCAATTATAAGTATACGCTTTTAAGGTAGAGGAGATAAAATAGAACAACTTGAGAATATCAAAGGAAATTAATTCTTAAAACTATTAATTATTTTATTTCTATTTAAGTATATGTTGTTATAGACATTATTTAAGGGCAAACAAAGTACGCATAAAACGCGTTTTAGTGTCACATTTTCAAGGTACCTATATCTAGATTACTAGTCTTTAGAACCCTAATCACAATGGCATATAAACGAGAGAACCTTATCTTTATTTTTTATTTATTTTTTGGTAAACTATATATATATATACACAATCCATTAGTTATACCCCAATTTGCAATGTGAACTTCAAAGTTGTATTTATGTTGACTTGTGAATTTTGGATCAATCATTCTATGGGATATTGCATGCTAGCTAGCTCTCTTTATCACAACTTGATTGCATTCTAAATCACTTTTATGCATTAGTGTAAATGTGTTTTACACCAACATGATACACATGTAACACAAAACATCACAATATAATTATATTAATCATGTTTTGAAAATATAGTTAGTTGATAAGAGACGATAATTAATTGTATTGGGTACTAGGATTAGGGAGATCTAGGGTAAGCTGCGGATGCAATTGAAATTAACCTAATTCTTATAATTGATTTGATGTAATGGTGGACAATATAACTTTATTTGTCTTCTTGATTCCGTCTGTCTTTTTAACTAAGTTATCTTATTATATAGACCGTCGGAATCAAGTAAGATTGAGTTTTACTACTTTGCGTTTTTCATAAATTGACGAAATTGACTTCTTTATGTGAGCTAGCTAGCCTTCTAAGATTTTTTTATTTTGAATTTTCATAAAAGTAGAAAAATATGGCTTTTTAGGTAAGGTATAATCTTTCAAAATTTCATAATTTTGAGTTTTTAAAAAATTGGCGAAATCATATATTTTTTGTGAGTCGTACTCTTTCAAAAGTTCACAATTTGAGTTTTTCAAAAATTGGATAAATTGAGTTATTTTAGCCATAACTTTTTAAAATTTCAAGATTTTGTGTTTTTCATAAAATTACGAATTTGAGTTTTTTCTCCTTGAGTTATCTATTAAAATTTCACTATTATAACAAAATTCAATTTTTTCTGTAAACTATATAGAGCCTTTCAAAATTTCATGTTTTTCATAAAAGTGAAAAAAATAAGACTTTTTCACTGAGCAATAATCTTTCAAAAAATTTCACGATTTTGAATTTTTCATAAAATTAACAAAATCAAGTTTTTTCTGTGAGTTATTATAATTTTTCAAAATTTCACTATTTTGCGTTTTTAATAAAACTAGAGAAAGTATATTTTTTCTGTGAGCTATAATTTTTTAAAATTTCATGATTTTGTGTTTTTCATCAAAGTGGCAAAATCAAGCTTTCCGGTGAGCTATAGCCTTTCAATTTCATGATGTTGAGTTTTTCTTTTTCCTCTAAGCTATAACATTTCAAAATTTTAAGATTTTAAGTTTTTTTATAAAAGTGACAATATCGTGTTTTTCAATATGCATCTTCCAAAATTTTACGATTTTGAGTTTTTTTTTTTTAATTAGCGAAATCAAATTTTTCTGTGAGCTATGTCTTTCAAAATTTCATGATTTAGAATTTTTTATAGAATTTGGCAAAATCGAGTTTTTTTTGGTGAACATGGTCTTTAAAGATTTCACGAATTTTTAGTTTTTCATATGCTTTTTTTACCTTTCAAAATTTTACAATTTTAAGATGTTTATAAAATTAATGAAATTGGATTTTTTGGATGAACTATTGTCTTTTAAAATTTTACTATTTTGAGTATTTCATAAAATTGGCAAAATTGAGATCTTTCTGTGAGCTATATCTTTCAAAATTTTATGATTTTGTGTTTTTCATAAAAGTAGAAAAATAGGGTTTTCCGGCAAGTTATAACCTTCCAAAATTTCATAACGTTGAGTTTTTTCAAAAAATGGCAAAATCATGTATTTTCGGTGAGTCATAGTCTTTTAAAATTTCACGATTTTAAATTTTTCATAAAATAAGTTAAATCAATTTTTTCTATAAGAGCTATATCCTTTCAAAATTTTATGATTTATATTTTTCATAAAAGTGGCAAAATATAACTTTTCAGTGAGTTATAGCCATTCAAATTTCACAATGTTGAACAACACAAGCACAATCTCTCTCTATGACCCTTATTTTTTTTATTTCTACAATTCTCCGACGTCCATTCTCTTACTTTCCATTGCCAACCAGATCGATCTCCGTAGTCATTGTATTTTTGCTTCGGAACCGCCATTCCTCTCAATGAGTTATAACCGTTCAAATTTCACAATGTTGAACAACACAAGCACAATCTCTCTCTATGACCTCGTATCTTTTGGATTTCTACAATTCTCCGACATCCATTCTCTTAGGCCCCATTTGGTAACCATTTCCATTCCAGAAATTCCCATCACATTCCCAGATTTTTGAGAATTCTGTTTGGAAATAGCGTTTGGTAATTTTTGTTTCCGTTTCCATTTCATTCCCATTTGAGAATTGTGCCCACTTTTTTCTTAAGAAATGAGAAATAAAAAAAAATTGTTTCTCATTATTCCCATTCCATTCCCAAAACACATGATTACTGTTCACCCACCGGCCGATCACCGTCCGCCGCCGCCGACCACCACCCGCCGGCGCCGGCCATCTCCGGCGACCGTCGCCGGGTCACGTCCGGTCGAAAAATTTCCGGCCACTGGCCACCGCTGTCCGGCCGTCGCCGGCGAAGGCGCCATTGCCTTCTGGCGCCGGAGCACTGCCGGGCGGCCGGCGACGGCGCCACCGTCGGCAAGCCAAACACAAAAAAAAAAAAAAAAAAAAAAAAAAAAAAAAAAATTAGGATAAAATTGTTACCAAACACAATTCCCTTCTCAAAACAAAAAAAAAAAAAAAATTATCGTTACCAAACGCGATTCTACTCCCAAGAAAAAAACAAAATTCTCATCCCATTCCCATCCTACTGCTGGAATGGAAACAGAAACAGTTACCAAACTCCACCTTACGTTTCATTGCCAACCAGATCGATCTCCATAGTCATTGTCTTTTTGCTTCCGAACCGCGATTCCTCTCGTTGCAGCTTCTCATACTCATTTCTCTCAAATCTCTTTCTCTCTCTTCTCTACCACAAAAGATATCTCTCTCCCATCCCCCAACTTACTTCATTGTGTACGGCTGGAGCACCACCACAAGGTTCCACCTCCTCGCCATCGCCATTACCCCACCACCATTGTTGGCCTAGTAGAATACCCAAGAGAAGGGTGAATTGGGTAATTAAAAATATATCAGAATAAAACTTGAATAAATCAATTAATTAATTTTATACCTAAATTAATTATTATCTTTATACCACAACGGAATTATAATAAATCTAAGTGCACACCCAAATAACAAAAATAGCAAAGTAGTAATGCAACACACAAAAAATTTATATTGGTTCACCAAGTTACTCTCGGCTAATCCAGTTCCCCTGAGCTCCACGAAGGTCGCACCCACTAAAACCAAGATCCCTTTAAAGGTAGGAACCAAACCCGCACATCGATTCTTTTATAGACTCAGAATCAATCTTTACAATATCCTTTTACAAAGCTCAGGAATAACCTCTATTTTTTACAAGTTCAAGAATAACCTATCTTTTTACAGGCTAAAAATTAACTTATTTCTTTTTAAACCTTAGACTCAAGAATCAAAACTTCTCAAAACACTCCAAGTATCATTTTCCCAAGTAAGAATGGAACCTTTACAAATCACTCACACTAATTCTATTCAGGAAGAATTAATACCTTAATCTCTTTACAGGAAGAGACTGAAACCCGACTACCTTTGATTAAATACCCCCAATGGTATTTAACCCGTCACAACTCACCAATACAAAAATTGATAAGAAATAAATCTCACTCGGAGCTTCTACCACCCTAGATAAACAATAACTCAATTAATATCGCAATTAGTGATAGAAATATGTTAGATACAAAAATCTGATTTTAATAAGATATGGGTAGCAAATTGGAGCACGTGATCAGATTTAAGAAATTGTTTGTAAAAATATTTTCTTCAAAAATCATAAATAATTTCTAAGATCAATTTTCAAATAATAAACAAATAATACAATAAAAGAATATAATTGGAAATATCTTACCCAGATAACACCGAAGAATAATAGATTGAAACGTTGGATAGCTCAAATTGGTGACGCTTACACAATCAACGTTTTAACTCAAGAACACCTTAATAATTAATATCACAATATGATCTCTCAAAATAAAAAATATCAAAATGATGACTCTTATAAAAATTTATGAACTGAATAGTTCTTGATATGGTGTTACTTCATTATGAAATCCGCAGGTCTTTTTATAGGCATATGAAACAAGCCATATAACGGCTAGTTTCCATAAGATATGTCTTCTAAAATCACTTAAAGACCTCATATATTAATGCCTTTCTTTTAAGGTATATTTCACTTAATAATAACTTTCAAAATATTCAATTTAGTCCCACAAAAGAATTTTCAAACTTAATTACAAAAGATAGGAAGTATTAAAATGACCAATTTGAAAAATATTTTAATTCCAAGTACCATATAGGAATTAAATAACAGATGAACCATATATTAAATATCACTAAATCCCTTAAATCTCTCTCAAATCCTAACGAAAAACGGCTACTTGTAGATATGATTTCGAATCAAACAATATTCTAAAACAGAGCACTCAGTCGACTGGACCATTCAGTGAGTAGCCTATGCAGTTCATCGATCAACCGCTCGGTCGACTCTTCGATTCAGAGAGTTTGTTTATCTTTCACTGGTCGACTTGTCAGTCGACTCTTCGATTCAGACAGTTCAGTTGTTCTTGTCGGTCAACTCTTCGTTTCAGAGAGTTCAATCACCATTGGCCGGTCTACTCCTCAGTCGACTTCTCCTTTTTGGATCTTTTTCCTGATCTCGTTTTCTACTCATTTTCTTTTACGATTTCGCCCTTTATCCATTTTTATCTTTAAATAAGCTCCACTAATATTCTTATATTCCATTTTAGTCATTCAAAAATATTTCTTTTCAATTCACATAGGAGCAAATAATTACATTTAACCAAAATACACATAAAAGATAAAATTCATTTTGTGCCATGAGATATTAAGAGTTAAGATTTACCTGGGTTGTTTTTCCTAATTTCTTCGAACTTTTAATACTTCTTCATCATCTTGATATCTTCATTTGACATCCATTCTATTTAATATCTTCATTACTGGAACTTTAATTCACTGAAACACTTAATCAAACATTAGTTCCACCAAAACATCAATACCTAATTGTTCATCAAAATCTTAAGATCAACAACCATCATTACTGTCTTGCCGTTTTGAGGACTGTGAAGGCTGGTGAGTACTCTATCTCTCTCTCTGCCTAAGTGCCTCCTCTCTCTATCCATTTCTCCACGCACATAACTACCATCCAACCCAACACTGTTGTCGCACACTGCCCACATCTATTTTGTCATTGCTACCATGATTCGGCCATATCTTAGTTCCAATTGGACAGATCTAACCAGATCAAGGTACGATTTAGCCAGATCTAGCTAGATCAAGGTCCAATTTATCCAAAGTTGTATTGGAGTTGGTTTGAATTAGCCAAATCTGGCCGAAATTGTTTCCAAATAGCCACTCTCTTTCCCAAATCTCACACCACCATCAATGTTGGATTTGACTTCGATTTAGTTAGATCAATTTTCTATTCAGCTAGATCTTAATTCCATTTTCTTTAATTTGGCTAACTATGACTTCGATTTTTCAATTCTGGTTTTGATTAAACCATATAGATAGATTTTGATTTGTCCAAAAAAAGGAAATGAAACAAATCTAAGTTTTTTTCCTTTAAGATTATCAATTTAATGTCTTATTTCTCTTTCATTTTTCTGTAGAATCATGAATGCAAGTAAGAGGCATTGGTTATTATACATTATGGGTTGTGTTTTCAAGCAGCTAAAACTGAAAAACTGTCAAGATATCATCCATAAGTATTTTTTTTTTCTTTTCATTTGTAAACTATATTACTATGTTCTCAGGGTACATTTATTAACATTCTTTCCACTTAACTAATTAATTGTTGATTCATTTGCTGATTATTTTTTATTTATTTTGAATTTGTGTTTCCTCTGCTTGGTTATTTAGGTGTTGATGAAACTTCACATTTCAATTTGGGGGGTGGGTGGGTGGGTGGGGAGGGATTTTGTTGTGTTGTGAAACATAAAAACTGAATAAATTGTATCTTGAATTTGTATATTTCTTTATTCCATTTCTTTTAACACTTTCATCCAATAGGCACAATCTTATTCTAGAATCTTTTTTTTTTCAAGAGATTTTTGGTTGTCCATCTCTATACGACCTATTCGCCTTTATCCGAATGTAAGTGTCCATTTTTTTTGTATTAGTTTGAATTTCTTTGTTTTATTGGGCTTTTTTTGACTAATCACCTTTACTATTGTTTTATTTTCGAGGTATGTTAATTTACTCAATTACTGGAGTATTTATAATACAACAATAATAGATATGATTTGCCAATATAGTTATGACTATTATGTAGATATGCATAGAGTACACCAATTTTTCAGTCTTCCGTGAATTTCTAACAAGACACTGTTAAAAACTGTTGGTACTCTTAGTTTTGGTTAGTATTCCAAGTAAGGTCAAGTTTTATATTTATTAGTGTAGCATTTGTGTTTGTTCTACAATCCCAAGTTTAATTGATTTTTGTGCTTTTTATTGTTTTTATTGGAATCTATTATCTCTAATTAATTGATTTAGTGTTTTAATTATATAGGTTAGATATGTTTTCTAGGGTTTTTGCATTGTAACACTTGGATTTGATCAACTCAATACCTAAAATATTTGATTGGAAATATGAGAAACGTTATGATGAAAGAAAGAAACATATGAGGGGTATTTCTACCAAGCACCCTTAGACAACTCGCAACGCGACACATGGTAGTAGCGGTGTCCACAACGGTCCCCTTTGACCATCCACCGCTAACTGACCATGGAGATAAGAATGGGCACATTTAGTTGGACGCCGTTCACCGGCCATCTCGCGGAACATCCGACAACATACCTGCCCAGACTGACCACCTACTGGAGGGCACCGGGCAAGCCTCCTCGACCACCAAGAGGGCTTCCACGTCTCCTTGGGCTAGGCTCCGCCTTATGCCCACTTTGGTTAGCCCATAGGCTCCTTTTGGTGGTCTAAAATGCAAGGCCTACCGAATTAATCATGCCACGAGCCTCCTCATGAGTCACATGCCGGATTACACATATGATCCGAGCTCAGAACCCTAATTTCACAAGCTCTGACCCCTCTCCTATAAATAGCGGGTAATAAATGCACAAGGTAAGTCGAGAAGTTTTTTCTCAGAACTATTGAACACTTTTTCCCCCGAACTCTTACACTCACGCTAGAGGGACTTTACTAGGCACACCCCAGTGAAACTTTGTGCAAGTACTAGCTAGAACCGCAAATATTTGACCATGGACCATTCACTGGACGAGGAAAATTGTACTTAAGGATGCCAACCCAACAAAGAACTGTCACGTGGAACCTGATCAAAACAACTACCGGTGTTAGCTATTTTCTAACGCCAACAAAAACAAACTCATTTTTTGGAAAAAAAAAAAAAATAGAAACATAAATGAGAGGGTTTATGAGGCAACAATCTGTTCAAATATTTGTGATTTCTTCGAGAATTCTCTCGTCTATAAAATGAAGTGTAATAGATTAATCCTTTGGTCATAGTTTATGCATCATTAAGGCTTAAAAAAATGTATCCCCCCCCCCCCCCCCCCCCCCCCCTTTTTTTTGTGTGTGTGTGAGTGTTTCTAAATTTTCTTTGTTAATCAAAATGTGATATTATCTATACTTCTTTTGAGTGAAGTCTCAAAAGAATTTGCTCTCATTTAGATCACTTATTAATATTTAATCATGCACTTTTTTTTTTAAAATCATAATTCAATATGTATTCCCTTCTTGCAAAGTACTCATGTAGGAAGAAATAGTTGGAACATAATCTCTTCTCCCTACTTTTGTTTTCTAGTATTATGAATTTTGCGGTAGAAAAAATCTTCTAACACTTATTACAAGTAAACTCTTGGTTATTGGGTTGGTTTTATGCTTAATAATATGATGAATGGACTGATCCCGTCTTAAAGAATGATAAGACTTGAAACACCTTTTGCCAGCTTATTGTTTCGGTTCCCATTTTTTCTCAATCCAACTGAACAAGTTCAATTATGTTATTAGAATAAGTGGTTACTACAAATATGTTTGGTTGTAACTTCTTTTTAAATTTCCTTTTAATTTTTATTTAAACTTGATAGTTGTATTTGAAAATGTTTAAAGTTGTGTTCTTTTAAATAATGACATGAAAATAAATATTTAAAAATTAAAATTGTAACTGTTGATAACTATTCAATTTGTTCAATAAGTATTTTCTTGAATGAGTTCAATTAATGTATAAATTTTACTTTGATTTTTATAATTTTTAATTATTTTATTATATTTTACAATTTGTTTAATTTAAAGTAATGTCTTTAACTATAGACATACTGGAATACATATGTCTTTACAATCAATCATCTAAAAAAAATATGCAACCCATTACACATCAATAGACCTCTTATTACATAAACAATATGTATAACAACCCATGAGACCTCTTGTTACATAAACAATGTGTATAAAAAACCATGAGAGAGCCAAAATGTTTCCCTAAATCATTGTCATATATTATATAAACTTTTCCATCTCAAAACCCGTCCTTCTCATCAATAAAATAACCTTAATCACCTTTTATACTTCAACCATAATTGAGGTTTGCATTGAAAAAAAAAAAGTCAAATAGTTCAATTATTAAATTGTTTTTATATTTAAAAAGGGATAATTGCGCAGTTTATGCTTAAACCTAATTTCATTTTATATTTGTATACTTTGAAAATAGGTATTTTACTTCTTTAGACTTTGGACTAAAGTGAATGAATTAGATTTTTCATTAAATCTAATAAAATTGACCAAAAGACTAAAATGTCGATTACGCATAGTTGACTATTAACTTTGGAATACAAATGGACTACTCAAATGAATTTCGTTTTGGATGATCTATACATGCATGATTTGTCTCAAAATATATTATAACTTTGAACCAAGAATTTTACAAAAAACATTAAGGTTGCGTTCGGGTAAAAAATGTTAGAAATTGAAACAACAAACTTAGATCTATACAAAATTGGACAAGAAACATGAATAAATTGAAAAACGAACCTAAAGAAACTTACCTGAGATTGAAGACGATGACGAAATGAAGTACAGTAGCGATGGACAACGGCAATGAACGTGCAATGCAACAAGGACTGAGAAGATGACGACGAAGATGCGGTGGACTAGGACGATCGACGACAATGGAGAGTAGCGGATGACGACGAAGATAGAGTGAGGATGAAGTGGAAGTTGGACAATGACGTGTTGGGTATTGTCTCGATTTTTCAACAAGTGAATAGTGTCGTACGCGTGAACAATGTCATAGACTTCAATAGTATGCGTTTCCACCGACGATGAACAGTGGAATATGTGTGAATAGTAAATTTCGCGTGAACAGTAAACTATGTACATGTGTACAGTAAACCGCGTATATATGAACAGTGAAATGCGTTTTGGACTTTTAAAGAATACCCATTTTTCCCTTCTCTCACATTATAATTAGGCATCGATTTCATAAATTTATATGAACCACAACATGATGTAGCCTTTGAGAGAGAAAGACAAGGGCCTTTGGCCATAGCCAATGAGAGGTCATAGGTGAGCCCTCAGAAAGAGAGGGATATGCTCAGGTTTTGAATAAACACAGATACAGATCTTGACAAAATGAGAATTGAGTAAGTGAGTGAGTTGAGCGTGTGGAAATTCACCTCCCCTTTTGTAATTCCTTTTGATATAGTGGAATTGGTTTCTCTTCATGAATGTAGGCAAATTCTTGGCCGAACCACGTTAAATCTCATGTGTGAAATTGCATTTGTGTGATTAATCATTAGGCTAGGGAATGTCGTTTTATTTCCCAACAATTGGTATCAGAGTCGGGTCAAGTCACTGAAGCAATTTTCACTGTTATGCAACGGAGTATTCCCCTTAATGAGTTGGCTAAATAGAATATTCATAATGGAAGACTGGTGAGATGTACAGACTGAAGGGTATTGTTCTGACATGAGGAGCTACTGTCAAACATGGGTCTAGTAGTAGTACAAGCAAACAAAAGACATCTGGGCACCTTGAAAGAAATTATTTAGAAAGAGAAACAGGTTTAGAAAATTGCTCCAGAAATTACGTTAGTAGTGTTTCTCACGCTTAGGTGGAAGATAGTGCTTTCTACTAAGGGCATGAAGATCCTTTGGCATGACTGATAAAGGATGTGTTGTAAGACATAAGTTGTAGAACGTACGTCATAAATAACTGCATTATAGGACGTTAGAGAATTTTAGGATAAATAAATAATAATAAATAAAAAATTAATTAATTATTAAATTACGAAAAAAAAATGTGTAACAAAAAAATGTTAGGGGCAAAAAATTATGATTTTGGAACTTTTAAAAAAAAATAGAAATATACTAAAATAAAAATCCTAAAGAAAATGAAGGGATGAAAGTGTAATTTAAATTTATATATATATATATATATGTACATAACCACCCGGCACACCGACAGCAACCCACCGGCCAAGGAGCGACGATCGAGGGGCGACGTGGCAAGCTCAAAATCGGGTTAAAACCACTAATTTTATGCGTTAAATTACATCCTTCATGCGCTGAGATGAGAAAATCAAGGAAAAGGAAAGGAAAACTTGAAAAAAATCTAGAGAGAGGAGGAAGACGCCGGGGCTCCGTGATCGACGTTCCACCGGTGAGAAGGCAGAGCGTGTATCCCGTGGCTGCCTGGGTATGTTCCTGTGGCCACTACTGTGAAAACGATCGTGTGAAATTCCCGGTAGTTTGCTCGGCGGCCGTGGGAATGGATGAGATCGTCAACGGTGTGATCGATCGCCGTCCGTCTCCATCGTTCGGTAAGTCTTTATGAGTATTCTGTTTTTATATTTTCAGTGGGTAATCGGCCATTGGTCGCCGGCCGACGAAAGTTAAGTGGGCAGGGGTGTGCACGGGTCATCAGGTGGGTAGACGTGGAGGGTCGTCGGCGGCACTGTTGGGTCGCCGACGGAGTGTGTGTGTGCGTGTGGGGACCGTGTGTGTGTATCTGTTCAGATCGCCGACGACAGCTGTAGACGATAGCGGTGGTCGGAGCTGCTGCAACGTCCATGTTGACGAGACTGTGTGTGTGTGTGTGTGTGTGTGTGTGTGTGTGTGTGTGTGCCGGGTGTATTGGCCGTTCGCCGTTGGTGTGAGGGCTTCGCGTGTGTGTGGGCCGTTCACCGTTTGTGGGTGGTGAGTCGCCGGCAGTGGAAGTTGGTGAGAGAGGGGCTGTATCGTCGGCGGCGAAAACGGGAGAAAACCGTGAACATAAAACAAAAGGAAGAAAGAAAAAGAGAGAGAAAAAAAAAAAAAAAAAAAACTAATTACACTAACAACCCCAAATAAATAAATAAAAAATCAAAACCCAATTAGGGGCCGGTGGGTGATTCGGTATAAGTAATGATTTCGTTGATTAATATTTTAAATCATTAATTATTATTTCCATCTAATTAAATTATTAGCATTAAATTTTATAATCGTTACGATAATATCGTAACCGCTAATTTTAATAATATCGTACAGCTAATATTGATGCAGAAAAATGGGTATAAATAACAATTTTGTATAATTAACTTGGGGAATGAAAAATATGGAATTTAAGGTTTGTATTAAATGTTAGGTTATTTTAAAGTAAAATATTAATTTAGACCCTATCATTACTAGGTTCACAAACGCCAGCATCCCGGTAGGTTTTGGACGGTGCAGTTACTGTAACATAAGAAGTGAGGTGAGTGTATTATCTTCTTGTCAAACTGTTTTTGGTATTTATGTAATGACATATGTGTTTACTGATGCTATACGATTCCGAAAAAAAGTATGGATTATGTTTCTCCCCGTAAGGGGTGTGGATTATATTTCTCCCAAAAAAAAAAAAGGGTGTGGATATTTCGTAGGAAGGCATTCCTATGAATGTTACGGTACCGTTGAAACTCCTGATCGTGAGGTTAAAACGATCACTATGGCTAGCCAGTGTGTGTGTGTGGTGGTTTGAAATGTGGTATTTATTCATACTGGGTGATTTATTACTTAATGGTAATGGTCAGTAGGATATTTACAGTAGTTAGTTTTGAAATGGAACTTATAAATATTGCTTTATTTTCACTATATATATTGTGAAGACTGTTACACGCTATGTGACATCTAGATATTTGTGCTTAAATGATGTATTCTTTTTTTTAGAATGTATTATTATTATATAAGAATGTTTTATTAAAAGAAGGCAGTACACTCGCAGGCGGAAATAGCTAGGAGTCGGTCTCCTACTGGCATTGGGTAGAGTCCGTCAGCGGTTTAGCAAACTGGGAAAATTTTGGGAGGTGCAGCCTGAGGTGAACCTAGCAGAAGTTCATTGTCGTTTTTTTTTTTTTTTACCTTTTGTTGTATTTAGAATATCAGGGACGGGTGTGTCCCTAGTAAAAGAAGCCGTTTTATGACCTGATTTTGTGATTGTATAAAAATGAATGCTTTATGTCGCCTTCTAGTTTTGTTATGTCGCCCAGGTGATGTCGTGTCAACGTCACGCTGGCCCCATGGGTGACAGGTGCCTGGGGTGGGGTGTGACATGTGTTCTATTGCCTTTCTCCTAGATTATAAATAGACATTGATTTAATAAATTTATATGAATCAAGGCAAGATATAGCCTTTGAGAGAAAAAGACATGGGTCTTTAACCATGGCCAAGGAGAGGCCATGGTTGAGCCTTCGGAAAGAGAGGGATATGATCATGCATTGAATAAACACAGATAGAGACCTTGACAGAGAGATAATTGAGTGTGTGAGTTGACTGTGTGGAGATTTACCTCTCCTTTTGTAATTCCTTTTGATATAGTGGAATTAGTTTTTCTTCATGGACGTAGGCAATTTATTGGTTGAGTCACGTTAAATCTCTTGTGTGTGAATCTGCATTTGTGTGATTAATCATTGGGCTAGGGAATGTCATTGTTTCATTCCCCAACATGATGAAGGCTTCAAGATGTACGCGATGACAAAAGTTTGAGGAAGAAATTGCAAATACCCTCTCAGGATGGATTTGTAAATACCGTGTGTTTCAAAAGGATTTACAAATGACACTTTCTTCCTCATCGTTTTTAAATGAAATGATTCTACAATTCCCTCCTAATAATACCCAAACAAGGAATTTATTAAAAATGATTTGTGAAATCGTTTGAACAAATAAAATCTCTTGCCCAAACACAATCTAAGAATTTACACCCAAATCACTTACCCCATTTTAGGGGGAGGGACTTATTTTACATGAAAATTCAAAATTTCAAAACATGAAATTGATCTCTCTTTTTTTTTTTTTTTTTTATCTATTTTTAATAATTAATATATGCTTTCCTATGTTTTAAGGGATGAAGAATCCAAATTTTCAATCCATTTTACGTGAAAAGTTCGTATCAAAATCAATATCTTTTAAAGGCTTCAAAATATTATTTTTTAATACAACCTAAAATGTCAAAATTTATTGAAAATTTTGATTTTTTACATCTTAAAACATTAAAAACATTTATAGGTTATTAAAAACGTCTAAAATATGCAATCAATTTCATGTTTTAAAGATTCAAAATTTCATGTAAAATGGACATTTTTCTTAAAAGGGGATAAGCGATTTGGGTGTCAAATCTTAATATTTTATTAAATTTTTGATTTTAAGTTATCATATTTTTTTGGAACAAATCCACGCATATATAGATCATGCAAAATGGAGTTCGTTTGAGTAGTCTATTTGTATTCCAACATTAACTTGAGAAGTCCATTTGTGTCCAAATTTAATGATCTGGTATGCGTCAAGGACTTTTCACTATATTTTACAAATTCCATTAGATTTACTAGAAGATAACATTTTCACTTCAGTCTAAACTCTAAGGAAATAAAGTGTCTATTTTATAAGTATAAAGGGATAAAATGCAATTAACCATTTTAAAAATAACTTATTAAAATATCTAATAATTCATTAATTGATTTGATCTTTCACTTATTGTATTATAGGTTAAGCGGAGTAACTCAAAATAAAATTCAAATTTGTTGTGTTAATATCGGATTGATTATTTGGTCAAGTAAACTCGAAGCATGACATGCTTATTTTCATATTTATCGTGTTCGACACGATAATGATCCTAAGTTTATTAAAATCACACCCTTGCATGATAACTTTACGCCAATTTCGTATTTTATTTTCATTCGTATATAATCCACCCACAATTATTCCTTTTAATTTTATTATTTTTATTTTATTTTATTTTTTCTTTTTGTAAACGAAGCTTTGTTAATAAAACTTAAGTCGAGAATTACAATAGAACACAGTACAATTACAAAAGATCTTTTATCCAAAACAAAACTAATACAACATAAATATTGAAGAACCAAAATATACACCCGACAATTCCCAATAATTGATACAACAAATAGTAACATAACTTCTCAAATTATTCGCCACCAATTAAAATTCAATTAAGTGAATCCAAAACCAATCAATAATCAAACCAAATAACACCAAGAAAAAACAAACAAAAATTAAGAAATGAAAGCAACCACCATATAGATATAAGATATGAGTTATCTTGTATCAAAAAAGTCTCAGTCTGATTGGTAAAAAGAAGGTGTTCTTTTTCCTTATCAACTAAGATTCCAAGAATTAAATCTTGAATTTAATCCTGAATATACAAAGTCGATGTGGGAGAATGTACTCTTAAGATCACCAGGTGAGATGAATAGTCAAGGTGCGCATTAATTAGTTTGAACACACACCTTACCATTTAAAAAAAAAAGTTACCTTGTAATTTTGAAGGGAAATATTGAGAGTTGTCACTACCATCATTCCATATCAATAATGTAAAGACTTTATAATTACATAATAACCATGGTTTGGCATTGGTAACATATCACCACTCTCTCTATATATATAGAAAACCCAGTGGACCTAACTCACTCTCAAAAAACGTTTTGAAAGAGGAGGATTATCTCTAAACTTATATATAGCTCAGGATCAAGTAACACAAGCGATGTGGAATTCAACACGCCCCCTCACACACATAGTAACTTTTAACAAACCACAGCGAATGGATATCGGGGGCTCAACATCAATGTGGAATTCAACAATATATATATTCCTAATACTTTATGTTTGAGATAATAAAGAATGGGCAGAAACAACCAAAGGAGAGTAGTTGAAGACATAAGCCAGCAGAATCCCCAGGTGTCAACAAGAATTGGCCTCATTATGTTACTTTGCTTACTGCTTGTTCTCGTGGCAAGAATAGTGCCAAAAGACCTGCACCTCAAAGCCAAATATGCCTCCTTTTTTGTCATAATGCTAAATAAAGCAAATATCTAGTCATTGTGCATCACTTTACTACTTCAGCACACTGCAAGTGAACACTTCTGTCACAATTGAAGATCCAAACAGAGAAACTGATATTACAAGTGGCAAGGGCATGTTTGGTTCAGAACTAGAAAATAATTTTCTGAAAATTTGAGGTTTTTGCACTTTGCACCACTAAAGTTTCATAGAAATCTCACTTTAACCCCTGTCCGTTTAATTTGAACACTTCAAACCTTGAATATCCAAATTGTGTCATATGAGTCCAAATTGTTTAACCCATCATTTTTTTTACAGAAATTATCCACATGGACGATTTCCATGCTTGACACGTGGGGGATTTCAGCCAAAAACAACGACGGTGTTAACGATTTGGACTCACTGAACACGATTTGGATAGTTAAATGTGTTCAAATTGAAAGGATAAGGGCTAAAATGAGATTTCTCTGAAACTTCAGGGGTACAAAGTGCAAAAACCTCGAAAATGTTTGAAAACAATTTTCGAAAACAGTTTACTTTTGGCAGAGCCCAAACGATGGTTTAATATCCAAAATTAATTGATTTTGTGGCCTTCCAAACCATAAGCCAAACGGGTTTTGGATCAAAACTTTGTAATAAATGGGTTTCAATTCAAAGAAGTAGAATGAAATGGAACAGGTGATTTTGGTCAAGCCTTTCGAAGTGAAAATATAACGTAAATAAACTAAGGTACCGTTTCATAAGTGTTTATTTTGCACTTAGAAAAGCTACTTTTGAAAATCCTAAAAGTAAAAAACATGATTTTAACTACATTTTTCGAAAAGCAAAAAAAAAAAAAAAAAATATATATATATATATATATATATATATATATATTTTATATAATAAGATCAATGGAGAGTAATGGACTATAACCTCTCGACCAATTTTTTTCCAATCATCGATTAATTTTACTTGGAGTAAGGTATCATTTATAGGTATAAAACTGAGATAATATCTCTACCTTATAAAAGACACTTATAATTTTTTACTTTTGCTTTAAGTAAAAATACATTTTTGACAAATTAACTTTTTTATTTTTATTTTAAAAAGTACTTAAAAAAGGCGTTACCAAGTGGTGCCTAAGAGAGCGTGACTTGCATGCATTCATTTGCATTTCCAATTTCAATTCCGTGAAACCAAACACTACCTAAATCAACTAATAAAGCCATCGAAGATCAATCAATTACCAGAATCGAATTTGATTTCTGCAGGAGAAGTTGAAGCCGCCCAGTCTCTAGTTTGTGTGCGTGCCCTTTAACCTGTGTAAGCATTATAAATAGTAAGTATAGAAATCGGCCAAATTGCAGGTCACGCTCAAGTAACTTGAAAAAAAAAATTACAGAAAGAAAACAACAGAAATAGAAAAATTGCAAGAAAATTGAATGATCAGAAATTGAGACATCTAGAACTCATCAATAGGTTAATTGCTCTAGAGTTGTTTTGTTATAGCTTAAATCGAGTAATCGACCCATCAATAGGAGAAAAACAAGGCTCTTCTTAACTGGTTGATTATTCACCGTAAGAAGCAAAAATAAGGATTTGGGAATGCAAATGTCAAAACTTTGAAAATTAAGGATGAGAATGTAGCAAGGAATTTGTATGTGATTTTATATCACTCAAAAAGTTTATTATACCTAATCAACGGTAAGCCTGAAACTACATGCATTTGATCAAAACAAACTATATGTAATATACTTATATAAGTGCGTATATATACCCAAGAGGTGTTAGTCCGGTTGGCAAGAGGAGGCGCTCCCTTTCCTTGTCAACCAGTGTTCGACTCTCCTGGAGAGCACTTCAGAAATTAAATCTTGAATTTAATCCTTAATGCATCAAGCCGATATAGGAAAGTGTGCCCTTAAGATCGCCAAGTGAAGTGATTAGTCGAGGTGTGCGTAAGCTGGTCCAGACACACCATACGGTAAAATATATATTAAAAAAAAAAGTGCGTATATATATATACACACACACCGGATAGTTTGATCCTGAGACTTCGCCGGCAAATAGTGCACAACAAAATAATGGCTTTGTACTCAATTAGAGCATCTCCATGCCAAGAAAAATGCCTCTTCACCTGCCTATAACTATGCTTGTTTAAGCGAAAAATCAAATCTATCAAAAATAGGATCTTTACACCCATTCATCTCCATAGTGTACTTTTTCGAAACACAGAGTGCACCAAAAATGACAAGCAGGGAAAAACTTGGTAATGTCCTCCGAGATGCCTAATTAATAACACAGAGAAACTTGAATCTAAGAATATTGTACCTTAATGGACTTGATCAATGAGAAAATCAAGTGGCATTGACTTTTTTTGATTGGGGGGGCAGGGAGGGGAGAGGAAGAAGAATACGAATTTTTATTTAGATGGCACAAGACAAGTTAAGAATTGTCAAAGTTTGAGGCACTACAGTAAAGGATTTCACCTTTTAAAGTTCTGGTATCTTCGAGGAAAGGCCAACCAAAACAAAAAACTCTATGCATTCTTGCAGCAAGTGATAAGAAACCAAAAAGGAGCTCTAAAGCTCTAGACTTCAATAGTTTTACTCGGGCTCTCCCAACCCCAAAAGCTAATTCACGAGAAAGAGGTTTTCGCTCACACTTATAACCTAACCACCAGCTCCTTCCACATCTGATGCGGGATTAAACGCAAACTTATTTAGCATACTTCCTCAATCACTTCTTTTACTTTCATTCTCAGAGTCATCAGTGCAAAGAAATAATATTTCAGAGCCACAATCAAACCAGTGCTTTGTTAGCCAATGTATTTCTTTGTCGCTTTAAGACTATCTGAGTCTCACATTGAGATTTAAATGAAAAAAAAAAAAGATTTAGCTTCAAATTTACATCAGTGGAACTTGCTTCGATAAAATCATTCATCGTTTACATCTCAAAAGAATGCATTATGGCATAAATCTCCAAAGATGTAAAACGATTAGCGACAGGATAAGATATAATTGAATCCCACATCGCTTGTGTTACCTGATCCTGAGCTATATATAAAGTCGAGGGGAAATGTCCTCTTACAAGGCGTCTTTTGAGAGTGAGTTAGGCCCATTGGATTTCCACATGGTATTAGAGCTAGACTTTTGTACGATGTTGGGCACCTGATATCCATTTGCAATGGTTTTTCAAAGTTCGTTGAATCCCACATCGCTTGTGCTACATGATCCTAAGCTATATATAAAGCCGGGGACAGTCTTTTGAGAGTGGGTGAGGCCCATTGAATTTCTAAGCGAATAAGAATTTGCAGCTATACCTAAGTATGTAAATGCATACATATGACACAGGCATTTCTAAATTGATAAAGAAAGCTAGATAGCAATCATTTAGCATGTTGGCTTCTAGGTCTACAGATAAACACGTTCCTAGATCTGAAGAAAAGAAACTGGATTGAATAAAACCTTCTTTAATGCCAATTTTTGCAGTTTGAATTGAACTTCATCTATCAACCGAGCCTCGGTCCGACGAATCTCCGCCTTGATCGCCACAGCTGAAGCCCTATTCTTCTCATTCGAAGCTGCCTCAGCTTTCTGGTAACACATTTTTCAAACTTCAACTCAAAACTCAAACTGAAAAATCGAAAACTTGGATGCCAGTAACGGAGAAGAACCTGAAGAGCGGCATCGATGTCGGCTTCATCACGCTCATCCTCGATTCCGCTTTCTCTCGACTGCCTTCAAAATAACATCGGTAGAGCCGAATTGCGATGAACTCGGATGGGCATACAGAATCGAAACCAGGCAGCGTATCTATATTCCGGCGGGTATTTTGCTCGTACAAGTACGCAAAAAGAAAAAGAAAATGAAAAAGGATGGGGCATTCCGAGAATTGAACTCGGGACCTCTCGCACCCTAAGCGAGAATCATACCACTAGACCAAATGCCCTTCGATTGTTTGGAGATGCTCGTTTCTTTTTAATAACCGCATTTAATTGCCGATGTTTAACCCCCCACGTTGTGTGCGAGATTCAAATTGGTCTTCAACGTTTTGCTCACACATGGTGGTTTGAGAATTTTTAAATTGTGAATTGGTCATGATTTTGCTTCGTTTATTCGTCAAATTGACGATATTATATTCGTTTTATCTGTATATGAACGACTTGATCATTACAAGAGATAATCTATGCAGAATCTCCGAATTCAAAAAAATTTCTAATGGTCAATTCGAGATAAAAAATTTTAGCGTGCTTACTAATCTTCCTAGTCTCAAAGTTTCAATTGATTCAGATTGATACTTTATCTCTCAGGTCAAATATGTTTCTGATCTCCTTTCAAATGCTATCATCACTGATTCTACCATTACAAATATTTTTCTTGAGCCAAATATCATATTTACTCTACTAAATGACTCTCATCTCCTATACGTCACTTTCTATCTCCAACTATTTGAAAATTTGGTATATCTCACATTTACAAATCCAAACACCACATATGTCGTCCATTAAGTCAGTTAGTTCTTTTTCGCTCCTCGAACCGCTCATTACTCGATTCTTTTTTGCATTCTTTGATATGTCAAAGGCACCTCATTTTACGGACTCCATTTCTTCGCCCAGGTCGTTCCTACCTTACTGATGTCGAGTGGGCCAGAGATCCTACCAACATATGTTTAACCATTGGTTACTATTTGTTCTTAGGTAACTCCATCATTTCCTGACGCAATAAAAAATAAACTGTTGTTGTCCGCTCCAATACTGAAACCGAATACCATGTCATCGTTGATGCAACACAAGAATTGTTTTGGCTTCACTAACTCCTCACTAACATGGGAGTATATTCCCCTATAATGATTGTTATTTAAATCACCTATAATGACGTTTTCCACGATCATATAAAACACATCGAGACTGATTGTTACTTTATCTATCACCACATTATTCAGAATATTGTTCTTCTTCACCCCGTCTATATTACTCCGAAAATTGATATTTTTGAAAAATATTATTTTATATAAGTCTAATATTTTTTGAATGATTTTGTAAATTTGTAGTATAAATATATATTTGATAATTTTTGAGTTAAATATTAAATTTATATTTTTAAAAATATTATTTTATATGAGTGTAATATTTTTGTATTGATTTGTATATTATGAATATTTATAATAAATATTTAATAATTTCGGAGAGATAAGTATAATTAATGAATTAATATGAATTATTTTATAATTACGGGTGTTAAATATAATTTTCATAAATCTTAACAATTAAGTAATCAAATTGTGGCCATAAAATTGAAAGGGGAAAAAGAGCTTAACACGTGTAAGTCTTAGAAGGCAACAAGTAAAAAATCATGATCATTATCAACATAATATATATATATATAAAATCATGTGTGTGTTTGGATTTGGGAGAAAGGGTAAGACACATCCCACTAGAAACAATGAGAAAAGAAAAAGTAAATCTAATTAATTATTAATAATTATTTTATATTATAATATTTTATATATACATATATACACATTATGTGAAGAAGAGAGGGAGTGGTGTTTGGGGTCAGGAAGTTCACACGCCAATAGAGGAGAGGGGGGGAATGAAATGAGGAGAAAAAAAAAATGAAGAGAAAGAAGAACAGTTGGAGGATCCGGATAATTGTCAATTTATGATTTCAAGTAGAATTTTTAACTTTTTTAATATATGGATTTAATTTTTCTATTGTGTGATTTATGTTATTATTATTGTTGAATTTCAACTATTAAATTTTATGAAATAATTATGATTATGTGAAAATTATGCCAATGTGTTTTTATTTATTGTATTAATTAAATACACATATTAGAGATATTGAAATTCTACTGAGCGTTGGCTCACAAACCCACAGTTTTGATTGCAGGGCTGGTGAAAATAAAACGGCGATATAAATTGTAGTTGAATTTCTATTTGATTTGTAATAATTATATTTAGTATTCACTGTTGTAAAATCGATTGGATAAATCAATAAATTAGTGGTGATTCGGATTTAGTTTAATATTATTTAGATAGAAATAATATTTAGCTGAATATATATTAAACTTTTCAGAGTATATTATCACATTTCCTAATAAGTTCCTGATAAATTATTTATGAACATATCATAAATAATTCCTATGGTGAATATAATAATTATATTATAAATATTATTTAGCCGTCCTAGCCTATGTAAGAATTAAATAATTATAGAATTATTATAAATGTTATAATTATGGTAGGCTACTCTTACTATTTGAAATACAGATTATGGAATCAATACGGATTATTGAATTAATATAACTATTGTATTACTATCTACTGTTGTAATAGTTGATTATCCATATTCAATATTCAATATGGAATATTAAATTTTAAGATTTATGAATAGTAACTCATTTATATTAAAAAGGGTTGGGTATATTGCTCAATTGCATTTTTTTATCAGATTTAATTAATGGGCGTGATTAATTTCTCAATGATATAATTAATGGTTATATTATTATTGGTTGTTATTAATTTATTAGATAATCGAATCATAATTGTCGCCGTAGCCTAGTAAGATTTCTCAGATTTATAAAAATAAAATGTTGGTGATTCGAATTTGCTATTAATTCTCTAAGGAGAGAAATCGCGTGGCGGCCCTAGGAGACCGATTAATTACTCCATCAGTTCAGTTGATCAAACAATAGATATTTTCACTAAGACCCATCCACGGGAATACTTTCATAATCTGGTTTTCAAACCCAAGCTCACGTCTGATTTACCGCCTTAAGTTTGGGGGATGTTAATAGATGTATATGAGCATTGACCTACTAGGTTAAACCCAAATACTACTAGATTAAACCCTAATCCCACTAAGATAACCCTAGTCACTGTCTATATACAGACTCTTTGTATATGTCTGTAACATAATACCTTTCACATATATCAATATTCGGTAGACAACACGTGCTTTGCACATGCCTATCATCTCCTATGTCCAGTATATTTTTGTGAAAAATAGAAGGATAAATTATATATACTTATGTACAAGCACTAAACTATTCAAATTTAGGTACATTACGATATTCTAATTCATATAGTCACTAGCATCAAATAATAAAATATCTAAATTCTTGTCATTCGCCATGAACAAATATGCTTTCAATATTTCATGAATTATTATTACCAAAAATAAATGAATCCAAATATCAATCAATTAGACTATACACAAAATATAGTAATTTAATACATTTAGAAATATGAATATCTCAATAAGGTATGTTTGAAGAAAAAATAGTAACAAAGTGATTAATATGTGTATTCGACTTGTATAACTCTTATTTTCGACGGTGATGGCCGAGAAAATTGACATCTCCATTTGATAAGAGTACAAAAAAGTTTGTAAATATAGTTATACTATTTTAGGTATTCAGTATTAAAATAATAATAATAATAATAAAATATATTAAAAATATACATATCACTGCAATAAGTTAAATAATATATATATATTTACAAACAGACCTTATTGATATTGAATGTACTTTGAATATATAATATTTTTGAAAACATAGTTTTTATAAAAATAGAGATATTAAAATGTCCAATTTTTTTTTTTTTTTAATTAAAACTATTTCAATTGAAAAGTCAAAATCTAAATCTAATGATCAAACAAAAAATTACTTTAAATTGAATACATATATTTATATATTTGGTGTTACAAATTTTTCATAATTCTTTATACTTTTTGTGTTTTTATATATAAATTGGAATATTTTTGTACACAACAAAATGAGACTATCTAGTTTTTTTTCTTCCAAAAAGTACAATTTAGAAATCTATTTTTTTTTAATAAAAATAATTATTTATAGTATATAGATATGTTTAAATGATTTTTCTTTAAAATTTTTAAAAAGTGTGCCTTAAAGGACATAGCTGATTTTTTATTTTTTAAAATTTTGAATGGCACTTTGATAATTTTACTTATATATACACACACACACACACACACTAGGTGGACAGCACCGACTTTGCACATGACTATCATCTCTTATATCCAATATGTTTTGTGAAAAATGAAAAGATAAATTATATACACTTATTCCAAAGTATTAAACTAATATATCACAATATTTCAATTTTCATATAATCACTTGTTGTGCGGAAGCGTGTTAGGTGGACCCAAACGAAACTAAATATTATGGGAGATGAAATAAAAACACATAATCTCAAACAATAACACAAGATTTAACGAGATTCAGTAATTTTGCCTACGTTCGTGAGAGCAAATATGAAACTTCTTTGATGATGAAATGCAAATAAATAATATAAAATAAGACCTTAAAATATCTTAAGACACTTGCACAAAAATTTATTCAATTGTGACTTATTGAGGAATTTGGATTATTCATTCTTCTCGTTCTTCTTCTTCAACTATGAGATGCTGATTATTTGAACCTAAACCAATCCCTAAGTACTGCAAATGAGAAAATTTTCTCTGATTTTAGACTTGGCTGCTGCGCGTGCTTCCTCTTTTCTTAGAGTTTAAAAAATACCAAGCCTTTACTTCAAATTCAAATTTCAAAAGTGGCAGCACAAAAGATGCCCACTAGTGTCTCCCACTAATATCTCCCACTAGTGGCAGTATGTGTTGCCTTTTTTTTTCAAAAATAAGTGTTGATCCCGAGATTTTGATGAACAATTAAGTGTTGATACTTTTTATGGAATTAATGAGTTTATTAAATATTTCAGTTTAAAGAATTTCAATCAAGATAATATTATGAAGTAATTGTAAAGGATGCAAAGACGGACATTAAGAGATTGAAGATTCTGAAGAATCTAGGTGAAAACAACTCAAATCATTTTTACTCTTAATGTATCCCAATTAAGATTACACACGATACAAATTAAATTATTTATATTTATATGTGTTTAAATTAAGATCCTAATTATAGTTCAAATATTTGCTCCAATGTGAAATTGAAAAAGAAAAATTGACATAAGTAAAATTAGTGTTTAAAATTGATTATTAGTGTCGATTTAGTTAACTAAGAAAATAAATCGATTAAAGAGTTGAAAATATCGAAGATTGGAGTTGAAATAAATTGAGGAGAAAGTGTTCCAACAACAATCGGTCAACTGACCAAGGAGATTCAGTCAATCGATGGGCAATGGCTGGAAAAAAGATTTCTCTAGATTGATCAGTCAACCGGACAGGGGAGATTGGTTAATCGATGGCCAAAACCTAAATTCCCTATATCAATCGGTCAATCGACCAAGGTCGAAATTAGGCTTGAGAATGCATCATGTATCGATCGGTCAACCGAACCATGGGGGATTGGTCAACCGACCTATGTTTGAGCAAAGACTGAGATACATCATGTATTCATCAGTCAATCGATGGGCAAAGGTATGGTCAACCGACTGGGCTGTTTCAAATTTCGAAGATTTTTGGGATTTCATCAAAACTAGCCGTTAACTAGCCATTATTTGCTTACCTGAATGAAATATCTTAGGGATTTGGATAAATTGATGATATGTTACTCATATTTGTATATCCCTATAGATATGGTACATAAAATATTTGTGTTTCTCAATTAAGTACATTTAATACTTTCTATCTATTTCATTTGAAATTGAGAATTAATTTGGGGACTTAATTGAATATTTTAAAAGTAATATTTAAGTGAATTGAATTAGGATTAAATGGTATTGATATATGGGGTCTATATGTGCATTTAATTGTTATATCTTGTGGGAACTAGACGTTAGAGGGCTTGTTTCAAATAAGCTTATATAAACCTACGCTTTTTTTTTTTTTTTTTAGATCAAGACATCACTTTCATCAAGAACTAATTGTTCCTGAGCTTTCTAAGAGTTTTTATTATGATATTTTCTTGAGAGATCATTGGGAGATCATTTTGTGAGAAAAGTTCTTGAGTTAAAGCGCCAAGTGTTTTGACGTCACCGATCTAAGCTGTCTTGCAATTCATATTCAATCTTTCGGTGTTATCTTGATGAGATTGTTCCAAGATTTTATTCTTAATTGTGATTTTATATTATTATTGCTTATTTGGATATAAGATTTTTGTGAAATCGTTTTTGGAACTTTAAAGAGCATAAAAATTCTTTTAAAACGATTTTTGTAATAATCTAATTACGTACTTATATTTGTGCTACCCACACTTTATGTAATCAGATATTAAATTCTTCACGTAAATTCTATCACTAGTAAATTCGAGACATTAATTGAGTTAAATTGATTTGAGGTAGTAGAAGTTTCAAGTGGGAAGAAATTCATTAATTCTTGTAGTTGGTGAGTTTGTGCTGATTAGATACTATTAGAAGCATCTAATTAAGGGTAGCTTGGGTTTTGATCTCTTCTGGTAAAGAGATTGAGGTTTAATCTTTACCTATTACATTAAAATGTTAGGTTATTTTTTTTGCTTGAAAAAAGTTAGCCTTGATGCTTCCTAATTAGAATTAATTGTGTGTGAGTTGTAACGGTTCTATTCTTACCGGTGAAAATGATACTTAGAGTGTTTTTTGGTGAGGTTTGTCTCTTAGCCTAATGTATAAAAGGATTAGGTTGTGATTCTTCCTATAATAGAATTAGGTTAGCCTTTAGCCTGGTAAAAAGATAGAGGTTCTTCATTAACCTATGAAATTTTTTTTGTAAATGTTGATTCTAAGCTTGTGAAAAGAATTATTGTGTAAATGTTTGGTTCCTACCTATTAAAGGGATCAAGTGGTTTAGTGGGTGCGAATCTCCTTGGGACTTGGAGGACTGGATTAAATGTCACGGTCTTAGCTTGTCCAGTGCTTGTTCTCGCACATGGCCACTTGTCCGTGAGTCTTTTCATTTGTTTTCTGGACTAGTTTAGCTTAGATTAGTTTAGTTTAATTTATTTCTTTCATTTATTATAGAAAGACACCATTATGACTCCTCGAGTATAATGATGTTTATTGTGGTCACTTGTATTTTTTTACTTAAAGTACTATGTGGGAGGACATGCTCTTGAAGTCATTCAAGTCTTTCACACTTTGTAGCCTTTAATATTAATACAATTGTTGTTATTATTATAATTGTATTCTTTTCCACATTGCCGGGATGTGTTGTTGTAGGGAAACTCGTTGCTATTGAAATCGCTTCTGCTATTTAAGATCTTCTGATCTTCAGGCTTGCTACTAGGCGATCCCTTAGTTAGCGCCACACGGTCCACTTTCTAGCCTCAAAAGGCTTGGCCCGTGACAGTTGGTGAACTAAAATATATCCTTCTGTGCTGCTTTATTTACTTTATTAATATTTCGTTATTTGGGTATGCACGTAGATTAAATACACTTATCCACTATTTACAAAGATAATAATTAATTTAAGGTAAATAGATTATTTGATTATTTAAGTGGTGAAAAAATTAAAATTTGATTAAATTTTTTTATAACTACCTAATTCACCCGCCCCTTTTGGGTAGCTCATTAAGCCAACAATTGGAATCAGAGTTAGTTTAACTCGATACACTAACTAACAAAGATCACATGGCGCAACCGATAGGCACACTAGTAAGAGGTAATCTATGCACCGTCCACCTTTATTTGCAGGTGAAAACTACTCATTCTGAAAAGACAGAATGATTACATTCCTCCAGGCCACTGATTACGATGTGTGGCTAGCTATTGAGGATGGTCCGTTTGTCCCTATGAAAAATGGAGTTGCTAAGAAAAAGGAACAGCTGAGCACTTCTGACAAACAAAATCTTTCTATAAATTCTCAAGCTATCAACATTTTGTTTTGTTCTTTAGATGCTAACGAATATTCCAGGGTCTCAAATTCCGGATCGGGGAAAGAGATGTGGGATAAATTGTAGGCTACTCACGAAGGAACTAGTCAAGTGAAGCAGTAAAAAATCAATGCATTAATCCGACAATTCGAATTATTCAGAATGAGTGAAGCAGAATCAATTCAAAAGATGTACACGTGGTTCAACAATATCTGCAACTATTTGAATCAACTTGGAAATCCATACACTATGGAGGATAAAGTTCAAAAGATTTTGAGATCTTTAACTAAAGTGTGGGAGCCGAAGGTGACTACGATTAAGGAAGCGACTGATCTTGCAAAGTATGAAATTGGTGACCTCATCAGCAACCTAATGACGCAGGAGACGACAATTCGAGGATATGGGGATGACACTGGGAATATAAAAAAAAAATCTTTGGCATTGAAGGTTCAGAAAAAAGAGGAAGAGGATGACAGTGATGATGTGAGTTTTGACAATGAGCAAGAAAAAGATATGGCGCTTCTCACGAAGAATTTTAGAAGAATGACTCAACGTACATTTTGGGGAAAGAAAAATTTCAACATGAGCAATGTGGAATGTTACAACTGTCTTAAGACTGGTGACTTCCAAACCGAATGCTCTGAGTTGAAGAAAGATAAGGAAAAAGAGAAGAAAAGAAATGAGAAGAAGAAAGGAAAGAAGAGCAGGAAGAAGTCAATGAAAGCCACTTGAGATGATTCTGAATCGAGTAGTTTGAAAAAATCAGGAAGTGAATGATCATCCATGTTTGTGTTAATGGCCACAGGTGATGAGGTATCTAAATATTCAAGTTCTTGTCATCTAGATTTTGATGATTTATTTGATGTATATCAAGAACTTACGCATGATTATAAAAATCAGTGTTCTAAAATTAATACCCTTCAAAGTACAATTAACACATTAAACAAGCAAGTAATGGATTATGAATATGAAAACATTGAATTGAAATCTAAGATGTCAAATTTACATTTAATAGTTCTGAAATTCACCGATGGTGAGAATAATTTGAAAATGCTTTTGGGAAGTTCATGGGGCATCTTTGATAAAGCCGGTGTTAGATTTAAGAAAAAACTTAAACAAAAATGCTTTTATAAATTCTTTTTTGAAACCAAGAGTCTTGTTAGATGTTTTAAATGTAATGTTGTGAGACACACTATTCGTAAATATTTTTCTAAAATATCTAACTTTTGATAAGTTTGGGTTTCAAAAGGAACTAAAATTATCCCGACTAACAAGATCAGACCCACGTAGACTGGGTACCACTTAGGAACTATTTGAGGTGCTCCTTGTAAGTTATTCTGAAAGCATCGATTAGCAATGACAAATAGTTCCTGGACAGTGGTTGTTCTCGGCACATGACAGGAGATAAATCAAAATTTACATCGTTGACACCTAAAGATGGAGGTCATATGACATTTTGAGATAACGCTAAGGGTAAAATTATCGGTATAGGTAATATCGGTAATGGTACTATTGTTATTAAAGATGTTTTATTAGTTGATGGTCTTAAACATAACTTGCTTAGTATAAGTCAACTATATGATAAGGGTTATAATTTGTGTTTGATCATGATAGATGCATAATTAAAAATGGGCATGATAGTAGCATCTTATTAGTTCCATCATGTTTTAAGAATGTTTACACGTGTTCATTTAATAATTTTACTTCTCAAATTTTTTCTTGTTTAAATGCTTTATCTGAAAATAGTTGGTTATGGCATGGAGACTTGGACATGCATGTAAGGCCCAAATTATAGTACGTGCATCATTAATAGTTGCATTTTAAAGTATTGGAAAATTCAGGGTAAATTTTTGTTAATGAAAAATAAAAATTAAATGTTAAGGGGTCAAAGTTGAAATTGAGAAAATGTGGAAATTACACTTGAGATCCAAATGGATAATTAAAAATCAAAAATTGAAAATAGTAAGGGTAAAATTATAATTTTAGAAACTTGTAAAAGTCAAAAATTATTAGAATAGGATCTTAAAGGAAGTTGGGGGGAGGAAAGTGCATTTTAACTAAAGAATTTTTTTATATAAACACATATATACATATATCGTGAGTGTGTGTGCAGTGAGATCGTCAGCGACAGAGATAGAGGAAAGGAGGAGATGTGGCAAGCGACGATCCATCTTTACCACTCAATTCATGCATATAAAAAGAATACATGCAAAAAATATCAGGATCAAAACACCATCAGAGGAGAAAAAAATAAGAATTTTAGAGAGAGAGGGGGTTTGGCGGTGCTAGGTTCTTCGGCGAGGTCGTCTACGTAGGCGTTCCGTTCTATTTCATTGTTATGTGTGTGTGTTGATCATCGTCGATGGGGAAAGGAGTGTGATCAGTTGTGGAATTTCTGTCGTGCATGTGTATGGGATCGACACTGTTTTGGTACCAGCGTGAGTGTGCCGGTGTATGTCTCCTGTTGCTGTTTGGTGCAGCGGTGGTTGAGTGTGAGTTTTCTGTTCAGATCGTCAGTCGTCAATCGTCGACGATCATGTATGGGTCGTCGTCGAACAATGGTAGGCGGTTGTGACTGGTGTAGGGTGGCTGGCGGTGAAGGGGAGTTAGTGAGAGAGAGAGCATCGGTTGTGGGTGCGTGTGGGTTCCCATTTCTGTCCGACGGTGAAGGTGGGTGTGCCGTTCTTTTGTCTTGTCCAACGGCGTGTGTGATTATGGTTGGGTGGTTGGTTGTTACCGGTGAGAGGCGTATGGGTGGTCGGTCGGCAGGGAACCAGAACAGAAACAGAGAAACTGGAAGAAGAAAAAAAAAAAAAAAAAGAAAAAAAAAAAAAAAAGAAAAGAAGAAGAAGAAGAAGAAGAAAAAAAAAAAAAAATTACACAAACACCCCAATAAAAATCCAAAAATTTATCTCGCGGCCGACGGACGATTCGGAGCAGGTAAAAGTCTAAATCGATTACCATTGTTGTTAAATTGAATTATTAGCAAACGGGATTATAATTTGGAATCGTCAATTCTAATAATTTTTGTCACCATCCATACTAACAAATGCGTACCGTAGTTATTAACGAAACGAAATTTACTAAATAACAATTTTTCGTAATAAAAAGTGGGTACAGGAAAAATTATGGAATTTAGGGCCTGCATTGCACGATTCGGTTATTTTACATAAAATATTAATTTAGGCCCTATCATTATTAGGCTCGCAAACACTGGAGTATCGGTAGAAGATAGTCAGTAAAAACTGTTCAGAACGGGTAGCCAGGTGATTATACTGTCTTTTTACCAAACTATTTTTATATCTATATATGATAGAAAATGGTTGTATTTACATTAGATGTTTTTAAAATTTTGTGGATCAAACAGGTTTTGGGTGAGTTAGTAAAAATAGATTTTCGTGAGATTACGATGATTTTCGAAAAGAATATGAAAATAATTTTGGTAAAATCAGACGTTTTTATAAAAAAAAATGAGAAATATGATTTTGGATTAAAAAAATCAGTTTTGGAAATAGAGGGTGATATTTGAGATTTGACGATATTAATTAGACGATAATATTGGTTTGTGAATTGATGATGACGTTATTGATTTGACAATGCTATAGTATTTATCTGCTTCAGCAGAGTGATAGTATTGATTTGACGATATTATTGATTGGACGATGCCATAGTATTTATTTATTTCGGCAGAGTGATGTGATCCGCTTCGGCGGAGTGATGTTATCCGCTTCGGCGGAGTGATGTTTATCTGCTTCGACAGAGTGATGTTAGACGTTTATACTGCGCAGTGATTATTTGCTTCGGCGGAGTGATAGATGTTCGTAGGAAGGCATATCCTACGGATGGTACGGTACCGTTGTAAACTCCCGATCATGAGGTTAAAACGATCACTATGGTTAGCCAGTGTGTGTTGTGGTGGAGTGTGTGTTTGAGGTGTGTGTTTGGGATGTGATGTTTTACTTATGTTAGGTGATTTATTATTTATTGTGGTGATTGGTATGATTTTATACTAGATGGATTTGGATGGAACTTATCTATATCGCTTAATTCTCACTGCTTATATACTATGCTTGATCCATATTTAATTATGGTAATATTTAGAATGTATTATTATTTTAAAAAAATATATATATATATATTTTACTAAGAAGGCAGTACACTCGCAGGTACAACAGTTAGGAGTCGGTCCCCTACTGGCACTAGGTAGAGTCCGATGATGGTGTAATATGGAAATATTTTGGGAGGAGCTGTTTGAGGCGAACTTGTGAGAGCTTCATTGCTATTATACTTTTGTTGTTATTACAATTCAGGGACGGGTGCGTCACCAGTTAGAGATGTTGTATATGGTTAGAATTTATGATTGTATATTTTTGTATGCACTTTGTCGTTTACTAGTGGGTTTGAATTAAGATGAGGTCATGTCGACGTCACGCCGGCCCCACGGTGACGAGTGTCCGGGGTAGGGTGTGACAATGCAAGTATGGAATTGATATCTAATTTATCTAAGAAAAGTCTCGTACGTGGCCTACTTGATTTAAAATTTGTAAAAGATAAAGTATGTGATGCATATCAGTTAGGCAAGTAGTCTAGATCATCATTTAAGAAAAAAAAAATACACACGTTTACGTCTAGATGTCTTGAAATGTTGCATCTTGATTTGTTTGGTCCAAATGCTATTGCTAGTTTAAGAGGTAAATTTTATGCATTTGTGATAGTTGTTGATTATTCTAGACTTACTTGGGTGTTCTTCCTCGCTAAGAAGAGTGAAGTTGCTTCTATATTTTCTAAATTTTGTAAATGTGTTCAAAATGAGAAATAGTACTCTATTATTAATATTAATAGTAATAGAGGTAGAGAGTTTAAAAATGATGATGTAATCAGTTACTATAATGAACACGGTTATGCTCATAACTTCTCTGCACCGAGATCACCACAACAAAACGGTGTTATAGAAAGGAAGAATATAAGCTTCAGGAGGTGGCCAGAACGATGTCAAATGAAAATCGTTTACCAACCTATTTCTGGGTCGAAACAGTAAGTACCGTTTGCCACATGGTAAATCGGGTATCAATTCGTAGAGGGTTTAATAAAATCCATTATGAAATCTGAAATGGTAAGACTTCGAACATATCCTATTTGGTTGCAAATGTTTCATTTTGAATGTAAGGATAATCTAGGTAAATTTGATGTCAAAACTGACTATGGTATTTTTCTTGGATATACTACTAAGAGTAAGGCTTATGGAGTTTATAATAAATGTACGTTAGTAGTTGAGAAGTCTATACATATTGTTTTTAAGGAAGCTGATCCATTTTTGTTGAAAAACGTTTTGGATAATGATGATGCAGGTACTTTAAATAACCAAAACCAAGGCGATAATGTGACAAAGGAACCTCAAAAAGAGGAACCTAAGGAAGAGGATTAGGCATTACCACGAGCTATAAAGACAGTACCGTGACACTTGATAAAAGAAATCATTGGTAATTTCGAAAGAGGTATAAGTACTCGTTCCTCCCTTATATTATTAATCTTGTTTTTCTATCTCAAATTGAGCTTAAGAATATGAATGAGGCGTTAACTGATGAATCTTGGATCTCCACGATGCAAGAAGAGTTAGTTCAACTTGAGCAAAATGAAGTGTGGTCTCTAGTTCCTAAATCGAATTTTCATCCAGTAATTGGTACTAAATGAGTTTTTTGTAATAAAAATGATAAAACTAATATAGTAATTAGAAACAAAGTAAGATTAGTGGCACAGGGCTATAATCAAGAAGAATGAATTGATTATGATGAGACTTATGCACATGTGGTTAGATTAGAAGCTATTAGAATGCTACTCATTTTTGCATGTTCACGTAATTTTAAATTATATCAAATAAATATTAAGAGTGCATTTTTGAATGGATTCCTAGCAGAAGAAGTTTATGTAGAACAACTCCCAGGATTTAAAAGTGATAAATTTCCCAATCACGTGTTTAAACTTCGTAAGATTTTGTATGGACTCAAACAAGCTCCGAGAGCTTGGTATGAGAGACTTAGCCGATATTTGATTGAAAATAGTTTTCAAATGGGTCTTTGTGACATAACGCTATTTATTAAGCAAGTTGATTCTGATATCCTATTCGTACAAATATACGTTGATGATATTATTTTTGGATCTACTAATGAGGATCTTTGCGAAGATAATGCAGATTGAATTTGAAATTAGTATGATGGGAGAACTGAATTTCTTTCTTGGATTGCAAATCAAGCAAGCTAAATAATGGATCTTCATAAACCAAGTTAAATACACCAAGGAGTTGATAAAAACTTATGACTTGGATGGTGTTAAAGAGAACAAAACTCCCATGACAACAGCTACAAAAATAGACAAAGACGATACAGGCAAAAATGTAAACGAGAAATTGTATCAAGGCATGATTGGTAGTTTGTTATATTTAACTACTAGTAGACCTGACATTATGTATAGCATTTGTTTATGTGTTAGATTTCAGTCATGTCTTAAAGAATCGCATTTAACTGCGATTAAGCAAATCTTTCAATATTTTGAAAGGGACGACTAACCTAGGATTATGGTATTCTAGAGGAAGTGATTTCAAGTTAATAAGTTACTTCGACATTGATTTTGTCAGTTGTAAAGTCGAGCGGAAAAGCACAAGCGAGTTATGTCATTTCCTAGGACAAGCCTTGGTTTTTTGGTCTAGCAAGAAATAAAATTTGACAGTCTTGTCCACTACTAAGGCTGAGTACATGGCAGCTGGTAACTGTTGCACTCAAAATTTATATATTAAGCAATAACTAAATGATTTTGGAGTATGTATGGAGGAAGTCCCTATCTATTATGATAATAAAAGTGCTATTTGTCTAAGTAAGAATCCTACACAGCACTCACGAACTAAACACATAGAGATTAGACATAATTTTATTCGTGATCATATCCAGAAAATAGATGTTATTTTCGAGTACATTGATACATCCGACCAACTTGCTGACATATTTACCAAACCTTTAGTGGAAGATCAATTTGTGAAAATTAACTGAAGTTTAGGTATAGTTAGACATAATGATGTTTGTTTAAAGTAGTGTTTTTGGTTATCTTTCCCCACTTTTTGAGATGACAAATGGGAAAAATATATGTTAATGTTTATTGAAAATCTTTAATGAATTGAATTGATTGATAAATGGGGAAGATTTAAAGGGGAACCCTTGATTGAGCTTAATACGAGTTAGTTAATATTTAGGATTTGTTCGTTGAAGCATTGCACTGATATAAGGGGAGAACATTATTGATATGATCATGTTATCTTATTGAATATCTTAATTGTTTGATTGATCATATTTTGTGCTTCATTGAAAATATTATGAGTTTTTTCTTAATTATCTTCATGATTATACTTTAACGAGTTAAAAAAAAAAACCCGTCCTTGGATTTAGGGGGAGCGTGTTTACATTCATATTTTGAAGAAAACATCAAAATTAATCGTCATCATAAAAAAAGGAGAGATTGCTGATCCCGAGATTTTGATGTACAATTAAGTGTTGATGTTTTTAGTGGAACTAATGAGTAAATTGAGTGTTTCAGTTTAACGAATTTCAATCAAGATAATATCATGAAATAATTGTGAATGATGCAGAGACGGACATTAAGAGATTGAAAATTCTGAAGAATCTAGGTGAAAACAATTCAAATCTTTTTTACTCCTAATGTATCCTAATTAGGATCATACATGATACAAATTAAATGATTTATATTTATGTGTGTTTAAATTAAAGTTCTAATTATAGTTCAAATATTTGCTCCGATGTGAAATTAAAAAAGAAAAATTGACCTAAGCAAGATTAGTATTTAAAATTGATTATTAATGTTAATTTAGTTAACCGAGAAAAGAAAACAGTTAAAGGGTTGAAAATGTCGAAGATTATAGTAGAAATAAATTGAGAAGAAAGTGTTCGGTCAACCGACCAAGGCTGAAATTAGGCCTGAGAATGCATCCTGTATCGATCGGTCAATCGATCCATGGGGGATCGATCAACCGACCTGTATTTAAGCAAAGGCTGGGATACATCCTGTATCCATCGGTTGACCGATGGGTAGAGATACAATCAACCGACTGGGCTGTTTCAGATTTTGAGAATTTCCGGGATTTGATCAAAATTAGCCGTTAACTAACAGTTATTTGCTTACTTGAATAAAATATCTTAGGAATTTGGATATATTGATGATATGTTACTCATATTTGGATAACCCTCTAGATATGGCACATAAAATATTAGTGTTTCTCAATTAAATACATTTAATACTTTCTATCTATATGATTTGTGATTGAGAATTAATATGGGGACTTAATTGAATATTTAAAAAGTCATATTTAAGTGAATTAGACCAATATTAAATAGTATTGATATATGGGGTCTATGTGTGTATTTAATTATTATATCTTGAGGGAACTAGACTTTAGAGGGCCTGTTTCAAATCAGCTTAAATATACCTTTTTTTTTTTTTTTTTAGATCAGGACATCACTTCCATCAAGAACTATCTGTTCCTGAGCTTTTTAAGCATCATTATTATGATATTTTCTTGAGAGATCATTGTGAGAACATTTTGTGAAAAAAGTTCTTAAGTTAAAGCGTTAAGTGTTTTGGTGTCACCGATCTAAGCTGTCTTATGATTCATATTCAATCTTTTGGTGTTATCCTAGTGAGATCATTTGAAGATTTTGTTCTTAATTGTGATTTTATATTATTATTACTTTCTTAGATATAAGATCTTTGTGAAATCGTTTTTTAAATTTTAAAGAGCATAAAAATTCTTTTTTTTTTTATTGTAATAATCTGATTACATGCTTATTTTTGTGCTACCCACACTTTATATAATCAAATATTAAATTCTTCACGTAATTTCTATCACTAGTAAATTCGGGATATTAATTGAGTTAAATTAATTTAAGGTGGTAGAAGCTCCGAATGAGAAAAAATTCATTAATTCTTGTAATTGTTGAGTTTGTGCAGATTAAATACTATTAGGAGTATCTAATTAGGGGTAGCTTGGGTTTGGTTATCTTCCGGTAAAGAGATTGAGATTTAATCTTTACCTATTGCATAAAAAGGTTAGGTTACATTTTTCCCTTGAAAAGAGTAAGCCTTGATTCTTCCAAATTAGAATTAATTGTATGTGAATTAAAACAGTTCCATCCTTACCGGTGAAAATGATACTTGGATTGTTTTTTACTGAGGTTTGATTTTTAGCCTAAGGTATAAAAGGATTACGTTGTGATTCTTCCGGTAATAGAATTAAGTTAGCCTTTAGCCTGGTAAAAATATAGACATTCTTTCTTAACCTATGGAAATAGAATTGTAAAGGTTGATTCTAGGCCTGTGAAAAGAACTATTGTGTGAAGGTTTGGTTCCTACCTGTTAAAGGGATCAAGTGGTTTAGTGGGTGCGAATCTCCGTGGGGCTTGGAGGAATGGATTAGCCAAGAGTAACTTGGTGAATCGGGATATATCCTTGTGTACTGTCTTATTTATTTTAATAATATTTTATTATTTGGGTGTGCACCTAGATTAAATACACTTATTTGTTGTATTATAAAGATAATAATTAATTTAGGTAAATCGATTATTTGATTATTTAAGTGGTGAAAAAATTAAAATTTAATTAAATTTTTTTATACCTATCCAATTCAACCTTCTCTTGGGTAGCTTATTGGCCCAACAATTGATATCATAGCTGGTTTAGCTTGATACACTAGCTAACAAAGATCACATGATGCAACTAATAGGCACACTAGGTGAGGGACAATCTATACACCATTCACCTTTATTTGCAGGTGAAAACTACTCATTCTGGAAAGACAGAATGATTGCATTTCTCCATGCCACTAATTACGATGTGTGGCTAATTATTGAGGATGGTCCGAAAAATTAGCAACCGAGAACTTCTGACAAACAGAAGCTTTCTATAAATTCTCAAGATATTAACATTATGTTTTGTTCTTTAGATGCTAATGAATATTCCAAGGTCTCAAGTTGCGGATTGGCGAAAGAGATATGTGACTAATTGCATGTTACTCACGAAGGAACTAGTCAAGTGAAGCAGTAAAAAATCAATGCCTTAATCCGATAATTCAAATTATTCAGAATGGGTGAAGCAGAATCGATTCAAGAGATGTACACACGGTTCAACAATATCTGCAACCATTTGAATCAACTCGGAAATCCATACATTATGAAGGATAAAGTTCAAAAGATCTTGAGATCTTTAACTAAAGTATGGGAGTCGAAGGTGATTGCGATTGAGGAAGCGAATGATCTTTCAAAGTATGAAATTGATGACCTCATTGGCAACCTAATAACGCATGAGATGGAAATTCGAGATGAGGATGACACCAGAAATATCAAAAAGAAATCATTGGCATTGAAGGTTCAGTAAAATAAGGAAGATGGTGGCAGTGATGATGTGAGTCTTGATAGTGAGCAAGAAAAAGATGTGGCGCTTCTTACGAAGAATTTCAGAATGATGACTTGACGTACATTCCGAGGAAATAAGAATTTCAACATAAGCAATGTGGAATATTACAACTGTCATAAGACTGGCCACTTCCAAACCGAATGCCCAGAGCCGAAGAAAGACAAGAAAAAATATAAGAAAAGAAAGGAGAAGGAGAAAGAAAAAAAGAGCAGGAAGAAGTCAATGAAAGCTACCTAGGATGATTCCGAATCGAGTAGTTCAAAAAAATCAGGAAGTGAAGGATCATCCATGCTTGCATTAATGGCCACTGTTGATGAGGTATCTAAATGTTCAAGTTCTTTTCCGAGCATGGTGGACTTGGTTCTTTGCTAGATGTATTGCGCTTTGACTGTCAAAATACATCTTCACCTATTTCTAAATAAGACCCAAGTCTGAAATCAGTCCATGCATCCAAATGGCTTCCTTCATGGCTTCTCCAGCAACCATTTATTTAGCCTCCGTAGTAGACAATGCTGCAGTGGACTGCAAAAGTAGACCTTCAACTGACTGGACCACTAGCCATGGTAAATAAATACCCAGTAGTAGATCGTCGCTTATCCAAATCACTAGTGTAGTCCGAATCCACATATCCAATGAGAAATCTTTCAACTTCCATTTGATTTCTCACAAATTTCAAACCCACATCCTTAGTACCTTTGATATACCTCAAAACCCATTTTGCAACTTCCTAATGCTTATTTTCTAGATCATGGATATATTATCTAACCATACTAACAGCTTGAGAAATATTAGGTCTCGTGTCTACCATTGCGTACATGAGGCTTCCAATAAAACTTGCATACGGCACTTGAGCCATACACATCATTTCTTCATTTGTACTCGGTGATAGTTCCGCACTTAACTTAAAGTAAGGAGCCAAATGTGTACTAACCGGTTTGATATTTTCATCCATACCAAATTGATTTAGTACATTTTTCAAATATTGTTTGTATTAGCCACATAGTCTCAACCGCTCTATCATGAGTAATTTCCATACCAAAATTTTCTTAGCTTCGCTAAGATCCTTCATGTCGAATTTCTTTCCGAAGTTGGGATTTCAACTTTTCAATCTCCACCAAACTCTTAGATGCGATCAACATATCATCAACATATAAGAGCAAATAAATAAAGGTACTATTTTCAAATTTACGGAAGTACACACAATGATTGTATTGACTTTGCGTGAAGTTATATACCTTCATAAATTTATAGAATCTCAAATACCACTATCGTGGAGATAAGTTTAAACCACAATACACGCGCCTCAATTTTTCAAAGAAATAAAATAAAAAAATAAATATAAAAGTATAAATGATAAGGGGTTTTTAAAAGCGTTGATTTTCTCAAAAAGTACTTAAGCCATTTTTTTTTTAAATAAGGAGTCGCCACATAGTATTAGATTTAAATAGTGTGTCAGGTCACCGAATTTTATAAAACAAATTTAAAAGGTCTAAGTAAAAATTGACTAAAAAAATACGGTCAAATCAAATATTCATTTAAAGACTTGGGGGTTGGTTACGCTCGTGGAAGGTGTTAGACCCCCAAGACGTTCGTTCGAAAAAGGTACCTTATATCCAATTAAGTCCAATTAACTTAAATCCGAATGTTTATTTTATTTTGAAAATCTCTCTAAAAAAAATATTTTGTATTTTTTTTATTTTTTTATTTTTAACTTATGTCAAAGAATTTACATATTGAGGGGAGCAATTCCCCTTCTAAACTGCTCAAACAGAAGGCAGAAAAATTTCCACTACAATTTAACACAAGTTAAGAAACACACACACACACACACACACACACTTTAAGTTAGGTCAATTTCAATTAATTTATATATCGAGGGGAGCGATCTCCCTTCTAAACCACTCAAGTAGAAGGCAAGAAGTTTTCCACCTAGTTTAGTCAACACATTATATTTAACACAAGTTAGGAAAACACACACACATACACACTCGCAAACATATATACTTAAGTTAGGTCAATTTCAATTAATCTACATATCGAGGGGAGCGATCTCCTTTCTAAACTACTCAAGTAGAAGGCAAAGAGTTTTCCACCTCGTTTAGTCAACATATTATATTTAACACAAGTTAGGAAACACAGACACATATATACACATACACGCATACACACATATATAGGGTATATGTCATTGACCTCCTCTATTATTTTGCATTATACCAGATACTTCCTCTATCATTTTGCAAATACCAGACTTCCCCTATCTTTTTACTCAAACATCGCTTACCTCCCTTTGAACAAAATTGCTCTTAGGTTATTTAAAAAAAAAAATCATTAGCACCCCTATATTTTTAAAGTTATACTTTTTTACCTTAACTTTTTAAATAATTATATTTACCTCTCACTACCACCCAACTCCCACCACCCACCGTCACCGCCACCTCCTACCGTCGCCACCACCTACCACCCCTGCTACCTCCTACTGCAGCCACCCAATACTACCTCCTACCGCCACTGCCCAACTCCCACCGCCACCTCCTACCGCCACCGCCCAACTCCTACCACCACCTCCCACCACCTACCGCCCAACTCCCCCACCACCACTCATTGTCACCACCACTACCTATCGCCACCGCCTACCGTTGCCGCCACCACCAACCCCCACCACCTCCAGAGAGAAAGAGAAAAGGGTTAATGAAAGGGTTAATTGTTTTTTTAATAAAATGGTTAATTTTTTTTTTTTTTTTTTTTTTTTTTAAATGGGGATGGGTAGTGGCGGTGGTAGGTGGTAGGTGGAGGCGGTGGGAGGTGGCGGAGGGTGGTAGATGGTGGCAATAGAAAGTGACGGTAGGAGGTGGCGGAGGGTGAGACGGGTGGTGGTGGGCGGCGGCGGTGAGAGGCGGTGTTGGGTATGTGGTGGCGGTGGGAGATGGCGACGGGTGGTGGGTGGTGGCGGTTGTAATAACCCAAAAATTTATATTTTGAAAATATTATTTTACAAATTTAATATTTTTGGGATCGTTTAAAAATTTTAAGGTATAATAATATATGATAATTTTTGGAGGTTAATTGTTAATTTTAAATTGATTTTTAAAATTTTGGAACTATTATGTTATTTAAAATATAATTTTAAGAGTTTTGATATATAATTAATATTTTTTCTATTTTAAATGGGGCATTATGTAATAAATAAATAAATGGTTAAAGTAGTTTCCTTCTAAAAGAAGGAAATTACTATTAACCAAATAATATAGGGAGATGTCCACATGACACGTGCTATGCGAATTGATCCTTAGGTTAATTCTATATATACTAGTATATTGAGTGAGGTTATGACAGGAACTATAAATGGAAGGATATATATGTAAACCATATGAGATTATGGAAGATTAACCTTGCTCAGATATATTCATATATAATAATATATTATACGTGATTATTACGGTGGCCTTGAAGGAGGAAAAAAAAGTAAGATGAAAAAGGGGGAAAAAATTCATACTGTGGCGATTCCGTTCGCATTTTAGCTTCGGATTTTAGGTAGAATTTCTAATTCTTTTAATATTTGTATTTAATCTCATTAAGTGATTCATGCGGAAATTGTCGTTAATTTTTAGCTATTAGTTTTCGTCAAATATTTAGGATTATTATGTGGACTTTATGTGGAAAAATATGTCTATGTGTTTTATTTGAGAATTGATTAAATGCATGTATTAAAGGGGTTGAAATTCTACTGAGTGTTGGCTCACAACCCCATAGTTTTGATTGCAGGACCGGTCAGAGTGAAACAGGGACAGGAATTTTATTTGAAATCCTATTTAATTTGTAATAATTGTATTTATTATCTACAGTTGTAAAATTTACGATTATAATTCAATTTACGGTTATGATTTTATTGATTGAATTAATCAAGCTGATTAATAAAACAATTAGAAATGTTGAAGTAGTAAACAATTTGAAACAATTGGATATAATTGTTGATTAACGGTTAAGCTTACAATTTGAATAAGTTGATTAAGCTTATATTCTTACTAAAGAGTATTATGACTAATGGTTAGTAATCATATAATAAATGGGAATAAGTAGTTTGTTAATGATATACTTAAGGGTTATCATTAATGGTTATATTATTAATGGTTTTAATTGAATTTATAATTGTATTTCAATTACAATTGTATTGAAATGTAAAATAATCATATCTAACATTTACTGTGTTAAAATTGACTTGATAAATTAAATATAATTATCGACGTCGCATTGTAAAATTTCTCAGACTTTTAATTAAGTAAAATGTTGATACTCAGTTTTAGCGTCAATTTTTCCAAGTGGAGAAACCGTATGGCGACCCTGGAAAATCGAGTCATTACAACGGCGGTAAGAGGTGGTGGTGGCGGTAGGTGCGGTGGTAGGAGGTGGAGATGAATATATATAAATTAAAGGGTTATTTATGTATTTTAGTTTTTTATTATTTAATTATTTTTTAAATAGCCAAGGGTAAAATTAGTATGATAATAAAAAAAATTATTATTTTTTAATCAATAAGGGAGGTAAGTAGTGTTTGAGCAAAAAAACATGAGATGTATCTAGTATAGTGCAAAATGACAGGGAAGGTCAATGACATATATATATATATATATATACACATGCACACACACATCTAAGTTACGTTAATTTCAATTAATCTACATATCATGAGGAGCGATCTCCCTCCTAAGCTGCTCAAGTAGAAGGGAGATTTCCACCTCGTTTTATCTACTCAATAAATTTATCACAAGTTCATATAAAACAAAAACAAAAATCTAATTTACAAACCGAAATTTTGTATAATAACAACTTATTTTATTTTATTTTTTAAAAAAATGCATAAGTAAGATTTACAAAAGATGAAAGTTCACAACCTTAACTTAGAGATTTTCTTCCCTTCTTCTTTTCTCTTCTTCTTCTCCAAAGAACCGTCTATCTCTAAAAAAATTCTCTCTCAAGAAGGTTTCTCCCAAATTTCTCTCATCTAATAATACTTCTCTAAAAACAAATTTCCCCAATTTTTTTGGTCACTTCCCTCTCAAATTTGGTTGCCCCCTCTCCCTCTCCCCTTCCCAACAAATGAATATGACACTCCTATTTATAAACTCTGAGAAGGGAAAAATGGGAATTATACAAATTTCAAAACGTGGTTCACTGTTCACAATCACGCAGTTCATTGTTCACGATCACGCGATTACTGTTCATAATCATGCAGTTACTGTTCACGGTTACTATTTACGTATGCGGGGTACGGTTCATGCTTCCATTCGGTTCGTCTTGCTTTGTTTGTTTTTTCAATTTGCTCCAAACCAACACGATTTTGTTCGTTTTTTCAAAAACCTATTCTAAACCATGAATCTTGATACTCATTTATTTTTATATCTCTCTCTCCTTTCCCTTCTCCTATTTACCATTTCTTTCTATTTCTTTATTTGATTTATTTTTATTTTTATTTTTTTATGTATTTTGTATTTTCTGGAAAAAAAAAAAAGTTAACTATAAAATAAATATAAATAATTTTGCAGGGCGGTCAAAATGTCATATCTACAGCAGCTTGCACACCTTTTGTTTTCTTCATTCAAATCTCCATGCAGAAAAACAATTTTCACATCAAGTTGTGCCAACTCCAAGTCAAATTGTGTAACTAAGGCAAGTAAAATTTGAATGAAGTAATGTTTTACTACCGATGAGAAGATTTCATTGTAGTCAATCCCTTCCATTTGAACATACACTTTTGCAACCAATCTTGCCTTGAATCTCACACCGTTCTTCCCATGAGAATCTTTCTTCTTTGCATATACCCGTTTACACCCAATTGCCTTTTTTCATTTTGGTAACTCTACAAGCTCCCAAGTTATATTCTTATGGAAAGAATCCAATTCTTCATTCATGGCCTTATTCCATTCCATACTTTTAGCACTTTGTATAGCTTATTTGTAGGTGGTTGGAATATCTTTACTAATAATTGGTAGGGCATAAGCAACCATATCCGCAAACTTGGTTCGTCTTTGAATTATTCTTTTCTGTTTGCTAGTTGCTATCGTTTCTTCAATTTGTGGAGGCCTTTGAGGAGAAGGCTCCACCTCAATTCTATCTTTTGTATCCCTGTCATTTTCGTTATCTAAATAAGTGTCTTCTGAAGGAGAATTTGCCGGACTTTGAATCTCCACCTGCTGCACCAGACTGTCTTTTTTATTCTCTTCATTGGACACTTTCTTCTTTACAAATTTACTTACGTCGAAAGTAACATCCTAGATCAAGATTATTATTTTTCAATGCAGGGCACCATAATCTAAACCCTTTCACTCCACTACTAAAGCCTAGAAATATGGCCTCATTTTTCCTTGGGTCAAGTTTGTTATCTTCGGTGACGTGAAAGAACGTCGAGAAACCAAAGATACATAAAGAATCATATTCTAAAGCAGGTGATCCTGACCATACTTCAATAGGAGTTTTTTTTTCACCAAATGCAATAAAAAGATAGACGGTTAATAAGATGATATGCATAAGTAACCGCTTCTGCCCCAAAACTCTTTGTCAAATCGGAATTGGATAGCATGCACTTTACTTTTTCAAGTAAAGTCAGATTCATACGTTCTGCTACACCATTCTATTGTGGAGTCTTTTTCATAGAAAAATGCATCACTATTCCTTCTTGTTTGCACAAGGAATAGAATGGATCGGACGTATATTCACCACCGTTGTCCGATTGCAATACTTTAATCTTCCTTCCAGTTTGATTCTCCACCATCATTTTCTAAGACAATAAGATCTCTAGAACTTGATATTTGTGTTTCATAGTATACACCCAGAGTCTTCTTGAGAAATTATCTACAAATGTAACAAATCAGTGTCTTCCACTCAAAGATGCAGTCTTCGTTAGACCCCAAACATCAGTATACATATAGTTTAGGATCCCTTTTGTTTTGTGGATAGCCTTCACCATTGTCTCTCTCATTATAAAGTATTTGATGTTCTTTGCAAGACAAACACGAATAGAACCGCACGCCATTTTATTGATCTTCAACTACTTTGCTTTCTCCATAAAATCTAATTTTTCCTCCAGGGTTATATCCAAACCCTGTTGGACCAGCTGATAGGTGTGAAAAACCTATCCATTTCCAATCCGAATTGGTTAGTTTTCAAATATTTTTATAGTTATTTTTATTATGTTTTAATTAGTTTTCATACTTTTTGTATAACTCAGGTGTGTGGGTCAAAAAAATAGGAAACTGAAGCTAAAACGATGAGATCGAACTAAAGCGGTTCAAAGTTACGGTGGATAAACAAACTCGGAGGCTAAAAGATGAAACAGGCCCACCGCTTAAGCGTCCAAACCACCGCTTAAGCGGTGAAAATGCAGAGAAGAGCAAAATGTTACTAACGGACGACCGCCTGAGCGGAAATTCTACCGCTTAGGCAGAAATCCAGCAGAGGACGTAGAAGGGCTACTCACAGCCGCTCGCCTAGGCGAAATTTCTACCGCCTAGGCGAAAATCCAACAGAATGTTCTCCAGTCCACCGCCTACTTCACCGCCCAGGCGATCAGACTTAACCGACCTAATTCTGCCTAGGCGCAATTTTCACCGCCTAGGCGGATTTTCCCTGCACAGTCTTAAGATATTTTTAGGATATTTTTGCTATAAATATCCCCTCTCCTCCCCCTTGGCCGGTATCTCTCTTATCTCTCTTGCATTTTTTAGCCCCTTAGGCTATAGTTAAGCCAAGGGTTGGGAATTTTTAGTGGTGGAGCTCACATCCCGAAGTGGAGAAGACGGTGAATCGATCGTTGAGCGTTCTTAGCGGTTTATCTTCGGACGAGGCTAAGTTCTTCGATCGTTTTTCCTTATTTCTTTATCTTAGGAGCATGTGAGCATATTTAGCTCGTTATTTCATTGTATATGTGGCTATGGCCCCGAGTTAATAATGGATTGTAGTAGGGATTAACCTAATATTTATAAATACGTCGTTTGGATGATTTCGGTGTTTCGTTTGTGATTGTTCTTCGTAGTTTGATTGTATTTATCGTATTGTTTGTTTATTATGCTTGGATTGATAAATGGAGAATACGGGGTTTTGACAAAACCCCGGATTCGGATTACGGTAAACAAACGCCACGATTCTATAACCCAGTCGGGGTTTGAATCGTGGATAATCAATGACGTAGGGCAAGACACACGCTACCTAGGGTTGTTACGACGTTGAGGGGGACCTCTTCGTTGGCTCGAAGTTGCGTTATATTCCTCGTTATACACTCGGAAGAGGTGACGAGGGAGTTTTAGAACGGAGATTGTCGATAGGGTAAATACAACGCGACGATCCAATAACCCGGGAGGGAGTTAGATTGTGTGCAATCAATGACGCTGGGCGAGACTCACGTGACCTAGGGTCATTAAGACATTAAGGGGGACTTCTTCGTTGACTCGAAGTCATGTATTCTCCCGTCTTACACTCGAAAGAAGTGGCAGTGGAGTTTACGTACCAAGGTTGTCAAATAGGTCGAACAACGTAAACGCGAGTAAATTGGAATCGAACATGTATTTGTTAACACGTTAATCCCTATACAATTCTTCACCCTAAAACATATTAGCATAATAGTGTAGTTAATTTAAGTTATATTAGTATTAGTTTAATTAATTAATTATATTTGTTTTTCGCCTAGATAAAATTAGGTCACGACAAACGCGGTATTTGATAGTAACGAAAACAATCCCTGTGGATACGATAACCCGATCTTAACAATCACACTATACTAAAACTTAGACCTCGTATACTTGCGAGTGTAAGTAGCAGCGTGTTTTTCCCGCGCTACCAAGTTTTTGGCGCCGTTGCCGGGGATTGTTTTGATGTTATTGTCAGAAAAACGCGATAACGGCTCCGGACTTGAGTTTTAGATAGGAGAAGCAAGTGTTTCGTATTACTAGGATTGGCGAAGTTGTTATTATTGATATTGTGTGTAAATGACCTAATTTTACTTTAGGCATTTCTTTGTATATAATTTTTGTTTGTAGTTTTGTTTTTGTTTCTTATGCATGGTACGTGCCGATGTTAGATCGACGGGTATTGATGCATCCTTTTCGACGGGATTCCAATCCGTTTTATTGTGCTTGGCCAAGCACATAAGCCAATGAGGCGTTTCGTTGAAAGATTGAGCCATCCAAAGCAAAATCTCGCCAATCTTGAGGGCATTCTGAAAATGTCAGGCCGAGGACATTAAACCACGCGCTTCTTGGGAGGCAACCCAAGCAATTCTTTTTGTTCCATCCCATCCGACTTGAATCGGAGGCGAGACCCTCTCGCCTCTCAGGTAAGTGTTCTAAACACCCTTCGTCAGCATGCTTTAAATTTCATATGTTGAGATTGATGATTGGGATCGTTGAGGACACTGTCCATTTTGAGTTCGGAAGTGATGTGTAGTAGTAGTATGTTACTTTATGTGTTATTATTTTTCCGTATTGCATGTGTGTTTAGGTTAGAATGTGTTTATGTTTTTGTGTTGTTGTTTATATGTTGAGTTTTGTGTTCATCTGGGCCGTTACCCGATGATGAAAATCACCCCTGGTTGTTTTCGAAGTCAAGGGTAGTACCCATGCATATGTGATTCTGTGTGCTTGACTATGCGTTTTGGTCACAATTATTGTAGATCCTAATATGCACGAACACATAAACTCAATATATAGTCATTCAATTGATTTGAGGATAATTATCGATTAACCAAATTCATGACACATTAAAGGTTCTAGAACTTGATTGAGGGGAAGCTTGAGGCGAAATCCTAGGCAAGGTAGTTCAGGAGATGTAATTTAGGCATTCTCTTTGTTGCTTGAGCCTTTGAAGCTTACCTTGTAAAATGTTTATCCCCCGTCACCCTATTGAAGCCTAAATGCAAATTCAATTCAGAACACATAAACCAATACCACGACCAATTGAATTCCTTCCAGTCCTTTATCGCTAAACCAAAGGCACATTTGAGTGAATCAAGTTAGCCGTTGCAAAGGCTTCTTAATGTGAGCAGTTGGGTTTTGGGCGAACTTCTAATTGGTTCGGTATTTGAGTACTCACTTGTCGGTTTTCATTTGTATTTCACACACCCCTTCAATTGTAACAATCAAATAAGTTTAGGGGTGTGTTCGTTGAAAAAAAAAGAATAAAATGTAAATACGCTTTTTATTTCCGTTTCTTTTGACAAGTGAGTATGTCGGTCTTAAATGCATGTTCAGGATTGTTTTCCAATCTTTTTATAGGGATTCGAGAGTGAATGTGTCAAGCATTGAGCCTTGGGTAATGTTAAGTTAACAACGTTAACCCGTTTTCTATTCCAAATTACCCTTGGCCAAATTTACCTTAACCGAACCAAGCCCTAAAGATCTTCATGAACTACTAAACCTACATTAGTGGAGAGTGGACCCCAATCCTGCTTATGGTAATCCTTAACTCGTGAATTTCGTTGGTGGATAATCCAATCCGATCGTTATATAATTATATTATTGAGTCTCGCACTAACACGTTTAAAGGATCTAAAATAGCGTTCACCATTATTGCATGTCAAAATTCTAGAACATTACATGCTGTGTGTTACCGCCTGAACGCGATATAACTGGCGGTTGTTGAGGGAACAATAACTAGGCCGTTAAAAGAATTTAAAACTCTCATGTTGTTATGTTTAGATTGTTTTTAGGTTGTCTGTTATTTAATTCAGTTTGTTGTATTTTTCATTTTAGTGTGTGTTTGGCTCGAGGACTAGCCAAATTTTGAGTTTGGGGGTATTGATAGGTGTGAAAAACCTATCCATTTTCAATCCGAATTGGTTAGTTTTCAAATATATTTATAGTTATTTTTATTATGTTTTAATTAGTTTTCATACTTTTTGTATAACTCAGGTGTGTGGGTCAAAAAGATAGGAAACTGGAGCTAAAATGATGAGATCGAACCAAAGCGGTTCGAAGTTACGGTGGATAAACAAGCTCGGAGGCTAAAAGATAAAACAAGCCCACTGCTTAAGCATCCAGACCACCGCTTAAGCGGTGAAAATGTAGAGAAGAGCAAAATGTTACTGACGGACGACCGCCTGAGCGAAAATTCTACCGCTTAGGCGGAAATCCAGCAGAGGACGTAAAAGGGCTACTGACAGCCGCTCGCCTAAGCAGAATTTCTACCGCTTAGGCGAAAATCCAACAGAATGTTCTCCAGTCCACCGCCTACTTCACCGTCCAGGCGATCAGACTTAACCGACCTAATTCCGCCTAGGCGCAATTTCCACCGCCTAGGGGGATTTGCCCTGCACAGTCTTGAGATATTTTTAGATATTTTTAGGATATTTTTGTTATAAATATCCCCTCTCCTCCCCCTTGGCCGGTATCTCTCTCATCTCTCTTGCATTTTTTAGCCCCTTAGGCTATAGTTAAGCGAAGGGTTAGGAATTTTTAGTGATGGAGCTCATATCCTGAAGTGGAGAAGACGGCGAATCGATCGTTGAGCGTTCTTAGTGGTTTATCTTCGGATGAGGCTAAGTTCTTCGATCGTTTTTCCTTATTTTTTTATCTTAGGAGCATGTGAGCATATTTAGCTCGTTATTTCATTGTATATGCGGCTATGGCCTCGAGTTAAAAATGCATTGTAGTAGGGATTAACCTAATATTTATAAATACATCGTTTGAATGATTTCGGTGTTTCGTTTGTGATTGTTCTTCGTAATTTGATTGTATTTATCGTATTGTTTGTTTATTATGCTTAGATTGATAAATGGAAAATACGGGGTTTTGACAAAACCCCGGATTCGGATTACGGTAAACAAACACCACGATTCTATAACCCGGTCGGGGTTTGAATCGTGGACAATCGATGACGTAGGGCAAGACACACGCTACCTAGGGTCGTTAAGACGTTGAGGGGGACCTCTTCGTTGGCTCGAAGTTGCGTTATATTCCTCGTCTTACACTCGGAATGGGTGGCGAGGGAGTTTTAGAACGGAGATTGTCAATAGGGTAAATACAACGCGACGATCCAATAACCCGAGAGGGAGTTGGATTATGTACAATCAATGATGCTGGGCGAGACTCACGTGACCTAGGGTCGTTAAGACGTTGAGGGGGACTTCTTCGTTGACTCGAAGTCATGTATTCTCCTGTCTTACACTCGAAAGAGGTGGCGGTGGAGTTTACGTATCGAGGTTGTCAAATAGGTCGAACAACGTAAACACGAGTAAATCGGAATCGAACACTTATTTGTAAACACGTTAATCCCTATACAATTCTTCACCCTAAAACATATTAGCATAATAGTGTAGTTAATTTAGGTTATATTAGTATTAGTTCAATTAATTAATTACATTTGTTTTTTGCCTAGATAAAATTAGGTCACGACAAACGCGGTATTTGATAGTAACGACAACAATCCCTGTGGATACGATAACCCGATCCTAACGATCACACTATACTAAAATTTAGACCTCGTATACTTGAGAGTGTAAGTAGCGGCGTGTTGTTCCCGCGCTACCACCAGCATATTCATCATCTCACATTGCCACATGCCAAAACTATTTGTTCCATCAAATTTTTCAATATCAAATTTGCCATTTGATATCGACAATTTTGTTTGTGATCTAGAAGAAGTTGATGGAGATTCAATCTCCTCCGTTTTCAATTCGATCTCCGCCATAATCCCAAGCTCTTAATTGAAGCTCTGATGCCACTTGTTGTGCGGAATCATGTCAGGTGAACCCAAACAAAACAAAATATTATGGGAGATGAAATGAAAACACACACTCTCAAATAATTACACAAGATTTAACGAGGTTCGATAATTTCGCCTACGTCTTAGGGAGCAACTATGAAACTTCTTTATTTGATGATGAAATACAAATAAAGAATACAAAACAAGGCCTTAAAACAACTTAAGACACTTGCGCAAAATTTTACTCAATTGTGACTTATTGAGGAATTTGGATTATTCACTCCTCTCGCTCATCTTCTTCAATTGTGAGATGCTGATTATTTGAACGTAAAGCAATCCCTTTTATAGGCACTGCAAATGAGAAAAAAATCTCTAATTTTAGACTTGGTTTTTGCGCGTGCTTCCTCTTTTCTTATAGTCAAAAAAATACCAAGTCTTTTCTTCAAATTCAAACTTCAAAAGTGGCAGCACAAAAGATGCCCACTAATGTCTCCCACTGATATCTCTCACTAGTGGTAGTACATGTTGCCCTCTTTTTCAAAAATAGGTAGGGCCTATCTGAAAAATGAGCCACCTTACTATCAAATCAACATCACTTGCGTCAAATAATAAAATATCTAAATTCTTATCATTTACATGAACAAATATACATCAATATTTCATAAATTATTATTATTAAATACTAAAATATAGCAATTTAATGCATTTAGGGGTATGAATATCTCAATAAAATAGGTTAGATAAAGAAAAAATAATAACAAAATTATCGATATATGTATTCGGTATTGTATAATTCTCACTTTCGACGGTAATAGTAGAGAAAACAGAGATCTCCGTTTGATAAGAGTATAAAAAATTTGTAAATATAGTTTTATCATTTTAGGTGTTCAATATTAAAAAATATCAAATATATGCATATTCATGCGATAATTTAAATTTTATATATATACATACATATATATATATATATATTCAATCATAAAAGATGACATGTAACGTAATTTGAATATATAATATTTTTTTATGATGTCGAAATCTGGTTGGTGGATCACAGTCAATATGGTTGAACTCGGTCAGGTTTATTTCATTAACCTGTTCCTGCAAAATAAGGTTTAGACACTGGGGGGTTGGGTTCTCAGTAAAACCCCTCCAGTGTGAGAATAAGTCACCGTTGTTTAGAAGAAAAATATTTTTCGGGGAGTCAATCATTAAGCACAACTGAGAGAGAAATGAGAGGAAGCCCGTCTCCCTGGTGTTATCAATTGAGGGAGTCTTATATGCAGAGAATGTGAGTGGGCATATCTCTTCTATTTTAATATGTGAGTGGACATTATCCGTCTAAGTGGACATTATCTCTTATAAGTTCTTATATTATAGTATGAGTGGACATTATCAAAAATATCCTTCTTATATTATAAGGTTAGTGGAATGCACTTTGTGTAAAGAATTCATCTAAATTCATCCTGACCATTGAATGTGATAGTTTATGTAATTGATCCTAACCATGTGGTAGTTTTGGTGGTCAAATTAGGTCATAGTGGTAATTTTGATGGTAAATGGTTATCAAAATTACCCATTAAAATTACACATCATCATTTTTAAAAACTTAATTTTTATAAAAGTAGATATATTAAAATGTGTACAATTTTTTCTAATTAAACAATTTAATTGAAAAGTCAAAATCAAATTTAATGACCAGACAAAAAATTAATTTAAACTAAATATATTTATTTCATGTTTTTAGTGTTACAAATTTTTCATAATTCTTTATACTTTTTGTGTTTCTATATATAGTTGGAGTATTTTTTTACACAAAATGAGACTATGTAGTTCTTTTTTCTTCCAAAAAGTACTATTTAGAAATCTACTTTTTTTAATAAATTTTTTTAATTATTTATAGTATATAGACATATTAAATGATTTTTCTTTAAAAAATTTAAAAAGTGTGCGTGAAAGTACAAGTTGATTTTATTTTAAAATTTTGAAGGGCACTTTGGTAATTCTACTTATATAAATGAATAGTAAAGTAAACATTCCTTTATATAAATATGTGTGTGTGTGTGTATAGATGAGAGAGAGAGAGAGAGAGAGAGAGAGAGAAAGAGAGGAGATAAGTTGCACGGAGGTGGTTGTGGTTTGACATGGTGGGTGTTTGGCGTGGTTGTGGTGGTTCGGCCTGGATGGTTGGGAAGATCAAGATGAAGATGAGGTTGGAGATGTAAAAAATAAAAAAATAAAAAATAGACTTTGACCCTAAGTTTTGTATTAGTATTAAAAAATTCATATTAAAAATTTTAAATGGTATAAATGTCATTTAATATTAATTATTCAATCGTTGTTGATTTTTATCCATTGACCGTCAAAATTAACAAAAAATTAACCGTTACACTTAATTGTTAAGCACATGGGGTGTAAGTGGTGATGAAAACAACACAATGGTACAAAGTATAATTATTCAGTTTAACTAGAGGGTTGTGAAATAAAATTAACTCTAATTATTATATATAATATATAGAAATATAAAAAAAAAAAGTATGAACAAGTGAACATTTGTTTTTTTAAAATTTTATGGATAAATTTATTATTTTTTTATACAAATGAATAGTAAAAAAATGACTTTTATAAAAGTTAATAGTTATAGAATAATTGTGGATAATAGATAATGGTTATAAATAGATATAAAAAAAAAATAGGTGAAAAGTGGATCTTTAATTTTTAAAATTTTTGAGGACAAATATGTAATTCCATTGATAATAATCCGTGCTCCGCCCTAATTGTGGGTTTTCCGGTAACTAATCTTGTTGTTCTTCTGATCTTATTGATGATCAATGAGCTCTATTGAAAGAAAAAACCCTCCTAAAGGTTCCTTCATTCAAGATGAAGATTGCTTGGTAAGAAGTACGAAGAACATAAAACAAGATTTTTCAACTTCTTCATGTCTAGACATTGAAATTGAAATTCTTCCCATAGCTCAATGCATCGATTTGATTATGGGTGAAAATTCGGAGGTTATTCATCTATCTTCAACTCTATGAAGGTAATTGATCCTAATGTTTCCCATAAAGGGGTGGATCCTGATCCATCGAGCATCTCAAATGCTCCCTCTGAGACTCCTAAGTCTTTTAAAGATGTGCTAAATGGGGTTAAAATTTTTGCGATTAACAAAACTGAAGATGTCTATTTTGATAATGATGAAGAGCCAGTGATGAAGCCCCTTGATGGCGAGGAGGATTCATCAAATGGATCTAAAAAAAATATTGCTTCTAGATTTAAAGTTCAACCTATATGGCTTGAAAAAATCAAAAAAAAAAATAGCAAAATTCTTTAATAATCGAACTGCTTGGTAGAAATATCGGTTATAAAACTCTACTTTCAAAAGTGACGGCTATGTGGAAAACGTAGGGAGATTTTGAACTTCTTGATTTGAGCTGTGGTTTCTACCTTGCTAAAAATTTCTATAATTTCAGACTCACATCGTGTTCTTATTGAAGGCCCTTGGGTGATTTTTGACCATTACCTAACTGTCAGGAAATGGGAACCTAATTTTCATCCCGAAGATGCTAGAGATTCTAGAACTTCGATATGGGTTAGATTCCCAAAACATCATGTTGATTTCTATGAATCCCCCATGCTGCACTCTATTGCTAGATCTATTGGTAAACCTATTAAATTAGATAGAAATACTGTTGCTTATGTTCGTGGTAATTTTGCCAGGGTTCACATTGAAATTAACTTAGAACAACCGTTAACCACTAAGTTTGAGTTGGATGGAAATTGGTATTATTTGGAGTATGAAAGCATACATCTTATCTGTCATGTTTGTGATAGAGTATCCTATAGAATGGAGTTTTGCCCTTTTAGAAATACCGGTGCAATAGCATCACCAGTACCTAAAAGTCTAGTGAATATCCAAGATACTACTACTGTTAATTTGAATAATACACAGAATATTGAAAAAAATGACCGACTGTTGTAGCCCCTATTATCAATGCTAAAGCTAGTAATGTTGAGATGAAATTGGTTAGCGATTCTAATGCTTGTACCAAGGACCAAAATGTGATGGAGTCGAATGATAATAAAAAGGCTCAAGACGACGCTGAATTTGGTCCTTGGCTTCTTTTTAAACATACGAGGAAATTTATTTCGGACAAAACTAAATCTTATGTTTTTCAAAAAAGTTATAACAATTTTGTTCATAAGTATGGAGATGTTGAAATTGGGCCTAATAGAGGTAAGAAAAGTTGGAGGAGTGAAATAAATAAAAATAATATAGGCCCAGCTCAATCTGCTTATTAAAATAATAGTCAAGCTACCAACAATAAAAAAATATAGCCCAGCTCAAAAACAAAAGTTTATAGCTTCTAATGTCCCTAAACAAGTATATAATACTCAAACGGGTAAGAAAAGTTACAAAATAGCTTGCCTAAAAGCTAATTTAGAGCAAATGGTTTCTACTAATTCTTTAGGTCCTGCTCCTAAGACTCTCATTTTTTCCTCGGATGCCAAATGAGTTGCCTCCACATTGTCCAAAGCTCTAGATAGTGCTCCTAAGCTGTCTAATGTCTCAGGCCTTGGACGCATGCTTTCTCCTACTTTCGGTTCCACCTCCAAAAATGATGATGTCTTGGTTTCCTCTAACAAACCTGTGGTTGAGCCATAAATCATGCATATTGATATGTAAAAAAATAATAGTAAATCATATTCAAAGTTTTTCCATGTCTCCCCTATATCTTTCTTCTTTCGCACCTCCTCCTATCCATACCACATTCTTTCTACTCTTGAGTCAACCTTACCAATTGCCTCAATTTCTATCTCAGATTATGGAGGCCCAAAAATCACTTCTCATTAAAAACCCATTCTTCATCTTTCTAGTTCAAAAAGAGAAGATCTTACACCTTCTCGAAGTGTTTTTGGTGGTGAAAGAAATCAGGATAGAAGTCAGTCTGTTAGGGATGGAATCACATCCACCTCCCCTATGGGAGGTGTTTGTGGAGGCAACCAAGGCATGGGAATGGAGTATTTGGAGGTGAAAACTGCTCCTGAGAGCTCAGGATATAGACCTTCTTCCCAATCTGTCAGGTCTTAGATCCATGAAGATTATATCCTGAAATTGTAGAGGGGCGGGTAATCCTGTTTTTAAGGCCACTTTTAAAGATATTTTCATGATGTACAATTGTTACGCACTCGGATTTAACTACTTTGTTTCCACCTCGCGGTAATTGGACTTCTCGCAAGTGTACGAGGTCTAGTTTTAATATAATGGATCTTTTAGGATCGGATATCGTTCCACTGGGAATGGCCGGTAATTCAAGTAAGTATTGCGATTTCAATAGTTTCTTATTATCTTGACTAATTAAATTTTGTTTATTTTCTAATTACTATACTAAGATAAATGACAACTATAAAGTTAGTTTTAATTATATTAATTACTTAGGTATAAATCTCTTTCATATAATGCATAATCGATTTCATTTAGTTAGCTATAACGATTTTTATCTAATCCGACAACCTCTGTATCAATAACTCATCCGCTACCTCTTCCGAGTGTAAAATGAGGGATTACACGACTTCGTGTCAACGAAGAAGTCCTCTTCAACGCCTTAACGACCCTAAGTCGCGTGAGTTTTGAGCCAATGTCATGGGTTGCATACGTTCTAACGCCCTCTCGGGTCGTTAGAACGTCACGTTGTATTTACCCTAGTCTGAATCCGGGGTTACCTCTCCCGAGTGTCAAACCCCATATTCTCGGTTTATCTATACAAGCATAGTATCAAGAATAAAGATAAACACAATTGGATTTCAACAAACAACACGTTAAAGTAACATAAATTTACTCAACTAAACGGTTACATGATTTTGACTATACCTAAGTAACATTTAACTACTACTACAAGATCTTAGTCATATACCATACAAAATAAAAGGGATTCAACATTCTTAGATATGAAAAAATGATTACAAAGAATAAAACAAGAGAGAAACGATCAAATCTGGAAGTGAAACGGTTCACTGTCACGCTAATGATTGGTCCGCAAGTTATCCTTCTTTATCCGAATGATGAACCTCCTTCTTGATCTTCAAAATATAGCTTAAGAGCTCTCTAATAGGGTTAGGGTTCTTCAACAACTAGTTTCAGACGTGGCCAAGGGGTATTTATAGGCTTAGGGGTTCAAAAATATCTAAACAGATATTTTGACCTGTTCTGCGATTTCCGCCTAAGCGGTGGAAACTTCGCTTAGGCGGTGCTTAAGTCGGTTAGAATTTCGCCTAAGCAGTAGAATCTTCGCTTAGGCGGAGGACTAACTTCTTAGCTCCTTATCTTTCTGACGGAATTTCGCCTAGGCGGTAACTACTTCGCCTAGGCGAATTTACAACAGTGCAGCTCTATCCAGCAATTCAGTACTTCCAGCGTTCTGGTGGATTTCCGCCTAGGCGGTGGAAACTTCGCCTAGGCGGATTTCAAATCTTCAACATTGCAACTTTCTGATGAATGTTCGCCTAGGCGGTGGAAACTTCGCCTAGGCGTATTTGCTCTGTTATTTGAAACCTTTTTTTTTTCCATCTTTTTGGTTACCCCTTTCGCACCATTTTGCTCGGTTTACCAATTGTTTACGTCCCTGCTCCTGACTAATAAAAACAACTAAAACGGTATTCAAACTTCAATAAAATACTCGAAAACTGGCAAATTCGGTTTAGAATTAGATAGGTATTTTACACCTATCAACAATCCCGATATTTTCATTCTTCTTGTAACAAAGGTTGATATGAGTTCGATGGGAATTTCTTTAAGAGTTTAGGTCCTACCGCTTCTTACCACATTGACCCCTGTGGTAGAGCGGGTGAAATATGGATCTTGTGGATACCTGATAGTGTTAGTGTGAATATTGTCTTTGCTAAACATCAAGTTATTCACGTTATTATTAACCATACGAATCATGAAGAGTGGATTTTGCCTGCTTGTTGGCCCAGTGAGCTGCCCAAGAGGGGGGTGAATTGGGTAATTAAAAAATATCAGAGAAAAAATAACACTTCAAAAATCAAACAATTAATTTTATCCTAAAATTAATTATTATCTTTATAGTAGCGGATAAGTGTAATAAACTCTAGGTGCACACCCAAACAACACAAGATAAAATAAAAGAAATAAGCAATGCAGTACACACCGATATATTCTGGTTCACCAAGCTACTCTTGGCTAATCCAGTCCTCCAAATCCCATAGAGATTTGCACTCACTAAACTCAAGATTCCTTTACAGGTAGGAACCAAACTCTCACAATAATTCTTTTCACAAGCTCAAAATCAACTTTTACAAATTCTTTTTTTTCAAGCTCATGAATAACCTTTACTTTTTACAGGTTCAAGAATAACCTAATTCTATTACAGGGAAAATCACAATCTAATTATTTTTATACTTAAGGCTCAAGAATTAAAACCTCACAAAAACACTCCAACTATCATTTTCTCAAGTAAGGATGAAATCTTTACAAAATCACTCACAATTAATTCTATAAAGGAAGAATTAACACCTCAATCTCTTTACCGGAAAAGATTGAAACTAAGTTACCCCTAATTAGACGTTCCCAATAGTATCTAATCCGCACACAACTCACCAATTACAAAAATTGATAAGTTATTCCCACTCTGAGCTTCTACCACCTCAAATTAATTCATACTCAATTAATGTCCCGATACTAATGATAGAAATAAAGTGAGGAAACAAAATCTGATTATAATAAAGAATGTGGGTAGCACAATTAAGCACGTAATCAGATTAATACACAAATCGTTTTAAAAGATTTTTATACTTTTAAAATTCAAAAATGATTTCTCAAAAAGATCAATTCACCAAGCAAGTAATAATAATCAAATACTCAATTAAAGAATAAGTTTGGAATGTTCTCACTAGGAAAACACCAATGGATTGCAAAATAAATCGCTAGACAGCTCGGATTGGTGATGCCAAAAAAATTAGCGCTTTAACTTAAGAACGTTAACTCTAGAATAATCTCACAATATTTTTCAATATAATATCAGAATGATAACTCTTAGAAAAGCTTAGGAACTGAATAGTTCTTAATATTATATTCTTAATTATGTGAAATCCGCAGGTCTATTTATAACCACTTGAAATAAGTCCTACAACGGCTAATTTCCACAAGATATGTCTTTTAAAATCACCTATAGACCCCATATATTGATACCTTTCTTTTAAGTTATATTTCACTTAATAATAGTTTTCAAAATATTCAATTTAATCCCTTAAAAGAATTTTCAAACCCAATTTGATAAAATAGGAAGTATTAAAATGACTAATTTGAAAAACACTTTAATTCCATGTATCAAATCTATAGGAATATTAAAATAAGAGTATTATATTTTAAAGATATCCATATCCCTAAAATCACTCAATCAGGTAACCAAATAACAGCTAGTTTTGGATCAAATCCTGAAATTCCATAAAACCTAAAACAAACTCATTAGTCGACCAACAAACACTCATAAGTCAACCGCCCGATTCAGGTTGTAGCCCAAGCCAAACATTTCTTGCCCATCGGTCGACTGGTAATTCACAGTCTGTTGACTAAACAATATAGAGAGTTTATCCTCCAAGCACAGGTCGACCTCCCTGTCGATTGATCGATTTAGAGAGTTCACTTTCTACGCCAAGTCGACCTATCTGTCGACTGATCGATTCAGCAAGTTTGTATTTTACGCTTCAGTCAACTTATCAGTCGACTCCTCATTATTGAACACTTCTTTCCAATTCATTTTTAATACATTCTCATTGACGTTTTTGCCCCTTTAACTAATTTCTTTTCTCAATTAGCTCCACTAAATTCTTAAATTCAATTTTAATTAATTATCAATATTTCTTTTTCAATTACACATAGGAGCATATAATTTCACTAATTGGGATCCTATCAAAATACACATAAATTTAAAAACTTTTTGTGTCTTGTGTGATCCTAATCGGGATACATTAAGAGTAAAAATTAACCTGAGTTATTTTTCCTTAGATTCTTCAAAATCTTCGGTCTCTTAATGACCATCATCTTTGTCAGTCTCTTTAGGATGCATTCATTATTTATCATCATATCTTCATCATTGGAACTAATAAGCTTAAACACTTAATCAAACCGTTAGTTCCACCAAAAATATCAACCTTTAATTGTTCATCAAAATCTTAGGATCAACACTGTTGTTTATGTGAAATCTAATCATAGAATGAAACAAGAACTTTGGAAAGATAGGAAAGAGGTTGCTCAGTTGAACTCTTCTCCTTGGTTGGAAACTAGTGATCTCAATGATATTGTCTCCCAAAGTGAGAAGGCGAGCCTTTGTTCGCCTTCGGATATTGCCCGCATTAACTGCTTAACCGTAACCTAAGTGACTGTGGGTTAATGGATTTCGGTTCTAATGGACCTAAAATGACCTTGACGAGTAGGATTAGGAGCGGTATCAGAATTGGCAAATGTCTAGATCGAGCACTTGCTAATGACAAATGGAATTCGATCTTTCCAAATACGGGTGTGGAAACCCTCCCTCGTATGTACTTTGAACACTCCCCTTTACTTATTAATTGTTATGGTTACTACCCCCTCCCCTCCTCGGATTAGACCTTTCCATTTTGAAGCTATGTGGTCAATGCATGATAATTTCAAAAACTTAATGTTGGATAATTGGGTTGATGATGATTCTAATTTGGATTTGAAACTGTTCACTTCTATTCTTAAAGAGTGGAATTCCAAAACTTTTGGGAATATTTTCAAAATTAAACGTAATATTTTAGCTAGACTTAAAGGTGTTCAAAAAATGTAGGATATATTCTTTGCTCATAATTTAAGCCGCCTTGAACAATCGTTTTAAAAAGAGTACTATAGAGATATTCTCATTAAGGAAGAAATTCATTGGCACCAAAATCTAGAATTCAGTGGCTCCAACTTGGTAATAAAAATAATAAATTCTTTCATTGTATGACTTTGAATAGAAGACGTAGAAATAAAATTTTCATGATTAAAAAATATAATGGTTGGATTAGTAATAAAGACGAGTTAAAATTACATGTTAGAAATTATTTCTAGAATTTATTATGTAATGACATGTCTTTAGTTACTAATATTTTGCCTCATCTTCAATGCCCTAAAATTGACAACTGCCATCATTCAAATCTTTGAGGTATTCCTATTAACTTGGAAATTTGGGATACTATTAAAGATATGAAAGATTTAAAAGCTCTGGGTCCGAATGGATATCAAACTATTTTCTTTAAATGAAACTGGAGTATTGTGGGTTATGATATTTATAGTTTCGTTAGAAATTGCTTTATAAATGTTGCTATGCCTCTGACTTCTAACAACACCTTCATTGATCTTATCCCAAAAATTGATATTCCGGAAAATATTAGCTAATTTCGTCCCATAAGTCTTTATAATACCTCTTATAAATTGGTTACTAAACTGCTTGTTAATAGACTTAGACCTATGTTAGAAAATATTGTGGGCCCGTTTCAGAGTAGCTTTGTGCCGGGAAGGATGAGTACGGATAATGTTATTATTACTCAAGAGATTATTCATTCTCTTATAAAGTCCAAGAGTAAAGAGGGTGGTATCATATTGAAAATTGATCCTGATAAAGTCTGTAATAGAATTAATTGGAATTTCCTTAAAGATACCCTCATTAGTTTTAATTTCCCCGACCTTTGGGTTAATTTAATTATGTCTTGTGTGATGAATGTCTCCCTCTCTATTATTTGGAATGGAGAATCCCTTGAGGATTTTAAACCCTCTAGGGGTCTTAGGCAAGGGGATCATTTATCCCTTTATCTTTTCACCCTTTGTATGGAGAGACTCGCACATTTGATTATTGACAATATTTGTACACACAACATTTTGACCGCCCCGTAAAAAAAATATGTTTTTATTTTATACTTTACTTTGTTTTATTTTATTTCTAAAAAATACAATTAAAATAAAAAATAAAGAAGAAAATGAAGAAAATTGAAATAAATGAGGGGTGAAATTGAAAGAAGAAAAAATGGGGAGTTAAATACAAATGAGAGAGAGAGTAGAGAGAAAAATAGAGAGAAAAAATTGGGAGGGGAGGCTATTCAAACCAAGAGAGAGAAGAGGATGGGGGGAGAGAGAAGAGGATGGGGGGAGAGAGAGTAGAGAGAAAAAAAGATAAAAGAAATTTGGGAGAAGGCTATTCAAACTGAGAGAGAAAATGAGGGGAGAGAGAGAGAGAGAGACCATGGACCCTCGCCCACCATGTGTCAACCACCAAGAAAATGAAGGAAAAGTCAAATTTTGAAAGAAAATGTGGTGGAAAATTCAAAATTCCAGAATCTTCTTTTTTCAACTCTTTTTCGAATTTGCCCTTTCCCTGTCCAACTTGGACTGGGTTTTAGGCGGTTAGACCTTGTTTTAGGGTTTCCTAAGTGATTTAATGCCCCATTTTTTTCCTATAAATAGGACCATCATTCCTCCTCTTAGTTTATTCATTCAAAAATTGAGAAGGGCCACCCCTAGAAGAGTAATTCTCAAATCCTTTTGGGAAGCCATCTGCGAGAGAGGAAAAACCCAAGTATCGGGATTCTTGGTCTAAAACATGCATGTTTTTCTTTTATCTCTAATTTTTTAAGCTTATTTCTTTTCACTCAATTTAAATTCCTATAAGTTTTATTTCTTTTAATTGTCCGATGACTTGATGAAAACGCCGGGATGAGATTCCTCATTCTCAAATTTGAACCTTTGAGCGTTTAAACAAGGACACCCATATATCTTTGTTTGTTTGTTTGTTTGTTTGTTTTTTAATTTTTTCATTCTTTTTATTTGTCGCAATTCATAAAAGAAAAATTAAAAAAAACATAAGTCGTCTGATGATCCAATGAAAACATCGGAATGGGTTTCTCGTTCTTAAACTTAATCCCCGAGCATTAGGTGAATTATGCTTTTCCTTATTTATTTTTCTGTATTTCTTTTTTTTTTTTCATTATCAAAAAACCCGAAAAAATAAAAAATATAAAAATCCAAAAAACAAATAGTAAAATTGTAGTTTGTGGGAATTAATCCTTACGAACCTTAAGATAAATTCGACGATTCGATAAATCGTGGGAGAGTTTTTTGTGACCTCGTTTTCATTTCCCAACTAGAGTGAAATTTAGAAATGATTGGCTTTAGGAAATATCTTCCCTCAGTAAATCTTTTCTTGGGATTCCACTTAAGTTTTGAAAAGATCAATTCCGACAAAACTGTTTCCGCAATCCTCCCTCGATTCTTATATACATAGAATTTGAGAGAATTTCAAATCAAGATATCTTTAAATTAATTGGGTAAACTTAAAAAGACATTATTTGCATCCATCTTGCATATTTATTTTTTGTTTCATTTAGACGGCATGTTTAGGACACTTTTACCTGTTACATTTTTTTATATTTCACACCTATAGTTTTTTTTAAATTCATAATCCATGCTACTTTATCACATTTAGTCACGATATGTACACTACTTGCATTTTTTTATATATATTAAATAATTAAATCCTTACCACGCATAATATTTGATAAAAGGTCATACCGAGGGAACATTCCCAAAAAAAATACAAAAATTTGTCCCATCTTATTTTTTAAAAATACTAAAAATATTTCATAAGAAGGAAAATATTTCAAAATAAAATAAAACGTTCGGACTTAAATTAATTGAATTTAATTGGACATAAGGTACAGCTTTCGGACAGATGTCTTGGGGTGCCTAACAGCTTCCCTGAGCGTAACTAACCCCCAAGCTCTTAAATGAATATTTGGTTTAACCATGTTTCTGGAGTCAATTTTGCTTGGACCTTTTTAAATTGTTTTCTATACATTCGATGACCTAGCATACCTTTAAATTGTTTTCTAAAAATTCGGTGACCTAACACACCATTTAAATCCAATACTATGTGGCGACTTCTTATTTTTAAATAGCCTAAGTATTTTTTTGAGAAAATCGACGTTTTAAAACCCCATTCTCTTTTAAGCTTCTGTATTATTTCATATCATTTTCCTTTCGAAAAATTGGGGTGCGTCAATACTAATAAATGTATCTAGAAAGGTTTGAGAGCTGGGAAAAGTGGCCCTATTATTTTCCATTTATTTTTTGCTTATGTTCTTGTCCTATTTCTTGAAGCTAATACTGCCCAAATTAATAATATTTAAATATTCTCAATAATTTTACTAAAGTCTTAGGTCAAAAAATTAATTTCGCTAAATCAAAAATTTATGTTGCCCCTTTCATTTCCCGTTGGAAAGCGAGAGATATTAGTAATCATTTGAATATTGGCCTAACGGAGGACTTAGGAGTGTATCTTGGTTTCCCGTTAGTTCATGGGAGACTTAATAATCTTCATGTCCATCATGTGATCCCAAACATTCACAATAGATTGTCTAAATGGAAATCTAATATGTTATCTATAGTGGATATAACTACTCTTATAAAATATGTCACTACTACCATCCCGCACTATTCCATGCAAATCATTCCTATTCCCTTAAAATTTTGTGACACTATTGATAAAATCAATCAAAATTTCTTATGAGGGGATAGGGATAATGTGAAAAAATATCATCTTATTAAATGGGACAAAATATGTCGCAATAAAAATGATAGGGGTTTAGGTATTAGGAAGTCTAGAACTAATTTGGCTAAACTTGGTTGAAAAATTGCGAATAATGACCAAAGTTTGTAGGGTAGGGTCATTCGTAATAAATACTCTATTGATAATAATCCCTCATCTTGGAGGAAAATAAATGGGAGTTCTCATATTTGGAGGGGAGTTTTCTCTGCTAAGAATTTCCTTGAAAAATGTATTAAATGGAAGGTATGAAATGGTATTTCTATTAATTTATGGACTGACTGGTGGTGTGGGGATAAACCCTTAGATTGTTAGGAGTTCCAAGATACTTTTGATCTTAAAGTTGCTGATATTCTGGATAGGGGTGTGCACAGGTCAGATCGGATCAGTATTGGCCGATTTACTCAGCCAATCCGAAATATTCAAGTTACCAAAAAAATTTATTGAATCCGAAGTTTCAGATCAGGGTTGGTCGAACCCCCGCCCGCAGAAAAATTGGTCGATATTTTGGACAAGTTCGTGCCTCGATGGAAATCAAGAAGCTTATCAACAATAGGCCACAACCAAAGAATTAAAACTATTAAATGAACAAAAAAAAAAAAAAAGATTGAATGAACATACACAACAACCGTTGACATATGAAAATGGAAGAAGCGTCGATCTGGAAGATTTAGGGTCACTGCAGATCAGAAAACATCACCATTGTCGTTGTCGTCGATCTGGAAACATCATCATCGTCACCAATCTGAAATCGATGAAGGCATGAATATGTAGTCGTCAATCGATGAAGCATTATTGTCTTGATATCCATTCGTAGTCCTCAATCGATGAAGCACCATCGTCGTCGTCGTCTTTGATCTAAAATTGATGAAGGTATGAAGCTTCGGTGATCGGAGAGATTGAGAGGAGAAGCGGCTAGGGTTCAATTGAAATCGAGAGGGATACGGAATGAGGAATGCAGCTAGGGTTCAATTGCATAAGGACACATTTATACTATAACGAAACGACGTCGTTTCGTGTTCCGATCGGATCGGGGCTAGCGGGTAGGTACGACCTCTAATCTAACAACCGATTCGGAATTTTCAAGCCTGACTATTTTAGGCCGATTCCTTACGTTACTATTTATTTTCTCTTCGGATCAGGCCTATTTCAAGCGGGTTCGGATTGGGCCTACAGGTTTTGGGTATTTTACACACCCCTAATTGTAGATGATGTTGGAAATTGGTTTCTTAATCCTATACTTCATCTTATAAATACTAATACTGAAATGAAAATTAGAGTTATCCAGTCTCCTTCTTTCAATCTTATTGATGATTCTTATGGATGCCTGAGAATACCTTATTATTTTCTATTAGATCGGCTTAGCATTTGTGTATCTCGTATAATAACAATTGGAGTTGGATTTGAAAACTTAAGATCCCCCAAAATCTTAAATTTTTTTATTAGACTATTTTTCATAAAAGACTTGTTACTAACCTTTTCCGGACGTCTCATGGTGGAAATGTTTCTAGTATTTGTCAAAGATGTAATAATGCGGTTGAAAGTGTTGAACATGTTTTTTGCACTTGCCCAAAAGCTAACATCTTTGGGATCATGTCAATTGTTCTTATTTCAAGTACAATCAATCCTCTATGGATTTGGGGATTGGTTTAAACGCAAACTTAAAGGTAGTTTCCTTAATCCTTCCTATTTTATCTTTATTGCGACTACTTGGAAAATTTGAAAGGATAAAAATAAAGAGATTATTGAATGAATTTGTAGTTCTCCGACTACTATGATTGTGAGAATTATAAATTACGCAAATGACCTTTCTTAATCTATCTTTGAACCAAATTTCTCAAATGATTTCAAAAGACTAACCACTTTCTGGTTTCCTCCTAAAACATGATTCCTCAATCTCAACACGAATGGTAGTTCTAAAGGTAATCCTGTTAAATGAGATTTGGGAAGTCTCCTCAGAGATAACCTGGGGAAGAAGCTAAAATCAGAAGTATAGTCATGCATATCAAAATTACGGGAAACAGAGATTACCCTAGAGTTCAGGCTGAAACGGATTCGGCAAAGGCAGTGATTTTGATCCATAACAATTGTCCATGAAATCATGGATATAAAGACCTGATTGAGAAATGTAAAAAGGTTACTTTATCTTTACAAAAATACTCTTCAATTTGTTTCTCGTGAGACTAACCGTTGTGTTAACATTTTAGCTAAAAGAGGTACTAAGGAAAATTACTTCGACAACGGACGTTGAAGACATTCTCTTTCAAAAGATGGACAATAGAACTTTTGATTTATGCCCGGAACCTAGTTTGTTCTAGTGTTGTTTGCTTTTGTGTTTATCTTTGTTTTCCTTTCATATCTACCAAAAAAAGAAAAAATGCCCTTCTAAAAAAAAAAAAAACTACAAGATTCATGTGCTAATCCACTTGTTGGCATGAATCTTCTTTTCAGTCACTTTCCAATTCCAACTAAAGTTGTTAAAGTAAGATTGAGATAATTTAAAATAAAATTGCTTGGGAGACAGCCTTCAAATACATCTTTCCAATAATGTACCAGCTTAAAGTATACACATCTTAATAAAACAATGCCTAATCGTGATGAAACGTTCCAAATTTAGGCCATTTTTATTTTTTATTTTTAAAAAAAAAATATTAGCCGTCTGATAGTTATGTCATTACTCAAAAAGATAAGGATATTAATGTCATTTCAAATCATTTAACGCCGTGACCACGGCGATCGACGTCTCTTCCTTTTTGAGTCTCGTGTCCCGCATCCGATCTATTTCCGCTTCCGTCCAATCGCTTGAGCTCTCACCTTTAGATTGTGTCCGCCACGTCACCAATATTAAAGCCACGTCAGATATTCTCCTCCACCGTGGCACCTCGTATGCCTTCATTTTATCCACGTCAGTTGTATCCGTCCCAGGCGTTCATACATTTTCCTTTCTCTTTTTCTTTTTCTCAAGCGGAAGTCCATTTCTCTCGAAAACAGTCAATCGCTCTTCCTCGTAACTCAAAGGAGCAGATCTGAAATCGATTCTAGTTTTTCAATTTGTTTATAGAGATCTCGTGTATAATTTAATTTTCTGTTCGGTTGAATTCATTTTTTTTTTCAATTCTGAATCAAGCTCTATAGTGGTGGATTTGGTTCATGTCTGCGAGCTCTGAAGGTGAGTTTGTTCGTACTTTTTTGTTGAATTTGTTTATGATGTTCATTTATTTGTAAATCAGCTTGATTGGTGTTGTATTTGAATAATTTTCTGTTCTTCTACTTCCCTGATTCTTTTTTTTTTTTTTGGTTGATGCTGTAATTTGTTACAAAATTGCGATCGTCTATAAATTATTGATGATTTTCCTGTGTTGAATGAGTTTTCCTGATGATTTTGAGTGTTCTAATCTGGAGAAATTTTTCTTTGCTTGATATTTCTGTTTTCTGTTCTTTTTACAGGCTATGATTGGCTGATTGGGATATACAAGGAAACTTTCAGCTGATTTACAAACGGTTTTGGTTTGATTTTTTGGGTGAATCTTATGAATTTTCATTCTGGATCTTCTGTTTACTTACTCTATTGACTATTCTACCGTTCACGTTTGGATTAGGTTTAAAAGGCTTTGTGTTTGAAGAGTTTTGGTTCTTGAAGGAGAAGCAATGTGCTGTTTGTTTTCATTGATAAGGGTTTATCAGAGGTTTTATCACAGGTTCCATATTGCTCCACCTTCATCGTCTGTCTTTCTTGAATCTGGTTGGCAGGAAGCATTTCAATGACAGCAGATGGCAATGGAAGAAGATGACTTTCCTGAAGTGAGCCATGATGTCCGAGATGAGGGTAAGGAAGATGGAGATGGAATTGTGGGCAAGGGACAAGGATCATCTAAGGAAGATGAATTGGAAATCAATGGAACTGAAGAAGATTTGAAAGATGGAGTTGGACATGTGGCACAAGTACCACAACCACGAGCTCAAAATTCCACTGAAGGCTGGGAGATGTTTCTTCATCTTAGGACCATTAAGGTCCTGCTGGTGGAATATGATGATTGTACTCGCCATGTTGTTGCTGCACTGCTTCGTAATTGTGGATATGAAGGTTAGGAAATTGGGATACATGAACTTGAGATGTTTGTTATTGATCTCTGAAAGAATACTGTTGTTTAGCACGTCAAATGTTGTTGAGCTTGCGATTGACTTTCTCTCTGGTATCTGCACATGAGTTTGCTCCTCCTTCTAACGAAAAAAGAATATGGCCTATTGTATTTTGCTAGGCTATTATTCCCATTAGGAATGAGGCTAGTGATGTCTTAGGACTTTTATGATGAAAATATAGGATATGAATCGAGTAATCATGTTTTATGTTTGAACATATATACAAGACCACTTCTAGAGTCAAAGAAGTTAATATCCGAAACGATGTGATAGTTATTTGATTGGACAAAGAGTAGGTTCTATGTACAAGTTGTGGGTTTGACCATTCATTTATGCGATTCTATGCACATATCACGCTTCTTACATGATGAGAAACAATGATAGAATAATCAGAAAATTCAGAAGTTGAGCATTCAACCTTTTACTTTGTTGAGAAAGTGGTGTCGTGAATCACAATTACGTTGTTGGCATGTTGCACTACAATGCTAGTTCATGTCTTCTATTTGTTGCCTTAATTTCTCAATAAACAGTTTATTTGGTTATAAGCTAAGACCTCTTTTGCCAGCTCTTCTGGAACAATATATTTTTTGAAATATTTACGAATGTCATAAACTCGATTACTATTTTCCTGCAGCATCTCTTTCATTTGTCATATTTAGTTTCTCTTGATCCCGATTTGGTTGGTTTGGCAGTACTGGGAACATCTAATGGAGTGCAAGCATGGAAGATTTTACAAGATTTAACAAATCATATTGATATTGTCTTGACTGAGGTTGTCATGCCATGTATGTCTGGCATTGCTCTCCTATGCAAGATCATGAGCCACAAAACACGCAAGAATATCCCGGTGATTAGTAAGTAATTTCTATTGTCCTTTCCTCATTTATAACTCTAGTTTTGTGTCTTGTTACTTTGTTATGGCAACATTAACCAGTACACCTGATGCGCTTTGTGTGCAGTGATGTCATCTCATGACTCGATGGCTTTAGTTTGCAAGTGTTTGTCTAAAGGTGCAGCTGATTTTTTAGTGAAGCCTATTCGAAAGAATGAACTTAAAAACCTCTGGCAACATGTTTGGAGGAGATGCCAGAGTGTGAGTTGTTATAACTTTCCTCTTCTAAATATTCAGATATATAGAAAAATTTACTGACTTACAAACATATATTTTGGTTGTCCAATCCCCTAATTATTCATATTATTATCTAATATTCTTTCGTCGCCATTATTATAATTGCTTTAGCGCCCCCCCCCCCCCCCAAAAAAAAAAAAAAAAAAAACCAATTACAATTGCTTGTGCTTCTCTCAGTCGAGCGGTAGTGGGAGCGAAAGTGGTATACAAACTCAGAAATCCATAAACTCGAAAAGTTGTGAAAAATTGGAAAACAACAGTGGCAGCAGTGAAGGGGAGGATAATGGGAGAACTAGGCTACACACAGATGATGGAAGTGACGGTGGGAGTGGAAATCAGGTATTACAATTTACACCTATTTGATTCAAGTGTCTGAAAATCCTGATTTAGCGCAACGATACATAAGTTATGTGATTTAGTTTTGTTTATCCCATATCAGTACATAAAAATTTAGTTTTTCATTTTTTTAATATTCAACTTTTGAAAATGACCCTTGTGATATTTGCAGAGTTCATGGACAAAACAGGCTGTGGACGTCAAAAGCTCTCGAGCTATGTCACGGGGACAATTAGCTGAGTGTGCAGCAAACACTTGTGCTCAAGTTAGTCGCTCAAATGTTGAAACTTCTGGTAACAAAGGGGTTCTGTTAACTGTGAAAAGGGAATCTCAGGAGCAGGAAGAACAACTTTGTACATGTGAACACGGTAGGAAGCGATTTTATTTAAATATTCGCGATGTCGAATTCTCTCTCTCTCTCTCACCCTCTCCCTTTGCCATAATGAAGAAATGTGTTTTTTTTTTTTTTTACCAGATAATGTCGCAGAGGACAAAAACTTGATACTATGCACACCTGGATATCAAGAATTACAACTACTTGCCGATGAGAGACAAAAGACTCTGGCTGAGACCCAAAAGGGTTGGGCAGATCCAGGTGGTAATCTTCTATCAAATAATCACAAAGCTGCCATTACCGGCAAAGCCACTGATAATTCTAATGAGCTACCAGAAAGCAATCTTAGTGTAAAAAGGCTTAGCGATGGTGGAAAGGAATTCAAAGATGGCCAAAGTGCTTTGAGACATTCGGAGCCCTCTGCATTTTCAAGGTATGATGAAAAACTAATCCTTATTTTCATTTCTCGATTTTCAAACATGATTTTAGAATATGATTTCATTTAGGTATTTTTGGGAAGCACATAGGTCGATGGGTAGGCTGACTTCCCCCAAACATGTGGTCTGGGTTTCGAATCACATCGGGCCAGTCCTAGGTATTTAGATGCTCCAAGCAAACTATTAAAGTGATATTCTTTCTACCATATGAAAATAATATTCAAAAAAAAAACAATAGCGAACAATTTTACAATAACTTAATTAATAAAACAAAAATAAATAAAGAGCAAGTTTATAATAGCAACAAATTAAAGGAGCATGTACCAAGAGGTCTCTTTTTAGGTTTTCAGGAACTAGTCAAACCCACTTGTTTCTTTTTGCACCAATAACTCCTTTTTGGATTTTCCTAACCAAAATACCCTCATTTATAATTGACCCCCACCACCGACCTTTTCACCCCCACCATCAACCTGTTGCATCACCGATCAACTCGACGTTCGTTGTCGCCGCCGTCAGTCGACTTCGCCGTCGCCGTCGATATCGCCGTCCTCTTCTCTGTTCGTCTTCACCATCGCTAACGTCGTTCCCCATCACTGGTTCATCTTCTCCATCGTCTTCGCCTTCAATGTTGTTGTTCACGTCCGCCGTTCGCCGTTAATCGTTTGCATCTGCCATTAATCGTTCGCCTCCGCCGTTCACCGTTTGCATTAGCCGTTCCACAGCCGCAAACTTGCAAAGATTCACGATTCCATTGAAAGGGTCATCTAGGGTTCGGTTAATAATTACACTTTCGCCCCATGTTTTAAATTTGGTTTCAATTTTGTTTTTTTTGTTTTTTTTTAACACTTTCATCCCTAAAAACTCCGTTCGTCAATGGAATACCAATTAAAATAGTGTTAATTACTTTTTTACACTTACATTCTCAAAAGATCAATTTTTAGAATTCAACAATTGGCCCCAAAAATTGTTTTTAATTATGTGTTGAATGTAACACTTCCTAAAAATGCCAAAAATCAAAATACAAGGTGCGTGTTGAATATAACACTGTCTAGTGTATTGAATGTAACACTGTCTAATATTCTTAAAAATTATCTTCTCATCCAAATTGTCTGATAAATCCAAACATCATAAACTTGAATTGATTAGAATTAACTTCTATCAATTCAAACATTGTCTAACTAAAAACAAACTATGCATGTTGAATGTAACACCCAATCCAAACATAGGGAATAACTTCTCATCATGCTCAAAATTGATTAATCAAACCGAATAACAAACAGGGAGTGTCGATGCTCACAATCAATATACACGTTGAATGTAACACTGTCTAGATCTTTATCTGGTCTTGTTTGAACGTAATCTAATTGAACCAATTTGTTTCAGAATAATATCAAACATTCATGTCCAAAATGTAACATTGTCTGACTAAAACATCATACATAACTTCTCATCAATCCAAACCATAGCAGATAACTTGTCAGGATATCAAAACACCATGCGTGTTGAATGTAACATTGTCTAATATTCTAAAAAAATCAGTTTTTAGAATTCAACGAATTGACCCCCCATTGTTTTCAGTTTGTGTTGAATGTAATATTGTCTAATATTACCAAAAAATTCAAATTTAAAATGCGTGTTGAATATAACACTGTCTAGTGTGTTGAATGTAACACTGTCTAATATTCTCAAAAATTATCTTCTCATCCAAATTGTCTAATAAATCCAAACATCATAAACTTGAATTGATTAGAATTAAACTTCTATTAATCCAAACATTGTCTAACTAAAAACAAACTGTGCATGTTGAATATAACACCTAATCCAAACATAGGGGATAACTTCTCATCATGCTCAAAATTGATGAATCAAACTAAATAACAAACAGGGAGTGTCGATACTCACAATCAATATACGTGTTGAATCTAACACTGTCTAAATCTTCATCTAGTCTTGTTTGAATGTAATCTGATTGAACCAATTTGTTTCGAAATAATATCAAACATTCATGTCCAAAATGTAACATTTGTCTGGCTAAAACATCATACATAACTTCTCATCAATCCAAACCATAGATCATAACTTGTCATGATATCGAAACACCATACGTGTTGAATGTAACATTGTCTAATATTCTAAAAAAATCAGTTTTTAGAATTCAACGAATTGACCCCCCATTGTTTTCAGTTTGTGTTGAATGTAATATTGTCTAATATTACCAAAAAATTCAAAATTTAGAATGCGGTTGAATGTAACACTGTCTAGTGTGTTGAATGTAATATTGTCTAATATTCTAAAAAATTATCTTTTCATCCAAATTGTCTGATAAATCCAAACATCATAAACTTGAATTGATTAGAATTAAACTTCTATCAATCCAAACATTGTCTAACTAAAAATAAACTGTGCATGTTGAATGTAACACCTAATCCAAACATAGGGGATAACTTCTCATCATGCTCAAAATTGATGAATCAAAACCAAATAACAAACAAAAAGTGTTGATGCTCACAATCAATATACGTGTTGAATATAACACTGTCTAAACTTGCCAAAAAAACAAAGAAGAATGCGTGTTGAATATAACATTGTCTACTATTTTGAGTGTTACATTCATGCATGCCCCTTTCTCATTCATGCTCAAATTTGAATGTAACATTGTCTACTATTTTGTGTTGAATGTAACATTGTTTAATATTACTAGAAAATTCAAAATTCAGAATGCGTGTTGAATGTAACATTGTCTAATATTCTACAAAATCAATTTTCAGAACTCAACAAATTGTCTCACAAACACAATACGTGTGTTGAATGTAACATTGTCTAATCATGTGCAATATTCAAAAACAATATGTATGTTAAATGTAACATTGTTTACTATTCTCAAAATCAGTTTTTAAAATGTTTGTTGAAGACCGCATCAAACACGAGGACGCAACTGAAAACCGTATCAAACACAAAAACGATCAAACATACACTCCAAAACAATAAAAAAATGATTACCAGAACTTTAAATCCTCAACACATACAAAAAATCAACGATCAAACCCTCAATCGACATGGGTGACAAACGATCATTCCTCAGTCGATGATGAACAGACAATCAAGCGAAATCAACGAAAGACATCAAAACCTCAATGTACAAAAAAAGAATCGACGATCTGCGAAATCAACAATCGAGATACACAAATCATGAAATCGAGAATTGATCGATCGAATTGAATGAATCTAATTGCATTCCTTCACCCTTTGCCCTTCGATTCACTGCCGAACCAATTTAATGTAGCAAACTCCAAATGAATCTAGCAAAACACCAGAGAATCTGCAAAAAAACCAGAGGGATCCAAGGTGAAAAGGCTAGAATCCTAAATTTTCAGATCTGAAATCCTAAAAATGTACAAAAATGAATCGACGATCTGCGAAATCAACGATCGACAACAGAAAATCAAGAAATCGAGAATCAGTCAATCGAATTGAACGAGTCTAATCGCATACCTTCCCCCTTTGCCCTTCAATTCACTGCCGAACCAATTTAATGTAGCGAACTCCAATTGAATCTAGCAAAAGACCAGAGAAATCTGTAAAAACCAAGGGGATCGAAGGTGAAAGGCTAGAACCCTAAATTTTCATATCTGAAACCCTAAAATGTTTAGATCTAAAACACAAAATTTGAGAAATAACAAAAAGAAATCGCGGTGGAGGAGCGACTGAGAACACACGAAAAATGTAGGGTTAAAAGATATTGGGGGTAGTTTGGTAATTTAACATGTACGATTTTTTAAAAAATTGGACTAATCAATTCAAAAAATGATTAGAGTTGGAGTTTTGGGTTTAATTTTAACTAATTGGTATTTATTGAGAAGTTAAAACAGTACTTAGTGGTAATTCTTCCCAAATTAAATTAAGATTAAGCATATTTTTGCTACTCAAATAAAAACGAATCATTTACATCAAGAAATGATTACTCAATACATTTTTAATAAATTAAAAATATTTAAAACAATTAATTGATCAAATATTATAAGTAAATGATACAATACATAATGAAATTTGAAATAATAATAAATTACTTGAATAAGTAAGTAATTATCAAACAATAAAATAATATAAAACCTTGGAAATAGATTACCACTGTAGAAACCCAATGCGCCTAACTCACTCTCAAAAAACGTCTTGAGAGAAGAGAATTGCCTGCACTTTATATATAACTCAGGATCAAATAACTCAGGTGGCGTTTGGTTAGTGTTCCCACTTTTCTCAACCCAACTGGAATAGATTGGTTGGGTTGGATTGAGTTGAGAATTTTGTTTCCTACTGGGTATAAAATTGTGTTTGGTAACGACGAAATTTTCTTTTATGCTGAGAACAGAATCGCGTTTGATAATCACATTATTCTGAAATTATTTTCTCAACAATGAATTCACCATAACAAACAACAAAAACACAAAAAACAAACAATCCACCAAACCAAAACAAGATCAATCACACAACAATTCAAAAATACACAATATATAGAATCACTCACTGCAACTAAGCATTGATTGGAAATAAAAATCATCTAACTGCAACTGCAACTCAAGAAAATCATAGCAACTCAAGAAACCATAGCAATTCACGATTCATCCAATTCACTCGAAACCATAGCAACTGCAACTCAAGAAAATCATTCACTGCAACTGCAAATTACTTCAAAATCTAAGTATAAAAATTATCAAATCTAGGATCTCAATTATCAAATCATTGAGAAATCAAGAAAAGGAATCACTCACTGCTGTTGTTGCTATTGCTTCGAAATTGGAAGGTTGCTCTACACTGGAGAAGATGCCCAACCGAATTCCTGAACAAAATCATTGACAAAATCGAATTCGTTGACGAAATCATTGATGAAATCGAATCAAGAAAATGAATCACTCACGAAGTCATTGACGAAATTGAATTTCAGAACGAAATCAATTTCGTTGACGAGCAACGAAATCAATTTCGTTCACGAACCCTAGCTGCCCAATCGATTTCATTCATTGATTCATCGTCGATTGGAACAGCTGAAGTTTCGTTCATCGATTCATCGTCGATTGGTTTCGGCAATGGCGAACTGGAAAAAAGCTGAAGAACAACAACCCATCGCTCCAATCCCTCTCTGATTTCGTTGGCAGCGACGACGGTGATGGAGAGATGACGAAGACGATGATGGAGGGATGACGATGATGGTTTCGGCGGTGGCAAACGGCGACTGGCGAGGAAGAGTTCAGCGAAGAGAAGACGGAGGAGAATGGCGAGGAGGAACGAAAGACATTAGAAATGTCAAAAAATAAAAGGTTTCCAAAATGTGTGGGATGAAGTTCGAACAGAGGATCTCATTAACAATTACAAAAATTCCGAGCGTGTCCCTAAAATTGGGTTTAGTTTTTTAGGCACAAAAAAAAATATATATATTTCTCATTTCCTTAGGATTTTGAGAATCAATTTTCATTTTTTGGGTTGGGTTGAATTGAGTTTTCTGTTGCCAAACGCGTTCCCGAAAATCAATCCCAGATTTTTTGGGTAGGGTTGGGTTGGAATGGAAACACTAACCAAACGGGGCCTCAAGTGATGTGAGATTCAACATGCCCCTCACACGTAGGGTGGACTTTGTCAAAACGGATATCGAAGGGTCCAACATCAATATCAGATTCAACACGTTCCCTCACGAGCAGGGTGGACTTTTCCAAACCATTACGGATATCGAGAGGCCCAACATTGATGTGGGATTTAATACGCCTAACATCAGACAAAATAGTTGTCTCTGATATCATGTAAAAACCCAATGGGGCCCACCTCACTTTCAAAAGGCACATTGAGAGAGGACTGCGAATGTGGGATTCAACACTTCACATCACACGCAGGGTGGACTTTGCCGAACAACTGCAAATAGATATCAGGTAGGATTTAACACTGCCTGCCTCACACACAGCATGTACTTTGCCAATTCACTATGAATGGATATCGGGTGGCCAACATTGATGTGAGATCAACAACCACGAACAAGCATCCAAACTCCAAGTCTCCAGAGCTTTTCTTCTTTCACTTTTTGCTTCTCACTTTTGTGGACTGTTGGTGCTCACTCATGAGTCATGACACAGGTTTGTTTCGTTTATTATAACCCTTGCAGCTTAGGCTAGCATTGTAGCATGTTTTTTAATTAATTATTTAGGAAGAATATCACCCTAATAAATTGGATAATTAAAAGAAAACGGATGAATACCTAAACAGAAACTATAACCTAATTTCTAAATAATAATTAATGCAAATGTTAAATATTTCAACAACATGCGTGTTCTAATTCCAATTCCAAAGCTACAATTCTGCCCGACCAAACACTACCTTATTAGTTATTACTAATACAATATTCTGTTATACGATTGCAGGTACAAAACATCATCGAATCCTCCCAATGGAACTACTGGAAGCCATTCTCTCCTCGATAGTAGTAGCCTGGAGATGCTGAAGAAAGAATACGTATTCAACATGGAGTCTAAAACAACATCAACAATCAACAGTTTACACCCGTTATCTGCTTTCCGCCCAGTCAAAAATGATTACAGTCTGGAAGCCAAAGCAGAGGCGGCCGCACCTAACGGTTCTAACCATCACCACCATCATATCCACATCATAGAACCGCAGGTTCGATCAGACTCTGATGATTTCTCAGTGAAGAAACTGGGGGATGATCAGGTTGGGGGAAACCCTGAAAGTTACATCTTGAATGGAAGTGTTTCTGGTAGCAACAATGGCCAGAATGGAATCAACGGCCGTTTGAAAGCTGGAGGGACAAATGTAGGAAGTGGTATTGGGAATAGACTGGATCAAAGTAAAGTTGCAGGGAGAGAAGCTGCTGTACACAAGTTCCGTCAAAAGAGGAAGGAAAGATGTTTTCTGAAGAAGGTATGTGATAATACCAACTTTCCAACCAACCCCTCCCCCCCCACCCCCACCCCCAAAAAAAAACCCACCCAACCCCCAGCACACCACACACACAAAAAAATAAAAAAAAATAAAGGGATAATTGGTAGAAAGTCTTAATAATGACACCAAATTAATAAAAACTTTCAAAACAAATAATTACTTCAGTTTTAGTCTCATCTATTAAAGTTGTAGAAATCCATGGGCCTAACTCATTCTCAAAAGACATCTTGTAAGAGGAGGATTGTCTTTAGACTTATATATAGCTCAGGATTAGGTGACATAAGCGATGTGGGATTCAACACACCCCCTCATGCGTAAGGTGAACTTTGACAAGCCACTGCGAATGGATATCAGGGAGCCCAAATAATTTTTGGTAACATTTTTTTAATATATTTTCAGTTATCTTCTATAGTTACATTTAACTAATTTATGTATTGATCATTTTTTTTGGGTACAATGTATTGATCATTTCTCTGTGAGCTTATTTCTATTCTATTGGTGATATTTTCTTGTCCAGATTAAGAAACTTATATCGTTTTGTGTTGTTTTTTCTTGGCCTTGTAGGTTCGTTATCAAAACAGGAAGAGACTAGCAGAGCAGCGTCCACGTGTTGGAGGCCAATTTGTACGCAAAAACGTGCACGACAAAATAGCTAGTTCAGTTTCAATCTTTAATTTGCCGTGATATTTTCAGTCTTTTATATTTGCTATACATGCATGGTCCATCATTGATTTGGATACACCCCTTTTTCTTTAAAAGAGAGCATTGCTCAAGGATAACTTTTCTGGATTGATTTGGGTTAGGCAAAGGCCTTTCTTGATCAAGTCGCTGATGTCATAACTCCATAGAAGAGTCATCAATTGCATTTACATTTTCTTTATCCAATCTCGTTTTCATTACATACGAACTGCTAAACAATAAAGAACCCATGGTGAGTTTTCATTTTTCTTCACCAAAATGATATTGTAGCTTTCATAGTCTAGCCTCCTTGTGGTTTCCAGGTAAATGTCTCTAATGGCCAAGATCTTAGATTCACCATTATTTTTCACCTTTACATGGTCAAAGTCATCGCAAGTATAAGACTATAAGAAATCATTACGAGAAGTAGCTATTGAAAATAAGTCCTATAAACAGCTTAGTTGGGCTTATTCCTGGTAATAATCTCAAATAATAAAAAGGGAAAATTTGGTATTTTGAATACCAAACTGACATTTTATATATCACCATGTATGTATTATATAGCTGTCAAGATTTCATAGAGATTCAATTGAAATGTCTTAACTTTTCAATAAGATTAGGCGTGAGATTGTAGACATTTGTACTTGATATCCTCAAAAATAATCCTAAGATAATTAGGCGTGAGATTGTAGACATTTGTACTTGATATTCTAAAAAATAATCGTAAGATAATTAATTGGTACTTGATAATCCAAATAAATTGGCTTGTCGGATGTTTTTTCTATTGAGAATGGTGAATATTAAATCCATCAGTATGATATAGTATAACCACTACAAGGGGGCTTGTTAAGTGTTGACGAGTGACTAAACGTGATCATACTTGGTATTCTATGTAGCTAATAATGATTAAATTCAAAATAGAATATTTGAGTTGTAATAGTGCATATAATCTTTCAACTATTAAATGTAAGCTCTATAATAAATTTTATAATTTCACATTTGTGGTTTTTATCTATAAAACATTTCAATCTCAAATATTAATCAAAATGTATTTTAATATTTTCTTTAATTGTATCAATCAATTCCATTATATCAATAGGAATTATAGGGGACTAGGAGAATCTTCACTCTCAATTCACTCACTCAATTCTTCCCATGTCAAGCTCTTTATCTAGGTTTGTTTATTGCCTAAGCATATCCTTCTCTTTGCGAAGGCTCAACCATGGCTTCTTCTTGGCCATGGCCAAAAGGCATTGCATTTCTCTCTCAAAGGTTGCATCTTGCCTTAGATCATATAAACTTATGAATTTGAAACCTATTTATAAGTCCAAAATGCGTTTTACTGTTCAAGCATACGCATTTTCCTGTTTACGCGTAATTCATTATTCATGTGTATTTCACTATTTACCGTCAGTGGAATTGCGTACTATTCATGCATATGACACTGTTCACTCTTTGAAAATATCAAGACAATACCCAACAATCTCCCTATTGCCTTGAGTTTTCAACATTGTGGAAAAAACTCTCTCTAGCCTTTCAAGAGAAGAAATATCATCACTACAGAGCTTAGACTAAAACACAAGTTAGTTCAGCTCCCCCAAAAACATAACTCCTCTTGAGAATTCACTTGACAACATCCAACGATCTCGCCCTTGCTACCAGGTGATCACACTTCTTTACTGAAGCAGTTACAGCCCTTCATCAGGATGACTACACCCTTTATCGGGTTGCCCTTGCCCTCACATTGGGCGATCAAACTTATTCATTGAAGTGCCTCACACCCCTTCAATGGGATGCCATACAAAACACTACCTACTCCGATAGTCATAATTCTCAAAATCGAGAATTACCATGCTCCACCATAAAAAGCATATATACTTAGAATTAGCAAATTCCAAGATTCCAAGCTTCAACACATGTCGAAAAATAATTGCAGAAAAGTTATGATGCAAACTTCTGTGTTTCAATTTTTTGGAAGTTTCATTAGCTATTGACATCATTTTTTACCACACAACTTGCACCAACTACGAAACTAGTGCTCATGTGCAGATGGGGAGATGCAAATACAAGACATCCTTTATCCTAACATCTTTATCAGCAATGCCACATGATGTTCATGCCCTTGTAAGAGTGCATCATCTCCCATGCAAGCGTGAGAAACATTATTAGCGTCAATTCTAGAGCAATCTGTCGAACCTGCTTCTCTTCCTGGACAATTTCTTTCAAGATGCCCAGATATCCTTTGTTTGTTTGTACTATTGAAACCATGTTTGACAGTAGTTCCCCCAGTTAGAACAATATCTTTCAGTTTGTATAGCTCACCAATCTTCCTTTGTGAATATTCTGTCAAGCTTACAAATATTCTCTGACACCGTTAGTTACTCGACTCCGGTTTCAGCTCAGTGAGAGTAATACTCCATTCATCAAAAAACCCTTTCCCCTGATGGGCCACCATCACCATCCATCACCACCACATCATTGTCGGCGCCACCATCCTCGTGGATCCACCACCACCACCATCTCTCTCTTTCCTACTTATTCTCATGTCATATCTCTCTTTCTAACATACAGAGATGCATATTATATATAGAGAGTGGAGATGTGTGTGAGAGAGAGGGGACAACTGACGGTGATGATGGTGGCTCTAGGAGGGCGGTGGTTCCGGCGGTGATGATGGTGGCTCGGGGGGGGGGGGGGGGGGGGGGGGGGAGGGCTGACCCTGGCCCAACATAACCAAAGCAACTGCTTTGGGCCCCAAATTTTGAGAGACATCATAGCCATGTGCCAATTCATTTGTAATTTTTTAAGTAGCCTCCAAACAAAGAAAAAAAAACATTAAAAAAGTCCCATCTTGAAAGGAAAAAAAAAAAGGCCCATCTAGGGGAAAAGAAACCCAAAATTAAACATTTAAAAAAAGACTGAAAATGAAGACGCTAAAAAAAGCAGAAGGTATTGTTATTGTAAACTTGATCTTCATTTACTTTTATTTTTTAATTAAATTGATAAAAAATTATTCTACGTTGCTATTATTTAAGAAAAGTAAGATATTATAGAAAAAGATCCATTATAATAGTTCGTTTTGGGTACCCAATTACCTAAGGTCGGCACTGGAGGGTGGTGGTGGGCGGTTTTTTTTTTGGGGGGGGAGGGCGGGGTAGAATTTTGAATTGTAAGAGAGTGAAGGGGAAAACAAGTAAGAGCAACTCCAACCCATTTATATATTTGCACTGGGTAAATGAATCAAATGTCAATTCGAATAGTATTTTGCTTACTTCAAAATATTATTTCACTCCAACTCAAATAAGCAATTACATTAGCTATTTTTTATTTATTAATTTTTAATTTAAAATTTTTCAACTTCTATTTGAGTATAATAAAAATGATATAAAAATAAATTGAATATATATAAAAAAATAACATTAACTAAAATTCAAATTATTAAAATTTGAACAATAAAAACATAATGAGATATAATTAAATGAAAAAATAACCAAAAAAATGAGTAATAAATAATTGAATAATACACTTTAATTAAATAACTTAAACTAATCTAAATAAAATAGTCAACTTTAATTTAATAGCCAAATTAAATAACTCAAGTCTACTTTGTATTTAGAATAACTACTATTTTTTGCGCTATATTTTTTTGTCTAGAGGGAGGAAATTCTCCAAATATAGCTAATAGTTAAGGGTAAAGGCATTTTGCTTACTTTAATGACTAATGAGTTGAAGTTCATATTTTCATTCTCGTTTAGTCAAAATGATAGTTAATTTATTTGTCTATCCTTTGCCCGGTGAGTTAGAGTTGTTCTAAGAGAGAGGGAGGAGGAAAGAAAATGAAAAAAATTAAAAGCTTAGAAGAAAAATGTAAATGTCTTTCCGCAAAAATCTGTTGTCACCGGCTTTCACAGAAAATACAATCGGTTCTTGAGAAATCGATTTTCACAAAATCAGTTCTCCAAAAATCAAATGAAAAAAATTAGAAATGATGACAAGATATTCGGGCAAGAATCGGCTTTCTCAAGTCCGAATCTCTACTTTCTTCTCTCTATCTGCGGCATGCAAACTCTTAAATTGGCTGCCCCCACTTTTCTATTTGGTTGTTGCATTTACGTAGGTAAAGGTTTAACCCTGAAGGACTTATTAATTGTTATTTAAACAAATAAAGGCTTTTTTGAGTCTTTTTAGGTCCATTCCATCCACCCCAACAACAAAAAGAAAGCTACTTTATGGGCTTAGACAAAATAGTTTAATTATGGCATTACTATTTAGAGCATCAGATGCTGTGCTGTCTATAAAATAAAGAAATCTACCGACGTCGACGAACGATAATCTCTGCCAAAATAACACTGATATTTAGCACAGACTGAACTTTTTGCTAAAAAAATGACGAGACTATTTTATTAATTTTATTTTATTTAAATTGAATTAGATTACTTAATTAATTTTTAATTATATATATATATATAATTTTAATTGAAATTCAAACTAAATAAAAAATAAAAAAAAATTAAATAAATTTTTAATTTTAATATTAAAAAATATTTAAAAAAATATCGCACTGTTAAAATATCCATTCAAATCAAACTGTTAAATTAGCCACCCAAATCAAGTGGTGCGATTGGGGAAATCGCACCCCAAGTTTGACCAAGCTTGATACTCTCACTACTGTCACTGTGCGTTGCATATTGCAGGTTACTTTTAAGGAATATGCATCACCATTGAAGCTCTAGTACATTGCGCTCACTCTCTCTCTCCCCTTTCGGTCGCAATCGAGAGTTGGGTTCTGCCATTCCCTTTCAGCTTTTTGTACTCGAGCTCTACTATTCGCCAAGTAATAATGTAGAGAGAGAGAGAGAGAGAGAGAGAGAGATCAATGGGCTGGTTTCCGTGCTCTGGACAATCAAAGCACACATCGAAGAAAAAGACGAAGAGGAAGGAGAAGGAGCCACTCGATCCGATCCGACCTTCTTCAGGTATGTATGTGTGTGTGTGTGTAGCTTCCCAATAATTTTTTTTTTTTTAAAGTTGTGGGTTTATCATAAACCTTCCAAATTCGGACAATTCATTTAGTTTTAAGAACACCCACCACTAATCTATTTCTAGAACTTCTTTGAAACTACTCAATAATTGTTTAGATGATATGGGTGATCATCATACACACATGGATATATATATATATATATATATTGAATGTTGTAGCAAAGTCCAAACCTTCTTTAGTTGTTCATAAGCTTTACCCTTGTCGGAATTGTCAACATTTGCTTATGGGGTTTTCCCCCCAAAATAGTGATGTAGTGTTTACCCTAAAAGAAGATGAACCAGAAGGTTGGGTATTCAAAGTGGAAAAGTATTATAATAAAACTATGGATCCCAAATTGCTTCTTTATGTTGAATCCTGTTTTGGGCTCCCCAATATCTGTTCGTAGTGGTTTGTCAAAGAACACCCTGCGCGTGAAGGAGCATGTTCAATCTCTCATGGTTTGTAATATTTAATTCTGAACTATATATAAAGCATAAGAGAATCCTTCTCTCACCGGGCGAGTTTTTAAGTGTGAAAGTGTGATTTAGGCCCATTGGGTTTCTACACTTTATGTGATTGGATGGTCAATGACTAAATGTTATGTTAACTTATACAACATAACCATATAAAGCCATTTGAGATAAAACTTTGGGATATTCTTTTTTTTTATTACTCTCACACCCACTAGCGCGCCCGGTGTGCAAGTAATTGTAATGGTGAAACTCTAGTTGAAATAGAAAAACACAAATGCTTTTGTTTCCCAAGATGGGAACGTTTTGGTTCGTGGAATGAAAATGAGAACTTGTTCTTTAAGATATGTTTGCTTTGTGCTTTCATTGTTTCTTTTATTCGTGGTTCTTCCTTCTTTTTTTTTTCTTTTAATGTCATGCTTATATTTGCAGAGAAACCAAAGGCAAATTCATCGTTGAAGGCAAAGGCAAAGGCAAAGGATGCCTCTAAAGATGAAAAATCAAATCAAATTGCTGCCAAGACTTTTACATTCGGTACACTGGCAGCTGCAACTAGAAATTTCCGGGGCGATTGTCTTCTTGGAGAGGGCGGTTTCGGTAGAGTATACAAAGGGAGACTCGAAAGCTCTAATCAGGTCGGTCAACTTTATTTTATTTTGATTTTTTCCTTGAAGATTGAATGAAAATTAGAGCATTTTCTAGTTCCCGTGTAATTTTTCTCTTAATATTCTGCATAATTATGATTTTCTCGAATACACGACTAATAGTTATGGCGATTTATACACCAAACATGGGGATTTGGCAAGCATAAACTCTTCTTGTTCAAAATATCTAATTAGATGTAGAATGGCTATGGATTTTCATACTTTCAAAAGGTTTCCGTTTTCTCAATTCGTGGTGAATTAGTGATAAAATTTTGACACCCAAGAAATGTTAGTCCGGTTGGCAAGGGGAGGTGCCTCCTATCCTTGTCAACCAGTGTTTGATTCTCCTAAAGAGCACTCCATGAATTAAATTATGAATTTAATCCTGAATACAACAGACCGATGTGGAGGAGTGCACATAAGCTGGCCTGCCGTAAAAACCAAAAAAAAAAAGAAAGGTTGATAAATTTTTTTACATTTTCTCTTATTGTTTGGGGTTCTTATTATATAATCCTCTGTTTTCTATTTTTAACTTTTTTTATCTTATTTATAGAACAACTTATTTTTAAATCAGTACCAACTAATTTTTTTTAGTCCCTACCACATCGTAATTGACTTCAATTATGATATTGATATCAAATACAAAATTAAACATCTAGTTAATATTAACTGAAACACTTAAACTTATTCGAAGAACTAAAAAATAAAGAGGCCAAAAAGAACGAGAATAAAAATTATTTGAAGGACAATCTTATAATGTTCTCTATTTGTTTATCGTGTAGGTTGTTGCCATAAAGCAACTCGATCGAAAAGGGTTACAGGGGAACAGAGAGTTCCTGGTTGAAGTGTTGATGTTAAGTTTGCTACACCATTCTAACCTCGTCAATCTCATCGGTTATTGTGCCGACGGAGATCAAAGACTTCTGGTTTATGAGTACATGGCGCTCGGTTCTTTAGAGGAACATCTTCACGGTTAGTATGTGTTCTTAACTTCCACATCTACTTGGTTTTTGTCGCTTAGGTGGCTTTTTGTTTAGCGTTTCTGTTCCCAAAAAAATGGAATAGAAGTAGAAATTTGGGAACAATTCTGGTTTATGAGTACATGGCTCTTGGTTCGTTAGAGTTTTGCGGTTAGTATGTTCTTAAAATCCACATGTTGGCTTTTGTCACTTGGGTGGCGGTTGCCCCGTTTGGTAACCATTTCCATTCCAGAAATTCCCATTCCATTCCCAGATTTTGGGGAATTCTGTTTGGAAATAGCGTTTAGTAATTTTTGTTTTCGTTTCCATTTTATTCCCATTTGAGAATTGTGCCCACTTTTTTCTTAAGAAATGAGAAACAAAAAAAAGTTGTTTCTCATTATTCCCATTCCATTCCCAAAACACATGGTCACTATTCACCTACCGGCCGACCACCGCCCGGCGACGGCGCCACCACCGTCAAGCCAAAACAGAAGAAAAAAAAAAATTAGGATAAAACCGTTACCAAACACAATTCCCTTCCCAAAACAAAAAAAAAAAATTATCGTTACCAAACGCGATTCTACTCCCAAAAAGAAAACAAAATTCTCATCCCATCCCATTCTCATCCCACTGCTGGAATGGAAACAGAAACGGTTACCAAACGCCACCTTAGTGTTTTTGTTCCAAAAAATCTTGGAACAAAGACATAAATCTGTGAGCAATCATGGTTTTATGAATACATGCCTTGGATGTTTAGATGAACATCTTCATGGCTAGCATGTTTTTGAAATCCGCGTCTTGGTTTCCGTCACATGGGTGGTGTTTGTTAGATTTTTTTCTTTGCAAAAATTTTGGAATAGAAACGAAGATTTTTAGGAACCATTCTGTTTTCGTTTCCAAAAATTTCTCCTAAATATCTAGATATTGATATTAAACAAAAGTAGATTTATTCTTTTTCCATATTTTGTTTCTGTTCCCAGTTTTAATTTTTGCATTATTGTATAAAGTGATTCGGGAAAAAAAACAATTGTTTATGTTCTGCTTCCAATTTTTGGGAATAAGACAAAATTGTTCCCATTTGGATGAGGCATTTGAAGAAGGAATTTGATTTCAAAAAGGGATTTGTTTTCTTAACAAAAAAAGTAATTTTTGTCTCTTCGGGTACATCCTATAAAATTGGAAGGGTACAGATTTACTTTTTGGGGATATCCTATAAAATTGGAAGGGTATAGAGAATAATATGGCCTCAGCACAAGGATGACACACACAAATCGAGAAAAAATATAAATTTTATTTAAAAATATCTTGCCACCTTATCAACAATGAATCGAAAAATTAATTTCGAAGGCTTATTTTTGTAGATCCAACACCCAGTAGGAAAAAACTAAATTGGGATACGAGAATGAAAATTGCTGCCGGAGCTGCAAAGGGATTGGAGTATCTACACGACAAAGCTAGCCCCCCAGTAATATACCGTGATTTGAAATGCTCCAATATTTTGCTCGACGAATTTTATCACCCCAAGTTATCCGATTTCGGGTTGGCAAGAGTGGGCCCCGTTGGGGACAACACTCATGTTTCTACTAGGGTTATGGGTACCTATGGCTATTGTGCACCGGAGTACGCAATGACTGGACAGTTGACTTTGAAATCAGATGTTTATAGTTTCGGAGTTGTTCTTTTGGAGATCATTACTGGCCGGAAGGCGGTCGAGAACTCAAAAAATGGAGGAGAACACAATCTTGTCTCGTGGGTAAGAAAGCACTCTACTTGTCTAAGATTTTTTCCAAGTTTGGTTTAAAACTCGTACCCGAACATAATTTTAAAATAATTATTATTTATCATTAGCATTTTGTTTGTTTATTTAACTTTCATATTGCAACATCTCTTTTGAAATTAGGCAAGACCGTTATTCAAAGATCGAAGAAAACTCTCGACCATGGTCGATCCGTTGCTCTGTGGTCAGTACCCGGAAAGGGGTTTGTATCAAGCATTAGCCGTGGCGGCAATGTGTGTCGAGGAGCATCCCGATATGCGTCCAGTAATTGCTGATGTTGTCACGGCTTTGTCTTACCTCGCTTCGCAAAAATACGACCCGGAAACCCATCCAGACACCCACCCAGTCCGGAGTTCACGGTGGGTGCCACTTACTCCTCCTAGAACGAAAAGAGACAATGAAAGGAAAGGGAGCAGCAACGGAGCCGAAAGGGATTCAACAAGAAGATCGCATTAAAATCGTACTTTTGAATGCTATAGAAATTCAAAGTTTATTAGTATTGGTATTTTTCTGTGAGCGCCATTTTATTAGAAATGCTGTAGTAAGCTTTTTTTTATGAGTCCTGGTTGTTTATTTGATTTTTTTTTTTTATAGTGCTTACCTTGTACTGGACTTTGACTATATATATGTGTGTGTGTGTGTATATCGTGTTTGACATATCAGTTGATTGTATTGTATACTGGTCGTTGGATTAGCTAAAGATGGTGTTTCGCCTCGAATCCAAATTCAGATTTTTATACATTTTTGGTTGCGTAGGTTAATTGGGTTCAATTTTTTGTTGTCCCATTGTGAAAACTTCCTAAGGCTGCCACTGCATTGGGCTGAATCTGTCTTCTTCCTCTTTGTTGTGTATAAGAGAGAGAGGGGGGAGAGGTGAAATGTGTGCGCTGTAAGAGAGAGGAGGCGCATGAGAGAGAGGGGAGAGGAAAAGTGTGCACGTGTGAGAGAGAGAGAGAGAGAGCAAAGTGTGCCAGGAAGAAAGAAAGGAGAGGAAAGCGTGAGCCTGTAGGACTGTAAACGAGTCGAGGCGAGTCGAATATTAAGTGTTCAAATTTGGTTTATTTATTTTCCTTATTATTTGAATTCAAGCTAACCTCGAAATCTTCGATGGTGAGCTAGTGGTAAGGTTTATCCTTTCCAGGCCAGAGGTCTGGAGATCGAATTTCATCGGGTGTATGAGTGGATGTGCAAGTTAAATAAAAAAATAAAATTAATAATCGAATAGTTTGTGAGATTAATTGATTTTTTTAAATATTTAATAAATAATATTTTTTTTTTAATAAAAATAATTATTTATAATCGCTTCTTCAAAATTTATAAACCAAATCAAATATTTAATTTATCAGCAAATCAAAATATAAAAACTATAAAGAATCAATGTAAATTTACAAATAATCAGCCTATGATAGTAGTTAAATAGGTTAAATGAGTATTTATAAAATTAAAATATAATTGAATTATGTTTTGGAACAATTTGATATGTAAGATTGTACTATTAATGAAATTCAATAATTTATTTTACTATTTTTTCATACTATAAAATTATAATAAAATATTTTAATTTTATATTATTCGAATATTTCACTAACATTAAACGAATCAAGTTTGAACATATAATATTTGCTTATTTAACAAAATGAGTTTACTTAAAATTTTGAGCTTACCTCGTTCATTTACGAACTACTTATTGTCGAGCCGAGCTCTAATAGTTCACGAACAGTTGGTTCAATTACAACCGTGTGTGTGTGAAAGAAAGGGAGAGAGAAAGAGAGGGAAGAGAATGTGTAGTGTGCTCGTGTGTGAGAGAGTGGGAAAAGAGCGATGAGAGAAAGAAAGGAGGAAAGCATGAGCGCGTACGCGTGTGGGAGAGAGGAGAGAAGAGGATGTATATGTGAGCTAGAGAGAGAGAGAGAGACCACTGAAAGAGATCTTTACTCCAAAATTGAACACATGAATTTTCACAAAACTAATAAACGGAAGTCACACACAACTACACATATCATTTATTTATTTTTTGGATACAAATGTTTAGAAAGGAAGTGAACACTAGACCTTCCGGCACACCAGATAATCACTCGACTACAAACCTTGGGTTAAATATAAATAAAATCGTTTGAAACAATAAATAGATTAAAATTCTTTACAAATGTGGCTGGAGAAAAAATTGGATCAAAGAAAAAGGGTAGGAACAAAAAAAGGAATGGCTCATCATGTATAGAAAGATGGCTCTGTTGCCTACAACATGAAATCCCCCAACAACAATGCTAAAATTTCTTCACCAGGACATGTACAACAACATCAATGGGATCTACTTTGACTGAAGCACCTTCAACAATCACCAAGAAATCTCACATGATCTAATAATTTATATATATATAAATTGGAAAGAGTTCATTTTATTCCTCGTGCTCGGTTCCACTGGCTCCTTCATGGCCGGAATTACTATCATTAGTATCTGAAGCGTTACTCGGCTTCCCCTGTTAAATTTTTTCAAAATTTTAATGCATTTCCTAGGTTATAGCTGTATATAGAAATCAAATTTTTGTCTAGGTAGTGTTTGGTTGTTCAGAAATAGAGACCAATAATTGGAAATGGGAAAATCCAAAAGAAAAAGGCGTGGGAAAACCTTACTTTGTTCTTGTCACGCCAACCGAGTCCGAAGGAGAGAAGACCAGTCTTTTTGGCAGGCGGCTGCTGTGAAGAAAGAGCTTTCGTTTGGCCAGATTCATATTTCAAGGTAGCTTCCAACAATGATTCTGCCATCACCGCCCTCTTTTTCATCTCCGCAAGGGCAGCCATAGCCTTTCCGTGCTTTCCCTGCATGAAAATTCAACTTTTTCAAGAGAATGTTTATAATCATACTACACAAAAACTGCTAAAATCTTGACCTTTTCAATTGAATCAATTAAACTACAATAACCCAACGGGGCTAGGGCCCAACATCAATGCGGGATTCAACATGTCCCCTCTCGGGCAGGATGAATTTTGACAAACCAATGTGATCAAGAGCCCAACATTTATGTGAGATTCAACATACCTAACATCAGACAAAAAGTCTGGCTCTAATACCATATAGTAACCCAACAGGACTAACATACTCTCAAAAGATGCCTTAAAAGAGGAGGATTACCCCTAGACTTATATATAGCTCGAGATCAGGTAACACAACCGATGTGGGATTCAACACAAACCAAGTATTTCCTCAAAAAATTTAAATCTATAATAAGCATATTTTGACCTGTGAGCAGCCCAAATTCAAAATGTAAGGTGGCGTTTGGTTGAAGAGAATTGAGACCATAGAATTGGAATTAGAAATGAACCCATGTCTTCTTTTTTTTTTTTTGTATGCGTTCATTTCTAATTCCATTTCCAAAGCTCCAATTCCGAGCTTCCAAACACTACCTGAAGAGAAAACCTGAAGGATTTGCACAGCGTATCTCTGAGCGGCTGCATCTTGCTCTGCAAAAATCCGGGCATCTTCAGTTACCTTCTGTTCTTGCTCAACCCGCATAAGGACCTGTTGAAGATATATGCTTTTAAGATCATCCTGTCCTTTTCACAAAAATATTTGCTCTCTCTCTCTCTCTTTTTTAAAGGAAAGTTATGAAATTGAACCTGAATCATTGCACTCTCCTGTTCTTTCTTGTCGTGAAGGGCTTGTCGTAACTCAGCTACCTCTTGTTCCAACTGTTCAACCTACAGATGGTTGAAACATGCTTTAGAATAACAAAATTCAAGCTTTATTTATTTTTTAAATAATTCGATAGACATATTAATTGTTTCCAGGTATACCCTCGCACTTAATTGCCGTCGATTATCTTGCTTGACCATTTCCATAAGTGCTGTCTCCAATTCCTCAGCTCTGGAGAAAAAAAAAAAAAAAACACCATTTTAATAAATAAATAAAAAAACAAATTCCATTCATGTTTCTTACCGAAGTAGTTTTTTCATCTTCAACCAAGTGAGAAAAATCCAAACATGAGTACCAATATTTCTGGATAGAAATGCAAGACCATGGTAGTAGTACTAACCTAAGTGTAGCAGATCTCTTCTCCTCTAGCAAACTTGACAACTCAGCCTTCAGCCAGACCACCTGTGCTTAAGCTGTTAACGGTTGAAAACTAAAACCAATTCACAGGATTTGCTAGTTCATCTCTATTCTCTAAGGGCCCGTTTGGTTATCCTTCAATTCACAAATTGTACTTTTTTTTTTATGACTAGTCAATTTATGAATTGTTATACTTTTAACATTTGGTTGTAAGAATTAAAAACACTTAAATTGGCTAGGTAGCCATTTTAGTTCTGGTCAAGTTGCTATTTTCTCGTGTAATTAGAACAAAATATAGCTTAAACTAAAACTATTGTGTGTTTCTTTGTTCAAACAAATAATACACAAATTTGTGTAAATCACAAGTAAATGGAAAAATATACAAATCAATTCAAAGCTTGGCTCTAATACCACGTAGAAATCCATGGAGCCTCGCTCACTCTCAAAAGATGCCTTGTAAGAGAAGGATTGCCCTAGGCTTTATATATAGCTCAGGATCAGGTAACACAGGCGATGTGGGATTCAACAGATATTGACAACACATAAATGCAACCAGAGAACCTAACCGGGGGGGGGGGGGGGGGGGAAGGCTACCTGTTCTTGAAGGTCAGGAAGCGAATCCACTTCTGTGTCAATAGTTAGGTCTCCGAGAAATTCATCCGTATCAGTTGAAAGAGAGTTCGCATTCAATCTGTCTCCGTCTTTTGGATTGTGACCTGACCCTTGTTCAGTATTTGTTTCTTTTATCAATGATTTAGGATCATGCTTGAAACTATACAACTTAGTTGCAAGGCCTTTTGAGTCATTCCAAACTTTACTTCCTTTCCGCCTTTCCTCAACTGACTCAAGTATAGCTGGCCGGTGCTTATCTCTCAGCTTCTGCAGCCTGTTTTCGGTTACGGTCAAGAAACCCATGCAAGCAGTCAAAACTAGCTGGCTACTATCAAATGTTGAGCCAGCAAGGGATTGTAACAAAGCAATAGCATCCCCAGCATCTTTAGTAGTAACTACAGCAGGACCTACAAGAAGTTAACGCCATTTTTTCATCAACTCAAGAGGCCTAAATGAAGTTTTCAAACCAATTAACTTCAGAAAAGTCAAGAAAAACATTAAGGTGGTGTTTGCTTGCACAAAATTGGGGCTTTATCTTCGGAATTAGAAATAAAAGCATGTAAATCTTTAGCTTTTTTTTTGCATGCATGCATTTTTAATTCCAAATGAATGCCCCAATTAAGTGCAACTTGTAAAAACCCAAAAGGACTAACTCACTCTCAAAAGACGCCTTGTAAGAGAAAGATTGTCATAAGCTTTATATATAGTTCAGGATCAGGTAACACAAGCTCTGTTGGATTCAATAGGCCCCCTCAAGCACAAGGTAGACCTTGCCAAACTACTATGAACGGATATCGGGAGAGGCAATATCAATGTGGGATTCAACACGTCTCCTCACGCGCAGGGTGAACTTTCACAAACTATTGCAAACGGATATCGGGTGGCGCAACATTGATGCGGGATTCAACATGCCTAACATCAGACAACACAAGCGATGTGGGATTCAATATGCCCCCTCACGCGCAGGGTGGACTTTGCCAAACTACTACAAATGGATATCAGAAGGCCCACCATCAATGTGGGATTCAACACATTACCAAACGCTACCTAAGGCAGGGTTTGATTGTAAGGAACTAGAACCTCGGATTTAGAATTAGAAATGAACCCATGTTTTTTTAAGTTTTTGCATACACTCATTCCCAATTCTGATTTCAAGACTCCAATTCCACGAAACCAAATGCAACCTAACTTCATAAAAGCCAAAAAAAGCATATAGATAATGCCAGTAGGCCCATTACCATATAACTCCATCAAAGCAAGAGCAGTTCGGAATAACATGACACGATTCCCCTCAAACAGAAGCACATCCCAAACTCGAAGAACTGAAAATAAAAGAAAGCAATGAGGAAGTAATGTTTTATAACCCAATGAAACTTGATGTCAAAACTAATATGTAGCTATGAAAAATCACAAGGAAATGATCAATCCATTGGCTTTGAATTTCAATAACAATATCACAAGAACAGAACTGTACCACTTTCCCATGGAAGCATATTCACAAAAATGGAAAGGAACCAAGGTCCAGAAACCCAGGCCACCTGCAGTCCTAAATAATCCAGATGATTGACTGCAGCAGAGCCAGTTAAGGGAATAAGAAACTCCCTACTTTTTACCATTAAAAGAATGGAGAAAGATGATTATAATACAACTGCAGTAGACAAACCCAATTTAGGAAATCTTTCACGCGTCAACTCCTCAAAAACGAGTTGGTCCACCTGAAAAAATAGAACAAGTGATTATATTGTAGTGTACTTATACTGGTTGTTGACACATCACTTCATTGTACTGTACTTTGAAAATAGAACAAGTGATCATCCAGTGCTAAAGTAATCAAGTTGACTATGAAAACATATTAAAATCAGAATAATATGAGCTGCAGTAGCTAATAAACATTTTTGTCATGATCGAAAGCATACCTGCGATTCTATCATTTCTTGTGAGAAGTAGCCATCAAAATAATCATCAATAATACCAACCAAAGTCCTATGAATTCAAACGAGATTTCGATGTTAACTTGGTTGCAGTTCAACAATAGATACACATGCAAAACAAAAAGGTTGGCATTAACATACACATGTATAACACAACGATTCTTGAGAAAGGGAAAAAAAATAAAAGACAATACATGATTGTCTGAGAGTATCCTTGTATGAAAGAGGATTATAGGAGATAAACTTTGAAACTCACCAAAACGCATTTTCCTCGGGCATCATCAGCAGTAATAAGCCAGCAAAGAAATTCATTGCCTGAAGGAGTATTGAAACCAAGAATAAAATGGGCATGAGAAATATCTTCTTAAGCTCATAAAACTGTTGATCAGAGTTTGCAGGAAGTGGTGTAATACCGATAGCAGGGACTAACAAAAGCACTTTTAAGAAAATACCCAATGGCAGTCATTTAGAAGTTTCAAAGAGCCACTCAATTTCTACTCTTTCACTATACATGATAAATGAGATCATATCGAAATCCTTCCATTTCCCTCTGATGTAGAAAAGTAACAATTGAAAATGAAGAAACTGACTTTCTTTAAACGTGGTGGTCCAAGATGTGACTGCATAAGTATAACAAAGATATAAATGACTTCGTATGACCAAATTATCTACAGAAGCAACTCATAGAATTACAGCACCAGATCAAAACAATAAAGATCATACAAGTGACTAGACGAGTAGCTTTCACAACCACCGATGTATCGATCACATTTCAATTGCGTAAAAAAAGGACTCATTTGTAAGAAAAGGTGTATTGATGAAAAGGTATACAATGGACATAGTATCTTTACTCTACATATTGGAATCATAAGAAAATTTATACAATTGCTTCATTACCAATTTGACAACAAAATTCAAATAAATGCGTGGATGAAAAATAAAATTAACAAGATTCCGCAAATACGAAGGCAATATCCAAAAGAAATTCAGAAGTCGTAAACATTTTATGGATGGTGTTAATAAGTAGTAGAAAAACATATTTCATCAGTCCAAATGAAAAAAAAGAAAACATGATTAGTAAAGGCAAACTAAGTAAAGCTAAATATGCGGATGCTGCAATGTAAGCACAGACATTCCACTAGATTACATTGAGTTTCCCATCTAAAAATACAATCCAATAGCCAAATATGGGGACCTCAGGCTAAAAATTGCAAAGACGGGGCTTCTTCTCAGTTACCTGACAATACCCAACAGAGGGGTTATGTCGTGCATATGCTAAAAGCAATCGCCTTAATGAATTTCTCCCAACCTCATCCAGTGCAGGATGACCTGGAAAAGTTCTAGGCAAATCCTGAAAGATGAAAATATATTAGTCCAGCGAGAAACAAAACTTACAATGCCAAGTGAAAGAAGTAGCATCCATAAATAAAACGAGTAAACTAACATCCAGGGTCCATGCATCAAATAACCTTCTCAATCTGTTTTCTCCATTTTTCAGGCACTTCAATGCCTTTATTTGGCCCCTTAGACCCATCAGGGTTGTGACTATTAACAGTATCGCTTCCTGTTGCAGAAGTCAGCAAATCCTGGTAATAATTCTCAATCCGACGAGTTCTCACACCAACAAAAGCTTGCCATACCTAAAAGCAACAATTATACATACAATCAAAGATTTTTCTTTCATGGCAAGAATCAATGTTGCAAAAGGCGTTTTCTGCGCGAGCCCAGAGGCAGAACATTGTGGAAATGTCCTGCGCTATGTTTGGGCCAAAATGCTCACTAGGCATACGACCTAGATTTCTGAAAGGAGTCCTGGGCATAAAAATTGTGCGAAGACCCAAGTTTGGGGCGTAAGCCTAATGGGCTTTTTCAGTTTTTAGTTAAGTGAATTAAACGATAATTAAAATTAAGTTATTTTAAGTTTATAAGTAAGATTAGAATTTAAAATAACCCAAGTTTCTATTAGAAAATAACATTAAAATATGGTCAAACGTCTTGATCTTCCCTTATCTTCCAATCGAGTGATTAAATATATATCTCTAAGAATTAAGCTTGCATCTTTAGTTACTTACATTCCATTATACTACAGAAGTTTCCAATGTTTTACTAGTAACTTAGTATAAATTTTTTATACATGTTGTTTATTGTTTTTCCCCATATTATATTTTTTTCCTACTATTTTTTCCCTGGGAAGATCGGAGTATAGCATTCCTCCTCCCTTCATCAAGTTTGAAGTCACTTTGGACCCAATAAGCAAGGAACTTTAGCTCCGCGGTAATTATTATTATTTGAAGGTATTTTACAGTATTATATATTTTAAAAATGTTATAAAATCTTATTTCATGGGGCTTACGCCCCAAGCCTTAGGGCTTACGGCCCGCCCTAGCACCCGCACCTTTTACAACACTAGTAAGAATATAAGACAACGCATATAACAGTCAAATATACCTCTCCCCTGAGGTCCCTTGGCACTCCACCACGAACAAGGAACTCTAATTCTTCTTTAGAAGGAAACGAAGGTTCTGGAAACACTCCATCACTAGCAAAAGATCCATCTAGTGAAGCATTTATGCTATCAAGCTTCAAACTTTTTCTCCTCTTGACACGAAAACTCATCATGTTGTCGATGGTGTTGAGTGCTGGTCTTATCCGGGCCCAGGTTTGCACCTCAAGGGATCTTGATTGCATCGACAAAGGCACCACCTTCTCAGAGCAACTTTCGGTCTGACATTTAGAAGCCGACTTTTCTCCACTCGCTTCACATGAATCATCCCCTTCTCCAATCAGCTCCGCCCCAGAAGCAGGCTCAGTTTTCTGCTGTGTCACTTCAGAGTAGAGCACACTGACACTTTCCTCCTCAGAACATTGATGAGCAGGCTCTACATGCTGTGCAAGAAAGGCCTTCCATTTTTCTGATCTTTCTTCTTCCTCTTCCTGCAAACCATGAGCAAACAATCCTAAGCAGGTCTAGTAACACCTTAATAATTTTTCCCTCAACATTGTAAGTACATGGCTAGACCATTAACTCACCCAAACACAATCAAGATCAAAGCTAATTTGCTTGGACAGCTAACAAGATCTTACAATTTTGTGGAGATGTAATAGTTGTTTTTTGAATTTTGAAGTAATTTTCGACCTATAACAAGAAAATAATAGAGCAATCACCTTATAGATATTAGCGTACTCTCTGTATCTTTGAAGGTGTTGAGGTCTTACAGCAAATCCATAGGTATCCCTGCCAGCATTAAGATATGAAAATCTCAAAAATGCTACTCCTTCGTATAAATATATACTATATGAGAACTATAATTCTATAGCAACATATGTACCATCGTACCATTTGTGAGCAGAGGCCCCAAAGAAATACAATTTTAAACTCCACATATTATAAGCATTTGCTTAGGGACCATTTGACCGTACTTCGATTTGCAAATTGTACTAGTTTTTAATTAGTCAATTTTTGAATTGTTATAGTTTAATGTTTGCTTGTAAGAATTTAACTCACAAATTAGCTAGCTAACCACTTCAGTTCTAGTCCATATGCCATTTTCACCGAATCAAAAATATCTTGAAAAATTAACTACAGTAAAACAATTATATGCTTCTTTGTTCAAACAAACAATATGTTTATTTGATTAAATCATAGGTAAATGGAGAAATATACAAACCAATTCATCAGACTCATAAAATAGACAACCAAACAGAACCTTCAGAAATTAAAGAATTATTTGAATCTTCACCTGGAATCATTATCCAATATTCGCTTACTCAACAAAGATAACAACATGCTTCAGAAAGAATCCAATTTTACTGCCCATAGCGCTGTTTTGCATCAAACCGGGACACTAATCCTCATACCAGACCATCTAAATCACCACAAAATTAAATGATACTATGCGAAATTTCCCTAATTTTAATCCCAAACACATATAGAATTGAAACATGCTTCAAAACCAATCACCAGTAAACAAAATTACATTCGAATTTCTTATTTATCCAAGCATAAATCGACCCGAAGGAAAACCTTATTCTGATTTGAACAATAAATTAAGTAGCGAGCACTGGGCAGTGAATATGATTACTAAAAGATGATCTGTAGACAATAAATCGATGATAGTACAAAATCATGACCGAGTCAATCCGATAAAATCATAAAATTTGTAAGCCACAGCTCAAATAACATCACTAGATTGTCGGTGTTGAGGACGCGTGTAATTTTCAAACAATACAGTGAAATACCGACGCATCTATAAATGAATACATAGTCCTAGAACTTGTGTTTTTGAAGGTACCTCCTGGACTCGAAATTGGTGTAGAAATTGGAGGTACTGAGCGTCATCTGCGGAGAAAGGCTCGATTACTGGGCGCTTGTAGTCGATTGATGCGGATGATCCAGCGGCAACCCCGTTCTCTCCGGCAACTGATTTTTATCTCTCTTTGCTGTTCTGTTGACTGTGTATAAGCTCGGCAAACTTCAAAAAAAAAATTACAAGTAGCGCGCCTTTGTTTACTTTGAATGGCTTCTGACGCCGACGATCGAATATGCTAATCGGCAGGAGTCGTCGACGAGACGAAGGGGCCACGTGTGCATGCGTCTGCTTCTGCGGTATTATTTAGTTGGGGCCCCGGTCGTCTCCAAATCCAAAACTCGATTTTGATCTTCTACGGACCCGCTCGCGTCGGCAGCCCTTTTGTCTTGTTCTCCTTAATTTCTTTCTATTTTAAAATTCAAAATATATATTTATTTATTTTTCCATTTCTCAAGGTTTTAACAATAACTCAAAAAATTAAAAAAATTAAGGCCCCGTTTGATTAGTGTTCCCAACCCAACCCAACCCAAAAATTCAGGGATTGATTGTTGGGAACGCATTTGGCAACGCACAAAACCCAACCCAACCCAAAAAATAGGAATTGATTCTCAAAATCCTAAAGAAACCAGAAACAAAAAAAAGTTGTTTCTTTTTGTGCCCAAAAAACTCAACCCAAAGTTCTCAACTTCCGACTTCTTCTGCCGGCCGACCACCACCACCCGCCACCGTCCGGCGACCGACCGCCGTCTCCGGCCACCTCCGGCAACCTTCGCTGCCGGCGGTTACCTCCGGCGACCATCGCCGGCCGTCGCCTCCACCGTCTCCGGCCACCTCCGCCGCCGCCGGAGGCCGTCCGGCCACCTTGCCGCCGCCGCCGCCGCCGTCTGGCCGCCACCAAACAAAAAGAAAATTAAAAAAAAATAAAATTAGTTTTAGGATAAAATCGTTACCAAACACATTCTGTTCTCAGCACAAAACAAAAATTGTCATTACCAAACGTAATTCTATTCCCAAAATTCTCAACCCAACCCAATTTAACTCAACCCAACCCATTCCAGTTGGGTTCAAAAAAGTGGAAACACTAACCAAACGCCACCTAAGATTGTAAATCCATAAAATTTGTAAATGATAAAATTTTAAAATTTTAGATTTTGAAATCACTTTATTTACAAATTATTTGGATAACTTTTTTAAGTGAAGAACTTGATTGTATAATTTTATAATTTTTGAGTTTGAATAGACAAGTATTTGTATGTAGGATTTTAAAATTTATTAAATTTTAATAATAAATAATATGAAAACATATCTCATAATATAATTTTATTTAGTAATTTAATAATATAATTTTTTTACCTATTTTTAGTAATATAATTTTAATAATATAACTTTAATTATACATCATTATTTTAATAATATGATTTTTATGGGTATTTTACAAATATAATTTTATATATATATATATATATATATATATATATATATATATATAAGGAAGAGATAATTTTGAAATTCATATAATTACAAAATAAAAAATAAAATTGAAGTAAAATAGATGATGAATTAAAAAAATAACAAACCCTCTCTTCGAATGATTTAGAAATAACATGTGTTTTGAAGAGATTTGTAAATTTCTCTTATTCTCCTATTTTACAAATGAATGAATTTTATAATTTTCTTATAACAGTACCCAAATAAAAAATTTGATACAAATAATTTGTGAAATTCTTTGAACAAATAAAATGAAATCTCTCTTTCAAATCCCTTATCCAAACATAACCCAAGAGATTTTATTAAGTAAAAAAAAAACAACTTAAACTAAACTATAGTAATTAAGATTTTCATCCTCACATTCTAATAAATATTTTTTCTTTACCTTTTATATCAACTAATTAACTATGTTTAATCTTCAATTTACAAATTATATCATTTTACAAAATCTATAAACCTAAAAATAAAATAGAAAGTTCATTAAATCATGTCACAACCCTTGTCTAAATAAATCAATATTGTGAGTGTTTTCAATGTAAAAAATAATAATAATAATAATAATAATAATAATAATAATAATAATATTTTAATATACAATCCACATTCTTCATTTTGATATACATATTGTATAATTTAAAAAAAATACAAATTTATGAATATTCACATATGAGCAACAATAATGTTAAACGTTTACATATGTTGTTGTACGAGTTATTTGTTTCAAAGTAGTGTGAACATTCACACTAGCACGATGTTATTCCGAATGTTCACACTAATAATCTTTACTAAGGGCATGTTTGATAAAAAAATTAAGTACTTAAAACTGATTATATTAAGTACTTAATTAATTAAGTTTGTTTGATAAATGTAATTAATATCACTTAATTAATTAAGTTAACTTAAAAATTAAGTCAAAATGTGAGTAAAAAATTAAGTCAAGACCTCTTCACTTATTTGATTTTGCTTAATACACTTCATTATTTTTCACTTACAAAAATTATGTTTTGACCATTTTACCCTTAATCCCCAATGAGGGTTTAATTAAAGCTAGGATTAATGAGGATTAGATTAATTTTAGATTATTTTATAGTTTTAATTTTATTTTATATTTAAATTATTGTTATAATTTAATTTAAGCAATCAAACTATATAAAAGATACATAATATTTACATATTTTTGGGTTAATTTCTACTTTTAATTTTAATATAATTTTTTTAAAAAAAATGGTATCCTGATTTTATTATTATTATTCTTTTTAAACAATTTTCACCACACAAATTTTGTATTTATCAAATAAATAAAAAAAATTCAGCACTTAAATTTTCAACACAATTTTATCAAACAACTTTCTTAAATTTTCAGCACTTAAAATTTCAGCACTTAATTTTCAGTACTTAAATTTGCAGTATTTAAAAATTAAGTCATTATCAAACAAGCCCTAAGTCTAGGGCTTTAAGAGGATTGGTTCTAAATAGTTGAACATGCACAACACTACAAGATCATTGTGAGTATTTACGCGATAGCCATATATGTTACCTAGTGTTATACACGTTGTGAATGTTTGAATAGTTTAACATTCATAACATACAAACACTACACTCTATTTTAACGATCGTAAATATATTTTGAATATTCACATTCCCTTGTTGTAATTTGATGCAATATTAAATTTTAGATGCACTATCACATTGAGATATTATCAAGTTTTGCATGTGTAAATGAATGTCTCTTTTAATTGTAAACATTCACACTGTTGTGTACTATTGTGAATGCTTACACTATTTTGAAATAGTAATTCACGACGCATTAGATTTAATAGGTTTATCAGTTTGAACATTCACACTAATGTATATTGTTATAAAGGTATGCAATATTTCAAAATAATAACTCGTAATGCATCATATTTATTAGAGATTATCAGTGTGAACATTCACGTTATTGTTGTACTATTCTGAATGTTCATACTATTTAGAATGGGTCAAAAATTTAAAATAAAGATAAAAAATTGAAAATTACTTTCTCAATGAATAACCTAAATCCAACCTTTTCAACCATAATCCCAAGCCAAGACCAACAGGGCCCACTGCTCACCTTCGTATTCTCTTCATCGGCAAAGACTTCTTTGCGGGTCTGGGATTTAGCCCTTCCAGCGCCGATGTTCATGATGTTGACTGTTCGAAGCCTCTAGAGAACAGGATTATCGGTCACCATAAGCAAAATTATTCGATGGATGCATCAAGTACACGTTGTTCGAAGTGGAGTCGATGGTGATACGGTGGATAGTGTGAAAAAGGCTAGGGATATAGAAAGCTCAAAACAACCACCAAAGGATTCCATAATAGTAGAATCATTGACACACCGTCTACAAATCCTTCTTTATCAATTCTGATTCTATCTCTGTCGTGAATTGATCAGAGAAATCAAACATTTTCAAAAACCAACCCCATTTATTATCTTAGATTATACAGTAGGATTTTACATAAAGGAATACAAAAATTACAACCCAAATCACCAAAACTGTTCACCTCCTATCACATACACCTCTCTACTTCTTGAACTATAAAGGGCATCATCATGATATTGATCAAAAAGATAGGAGCAGCAGCGCTTATTTATACATACATTACTTCTTTTTTTTTTTTAATAAACGTTGGGGAATGGGGTTTTGAATGCTAGACCGCCTACTAGAGAGCCACACTAGATAACCGTTAAATTACAAGTCTTGGGTTATTTATACATACATTACAATCCGATACTTATATAATAGATAAACCATCTTCATATGACCGTACCACCGGCATCACTGTTGACCCTGCAACCAAACCATGTATTGACATTACAAATAAATCGACATCTTTTATACAGGTTAGGGAAGAACATGGAGGGATAATCATACCATAAAATTGATCTTGTAGTATGGAATAAGCTGTTTAGGATCGCATTTTGTCTGCTTGTAAGCATCAATCTTGTTCATCGCCTACACAAGGAGATCAAATGATTCATGTGGTAAAAAAATATGAATACAAGATGAAGCAAGTTTGGGCCAAATTGTTGATTTTTCGCTTCGATCTCCCATTATTTATATCTTTGGTAGCATTAAGTTTTGTTTCCGAATACTGGATACGCACTTCTTTTTTTGAAAAAAAAAAACTCTCGAAAACACACATACCTCGATCCATTTAGCTAGATTAGGCCTCCCCACCGTGATATCGTACTTAAAAACATCTCCCAAGAAGATCTGAAACCTCTCGAGAAAGGGTATGTATGCAAAGTCCACCTGAAAATCACAATTTTAAAGAGGATGTTTATTGGGAGTCCGTTTTGGACCCAAAATTACCTAACAAACTCCAACTTTTTTTCATGAACCAAGTAGCCCTTTTGGAATATAGGAACATATTTGTTCTTCTGAAAAGTAGTTCCATTCCACATTTGCAATCCCAATAATTTTCGAAAATATATATTCCGAAATTAAAGAGCAGTTACCATATATAGTCGATCAATTTAAAAAATTTATTACATTTTTGTCATGTAAAATTTTAAAAACGTAAAATGAGATAATTCTGTTCAAATTGTCAAGTCAACGGATTATTTAGTTCATTTGTATGTTATAGGTATTAATTGGTAATTTGTGTCAAAAAAGAAGTCCAGGCGGTTATTTTCCTTTAAAAAAAACCAATGAAACTTCCCCACCTGAAAAACTTCTTGTACCTAACATGGATTTTTTAAATGAATTTCCAAAATTATCCACATGGGTTTAAAGCTACTTACAAGACTCAATTGACCAAGAAAGAACGGACCATCCTTAAACTTCCGGAGAGCCTTCTCAAGATGATCAAAAGCACCACCTGGTAAAGAAATTATATTCAAATTCAGACTAAATGGATGCCAAGTAATGCATAAAGGGTAGCCCATGGCACGAACGCTCCCGCGATTGCAGGGTCTGGGGAGGGTCAGACGTATGCAGTCTTACCCTGTATACAGAGAAACTGTTTCTAAGATTTGAACCCGGGGACCTCCAGGTCACAATGGAGCAACCTTACCATTGTACTCAAGGCTCACCCTCGATACCAAATAATGCATGAATTTCTGAATTGTGGAACTAAATTTGGGTTAGTCTTACTAGTTTCTTTCACCGGGTCTCCTTTAAATGAAGAATAAACTATATTGTTGAAGGTGTCAGAGTAAGAGAACAGCTCTTCAGCGAACTGGTTCTTGTTAGGATCCTGAGATAATCAACATAATCGTTTTAATTGAATATATGAAAGGGATTGAATTTGAGAAGATTAATAATTCCAACATCTTACATCAGGTAATAGTTTAGGCCCTTCAAAGTGGGTGTCCACATATTTGATCAAAACTAAACTCTCCCCAATAACTTTGTTGTTGTGTTCCAATGACGGCACCTGAAAAGCAAAACTCATAAATTCGTGCAGGCAGAAATGTTGTAAACGGCGTTTGTGGGGCTCGTCCAGAGGCAGGGCGGTCCTAAATTGTTCTAGGGCAATGAGGGGGTGATTTCCCAGCTGAGCTTGCCCCCAGATGCTGTGGGCGACGCTCAACTTCGCCCTGAGCAAAGTTCGGTGGGGTTTACGCCCTATGTTTCCATTGTCGGATAAATCAAGAGAGACAAACATAATTTTGCATATGTTTGTTGTGTTCGTCTTCGTCTTAATTGATTCGCCGGTGCCAGACCTCGAAGGCTGGAGGTGCAACCAAGATTTGGGGTTGCAGAGGTTATCATTTAGATGAGGAAGCAAAGCTCGATGACGGTGGAAAAAGGAGAACTAGGGTGAAATCATGAAGTTTTTTTATGTTTTATTTGGAAATAAAGTAGTTCTCTAATGTATATTTTTTTAATTAACAAAAAAATAAAAAATAAATCCGTGCCTTCAGCCAGAATTCAAAGAAGATTATTATTTGTCGGAGAATAAATGACAAAATAAAGAATAATATTTAATAACATTCCTAAATAAGTTGACCTCATATAAAAAAAAGAATTTCAATTAAATTACTATTTATGGTTCATGACTTTTTTCATCTCATAATTTTATCTATATTTATTTTTTATATATCATTTTTATTTATTTTTAATATATTTTAATTATATATAATATTTTTGATATATTAAAAATTTATGAATCGTGGGACTTAGACCCCACACCTCATAGCTTACGCATCGCCTCGAACAGGTCATAACGTCCCATCCAACACTCCCGTCTTTTACAACACTATTCTAAAAGTTTAAACTAAGACGCCCGTTTGGTAACTTTTTTTAATAGTTTGCTTTAAAAAAGGCTTAAACCAAATGGCGACTATAGTATTATCATCCCCAACACATCCGGAAAAATTACTTTGTTTTCGGGATAAACTTTCTCCTTGTACCAAGCGGGTCTGTTTTGAAGATCAATAGGAACCAATTTGATCTTATCTTGCAATCCCTTCATTCCAAAAAATCAAAAAGAAATAAGTCGATATCAATAATTACTACCAAGAGAAATGATATAGGAATTGAGAAAATTATTTATCTATTTAGATGAATCTGGTTTATGGGTTTATACGACTTATCTTTTCTGTCATTTTATCCACAAAACCACAAACCTCCTATGTCATTTAAAAAATACCAATCACTCCATTTGACCACTTTTTTCTTATAAAAAGATATGAATGTCCTTAAAAAATATATTTTTTTATACTTTTATTTTAAAAAAAAATTCACTAGCACGCTTATTTTTAAATATACCTTTTTACCCTAATTTTTTAAACAATTACATATACCCCCAATCCCTACCCCACCTTCCCACCACCCCTGCTCCCCACTCCATCCACCACCACCGAAATCCTCTTCTCCTTCTTCCACTTTCTTCTTTCTCCTTCTTCATATTCCTACTCATCCACATCCTCCTCTGTCTCTCTCCCAGGATCTGTTGCGACGAATCTGCACATCTGTTGTGATGGCACCTGCATAGATCTGGAGAGAGGGAGAGAGCGAATGAGGAGGAAGAGGAAAAAGAAAAAATAGGAAGGAAGAAGCACAATTGGAGAGGGAGAAACAGAGAGAAGAAAAAAGAAGAGAGAGAGATCCGACGCGCAATTTTTTTTTTTAAAAGAAAGGAGTTTAAGAAAATATATATATTTTTTTAAATAGGAATGTTAGTGTAAAAAGGTAAATGAGGAAGGAAAAAAAAAACTTAAAAGGATATTTATGTATTTTAATTTTTAATTATTTTTAAATAATTAAAGATAAAGTTGTCATTATAATAGAAATTTCAGTAATTTTTTACTTATAGGGGAATTAAGTGGTTTTTGACTAAAAATGAAAAAAAGTTGACTAATATTTAACAAATGATAGAGAAAGTTTACGATTACTGGTAAAATAAATGGTAAAAACCCTCACATTTATTTGTTTATTTACGAAAATGTTAGTTTTGAAACATCATGGATTTTTCTTAATATTTTTGTTATAAATAGGGTTTTTAAAGCTTTTATTGGGCCAATGACCATGTGAATTTATTTTATGAAAATGGGTTAGTCCTAATTAATCCTAAGATAAAATTAAGGAAATAGGGACGTTTATGAAAAGAAGTAGACGAACCTTATAGTTCCTGGTAATCCATTACAAATGGGCCATAATTGATATATAACCTTCATCAACAATTTTTAGTTCCAGTCACACATCCATAATAATAAGGGATAATTAGTAATTAGTCTAAATAATGAATATAATATGTTATTAGTCTCATTTAAAATATAAATTCTGATTTAGTTCTTTAAATTAATTTTTGTTTGCGTATTAGTTCCACGTATGTAATATTAGTTATATGTACCTATGTAATATTAATTACATATTACAAATTATATGTAATTATATTACATATATTTATGTAATATTTATTTCGTCTAACAAATATTTTACACACAAATTAAATATATGTAACTACGAGAGTACACGAGTGTAGTGTGCGTACTGGATCTTGTGTTTTTTTTTTTAATATATGGGACCAAAATACGAGTTGTAATTATGTATTACACTTTTTAAAAATTAAAAATAAAATATGAGACTAATAATAAACTACTTAAAAACAACACTTTTTTAATTCGGTTTCCTACGAGGGTTCCACTTCCCACTCCTTTGGGCGTCAGACAACCGAGAAGTGTTTTTCTTCGAGCTCAAACCCTTAAATACGCACACACAGACACGGAGAGAGAGAGGGCATACTTGGTGGTGCCATCGAAAAGAGGAGGCGGCTCAGAAGTAAAATCCAGCAATGGAGGAAGAATCTCTGCGCTTCTGTAATTAAAGTTTTGAAGAAGCAAAGCACGTTGTAAACACCATTACGGGATTTAAAAGGGAGAAATAGGGAAATTGATAAAGAACTTACGGAGCTGCCATTGTTGCTTTCTGCGAATTCAAGCTTGACGTTTCGACCGACGCCGGTGATTTTGAAATCTGAGGAAGCGATCGTTGATCGGAGCTCCTTCTATAGGCGAGTACGATCGAGTGGAGTCGTGTGCCGTGACGGAGTCAAGACCTGTTTCCGGTCTAGTTTTGCTTGCGGAATCGAGACCTGTCACCATATTGCAAATTGATTATTCGTCGACTCAAAATACACTTCTATCATATCTAAAACTCAATTAATTATTCATTAGGCTTAAAATATCATTTACCTCACCTATTATTATTTTGCCAAAAATCATAAACATCTCTTATAATTTACAAAAAAGAATTTTATTATTTAGTCTTCTATAGAGACCCTATAGAGAAATCAAACCACTTAATATGAACTATTAAGCTTCCAGACCCCACTAATTCTTTAAAAAAAAAAAAATCATTCATTCTTACCCCTTGTTAATGTTTATTTACGATTTTATCATTTTGTCCTATGCAAAAAGACAAAAATATGTATACATGACGTTAATGTTAACTTAAAAGGTTATTACATTTCATGTTCTTTTTTGGGTGTCACGTTAACTCATCATCCTCATCTGTTTTGTGTGTATTAATGTTAATTCATTCATGTTTTTGCATTGCATGTTCTTTTTTTATGTGTTCACGTTAACTCACCGTTCTCATTTATTTTTGTGTGCATTAACGTTAACTCATTTTCACCACTGGACTGAGGTTTTATCGTTAATGTATTTTGTTTTTTGCTTAAATATTTAACGTATTTTACTTGAATATTTACGTGATATTTAGTCTTTTTGACTTGATGTGTGTTTAGGTTGGATTTGTATTAATGTTAATACATATTTTTGGGTTCTCTTCTGTGTTAAAACGTTAACTCACCGTTTGTAATATTTGTTTTTTTTTAGTTGGGTGTGCGTTAACGTTAATAAACATTTTTTGACTTCTCTATATAAAAATATCAAAGCATTTTGGTTTGAGTTAACATTAGTACACATTTTTCTGGAATCTTCTGTGTTAACATTAACGCATTCATATTGTCTGAAAATCCATATGTGATAAATAAAAAAACAAACACACTTACATTAATGTTAATGTATATTTTTTGGGGTATCGTCTATGTTAACGTTAACATATTTATGTTGTCTAGAAAAATATATGTGATATTTTGGTTTGTGTTAACGTTAATACACATATTTTTAGGGTCTCATGTGTTAATGTTAACACATTCATATTATTTAGAAAACATATGTGCAAAAATCACACAAACACCAACGTTAACGTAAAAAAAAAAAAAAAAAAAAAAAAAAAAAAAAAAAAAAAAAAAAAAAACATCTCATCCACTTTCACCATCATCGAGCAAAATCAATCTATATTTCAGCCCCAAACAAGAAGTAGATAGAGAGAGAAACCATGAGAGAAATCAGACCCAAACATGAAGTAAATAGAAAGAGAAACTATTAGAATATTAGATTCCACAACTGTGAACAGTGAACTCTATGTGTGTGTGTGTGTGAGAGAGAGAGAGAAAGAGAGAGAGAGAGAATCAACTGAAAAACACCAAAAATTAGGGAATTAAATGAAAATTGGATTCCATAACTAGGCAGTGAACTCTGTGTGCGTGCGTGTATGCGCGACTGTGTGAGAGAGAATTAGCTGAAAAAACTTCAAAAATCGGTGAACAAAACAAAGATCGGATTCCATAACCCAAATACCATATGTACTAAATTTTAAATGATAAACTAGTTTACTCACAACCAAACATGAAAATGTAACAATTCATAAATTAATTAATTAAAAATAATAAAATTACTTCACTAATTTAAAATAGCAAATATGAATAGACTGAACCATTTTTTTTAAGGATTTTTCGGGCTCACACTCATTTTTGTCAAACATGTTAAAATGGGCCCTAAATGATAAAGTCCATACCAATTAAACCTATTGATTTATGTAAATTTTAAGAAAACACCAAGAAATAACTTTTATAGAATTTACTGTGCAACAACTTTCTCAAAATTCTACTATAAAGTAACTATTTACAAAAATTGTTGTGCAACAATTTTTCAAATCACCATGAGATGTTCGTCACAAAGAAAGAGAATAACACAACAATGCATTAATAACTCTAAAATTACTTTCAACAACAAAAAAAATTAAATCACCCTTGCAAAAATTAAAATTGACATATTTGAGAAACAAAAACAAATAATCATAAACTAATTTTGATGAACAAAACTGAAGAAAAAAAAATTGCATGCAACAACTTTCACAAATTTTTACAATGAAACAGTGTTTTAAAAAGCGGATCGGTCCGGCCGGTTCAACCGGTTAAACCACACACTGGTCCAAGTTCTGGTCCGGTTATCCCTTGAAAACCGTTTTAAGGGGCAAAATCGGTAAATCGGCATGAACCGCCTGGTTCAACCAATAACCCGGTGAACCGAAACAGTTCTGAGAAAACTGGCCGATTTTTCAAAATTTTGAATGCATAAAAACAAAAAAAACTAAAACAACTTATTTTTTCTTCCCCTTCTCCTGATCTGCGCCTCCCCTCTCACCCCAAACCAAATCACGATCTAAGCCCTCCCTCTAACAAAAATCAAGCCACGATCTGAACCACCAAAACCAAATCGCTATCTGCAATAACTGTCCATTTTCGTCGTCGTCTTTGGTCCAGCTCATGCCGCCGTCGTATGTCGTCATTTGTCCAGCTCACGCCACGGTCGTTTGTTGTCCATGGTTCAACTCACGCCGCCATCTTCGTTTGTCGTCCATGTTTCAGCTCACACTACTTGGGCTTGTCCTTGTGGCGACGGCTTTGCAATGGATAATAGGGTTTGTTGTAGAGAGAGTAGGAGGATAGAGAAAAGTGGGGATGATTTTAGGAATATTATTATTATTATTATTATTGGTTTTTCAATGTATATATTTTTCATTTTTAATAATTTATATTTTTTTTAAAATATTTTATTTTTAATGATGTAATTATGATATCATGGTTCAACCGCGGTTCATCTACCGGTTGAACCAGTGACCCGTGATCCAGTGACTTTTCCAGTTCAATGACTGGTCCGAATTTAAAAACGTTGCTATGAAATAACTTTTTACAAAAATTATTATGTAACAATTTTTCAAATCACCACGAGATATTCTTCACAAAGAAAAAGAATAACACATGTAGTTTTCCTTAAAATTAAATTGATATATGGACATAGTGAGTAAATATGGATCTTGGGGCCCATTATATAAAACTCTTTTAGGATAAATTATATCCAGACCAACTTATGTCACCTTGAGTAATCACTTTCCAAACGTTCTTAAGAACACACTCACTCTCAACGAACCAGTGTATTGAAGATTGATTTTAAGATTTAATTCCTGTAATATAATGCAAAATAGTCGAACTCTGATAATGAGACTAACACCTCATGAGTTTGAGTGAACCATCGAAGTGACTACTGAAACAAAGAAATTTTCAAATACCAACCACATTTATTATCTTAGATTATATAGTAGGATTTTACATAAAGGCATACAAAAATTACAACCCCAAACCGCCAAAACTGTTCACCTCCTATCACATACACCCCTCTCTACTTGAACTAGGCATATTGATCAAGAAGATAGGAGCAGCAGCACTTATTTATACATACGTTACAATACAATACTTATATAATAGATGAACAACTTCACATGAACCTATCACCAGCATCACTGCTAACCCTGCAACCAAACAATGTAAAATAAATCGCCCATTTTTCTGACACTGTTTAACGAAGAACATGGAGAGATATGATGGTAATAATTGTTGATGTACGAGGACAATCATACCATAAAACGGGTCTTGTAGATTTCGACAACCTGTTTAGGATCGCATTTTGTCTGTTTGTAAGCATCGATCTTGTTCAACGCCTGCACAAGGAGAACGAATGATTCATGCAGTAAAAAATGAACATAGAATGAAGTTGGTTGAGGCCAATTTGATGAATTTTTGCTTCCATCTACTTTAATGATTTTGGTAAGGCTGGAATTTCATCAATGATCCCATCACTTAATTCTTGATTATCCCATCACTTAATTCTTGATTAACTTATTCGCACGCTAGAAGGTATTTGACAAATACCACACCAGTATCCCAAGTTTTTTCCTAAATTTTTTACAGATGTTAATCAGAGAATTGAGAGCTGGAATCATTGACATTTGACAAAATTACAGCATTATTAGATTTCTTAGGGTGCGTTCGGCGTAACGGATAAGCTTCCTTTTTTTTCGGTAAAAAAGAAAAAAATCTGGAAAACTAAAACTATTTAGGATACAATTTTCATAATTCTCAATCAGTCGTATTTGTATTTGAGCTATTTTGAAATATTATTTTTCTAATATTTAAAAATATTTGTTTAATTGTTTATTTATTTTTTCTCTCTCTCCCAACTTTTTATGATTTTTTTCCACCCTCTTCTGTCTCATACTATACATTCTTAATCAATCAAATTATCCCACCTTTTCTAACATTAAAAAAAAATTATTAACCAAACTACGCAAGTTTCCACATTTTTCATTGAAAACTATTTTTAAACTAATCGAAAAATGTTTCGAATTCTAAACCAAACAGGCCCTTAATTCTCGAACAATCAGTAATATCAAATGAAAAATATCCAAGTTCTCCTACGACACACATACCTCAATCCATTTAACCAGATTAGGCCTACCCGCTGTGATATCGTACTTAAAAACATCTCCAAAGAAGATTTGAAACCTTTCGACAAAGGGTATGTATGCAAAGTCCACCTACAAAATCACAACTTTACTTTTAAAAAAAAAATCAAACAAAACTTCCCCAATTTCAGGCAACACACAAATTTACTAGGGAACCCCAAACGTAGCATTTGGTTTCATGAAATTGGAGCTTCAAAATCAAAATTGGAGGCTACAATTTCTTACAACCAAACACTACCTATGCTCATAGTATCAAATATTATATAAACAAATTTTCTTGTACCTAAAATGGATTTTGTTTAATTAATTTCTAAAATTACCCATACAGATTTAAAGCAACTTACAAGACTCAATTGACCAAGAAAGAATGGGCCATCGTTAAACTTCTGAAGAGCCGTCTCAAGATGATCAAAAGCACCACCTGAAAAAGATATCATATTCAATTTTATGGATTAAATCAGTGCCAAATAATGCATGAATTTTCAAAAAATTGGAACTAAATTGGGATTAGTCTTACTGGTTTCTTTCGCCGGGTCTCCTTTAAATGAAGAATAAACTATTTTGTTGAAGGTGTCAGAATAAGATAGTAACTCCTCGGCGAACTGTTTCTTGTTAGGATCCTGAGATAATCAACATAACCCTTTTAGTCGAAAATATGGAAGGAGAAGTATTGAAGGGATTGCATTTGAGAAGATAATTCAATGCCAACGTCTTACATCAGGAAGTAGTTTAGGCCCTTCAAAGTGGGTGTCCACATATTTGATCAAATCTAAACTCTCGCCAGTAACTTTGTTGTTGTGTTCCAGTGATGGCACCTAAAAACAAAAACTCAAATGTTTTTTTTCCAATTATTTGAGGAATTGATTTCTCCAAACATTTAAACTAAGACACCATTTGGTTACCTTTTTTTAAGTAGTTTGTTAAAAAAAACTTAAAAAAGTATTACCAAATGGTGGCTATGGTATTATCATCCCCGACACATCAGGATAAATCAGGAAAATTACCTTGTTTTCCGGATAAACTTTCTCCTTGTACCAAGCGGGTCTGTTTTGAAGATCAATAGGAATCAATTTGATCTTACCTTGCAATCCCTGCATTCCCAAAAATCAAAACGAAATAAGTCAATATCAAAAACTACTACCAAGAGGGCCAATACGAGAAAAAACGCATGCTAGCAATGATCTCTTAAAGGGTGGGAGAACGAGATTCGCTAAACAAATTCTTGAGATCAGTTATGAATACATTTCTCTTCAATAACATCAACTATATTAAAAGTGAAACTCCTTAGTCCTTACACCCTCCCACCTGAGAAGAAGGCAAGACCCTAGGGATTTAGGTGCCTAAAGTAAAATATGAACTAGGATACTAATTTCTAGCAATTTAAACTTTGAACTAAGATTGAGTTGTTTTTTTGTTAATATATTTTTTGTTTAGACAAAAAAAAAAATGATGCGCCTGCTGAGTTAGGGCCCAAAGGGAACGGGTTGTTAGCTTTGCCTGAAATCACCTATGGAATTAGAAGGTGGATTCATGTTCCAAGCTAGGGCTGGTGAGACGGGTAATGCCAAAAAAAAATATAACATGGAACTAGCACAATATTATTATGTATGAGTTTAGGATCATTATCGTGTCAAACACGAAAGTAAACACGTATTCCAGGTTTACCTGCTAACCCTATAGTTGACACAATAAATTTAAATTGTGTTTTGGGTTACCCATTGACAGATAACATAATAAGCGGCAAAAACATATGAAATGAAAAATAGAAAATATTATAATTACAATGGTATTTTTTTCAATAAAATGTGGTAGGGAATTTCTTAGGTAACGAGACTGAAAAGATAAGGAGTATCTCAGTTTCAGATATTATTAAAATGACATGAGATATCCCTGATATTCGTCGAAATGACAAGGGGTATCTCATGTTTAAAAAACTAATTAATTAATTTATAAGGCATTTGATAAATAATTTGAATTATTATAATTTAATAATTAAATTTAACTAATAGGATAACAAATTTATCATCAGATTATTTTCAATCTTATTATATCGTGTTATGTTGTGATACGATAATCATCGTGTCTTGTTCGGGTAATTTGTTTAAAAGATATGTTATGGTGCCACGTGTCATCACAATCGTGTCAACAAATGATCCGACATGAAACATAACTCGATGACACTAATTGACAACCCTAGTAAAATGAAATATAAGAAATATGAGATGAATAGCAGACGAACCTTGTAGTTCCTGGTAATCCACGCTCGCTGTGCAAATGGGCATTGATAATTGATATACAACCTTCATCAACAAATTTTAGTTCCAGTCAACAAATCGAAGATCATAAACCACCAAAAACAATGGAAAGAGCATCAATTACAGAGAGAGAGAGAGTATACTTGGTGGTGCCATCGAAAAGAGGAGGCGGTTCAGAAGTAGAATCCAGAGATGGAGGAAGAATCTCTGCGCTTCTGTAATTAAAGTTTTGAAGAAGCAAATCACGTTGTAAACACCATTACCGAATTTAGAAGAGGAAAAAAGGAGAAATAGGGAAATCAATAAAGAACTTACGGAGCTGCCATTGGTGTTTTCCGTGAATTCAAGCTTGAGGTTTCGACCAACGCCGGTGATTTTGAAATTTGATGAAGAAATCGTTGATCGGATCTCCTTTTATATAGGCAAGTACGATCGAGTGGAGTAAGCCGTGACGGAAAGAGAGCCTCGATGGAGAAATTTCTGGAAATCAGTGGTTGTATGGTAGTAAACGTGGGGACGCAATCTTTGACCGTTCGATTGGGATCCTTCGGGTTGAAATTGGTGATTTAGCGTCATCATAGATGAAGTTAACGGGGAGGATGATTGCATTGTCGACCGGCTTTGGGGTGGTGCGGTGGGAACACGTCAGCTGTGACGATTAATTCAAGGGAAACGTAATCGGCCCAAGCGCCTGATTCCACGTCTCATTAAAACGTCCACTGGAACACTAGTATTCATTTTCACTTTTGTTTCTTTTGAATATTAGGTTGACAATATCCACAATCCACATCCATTGAATCTAGACAAAAATCTCTAAATCCATTAAATTTGTAAATAATAAAATTTATAAATTTATAAATTAAATTTACAAAAATTAAATTTATAAATTTTTATTTATAATTTTTTTATATGGATAATTTTTTTAACAAAGAATTTAATTATATAATTTCATAATTTTTTTGTTTGAATAGACAAATATTTATAAGTAGAATTTTTAAATTTATTAAATTTTAATAATAAAAATTGTAAAAATATATCCATAACATAATTTTTATTTATGAATTTAATAATATAATTTTAGTTATACATACCTGATGGTGGTAGATTTAATCATAGGTCACTTAGCAAAAAAGCTCAAGGAACTTGTTCATGGAATTGGGATGTACACAGGCCGCATGGGCCCAAGTCTACCATCGTCAATGAGCTTGAACTCCCAGGGAGGGAGAACAAAACTTTCGAAAAGCCTGTAAACGCTTAGAGCCCAGGACCTGCTCGAAAGTCGAATAACAAAAACCACTTTTCACATTTAAAAATTTACTTGATCCGCATAATGTTATAATACCATCTATTTTAATAAACATTTTTTTCGCATAATTTATACAAAAATATACTTTGTCAATTTACATAGAAGACAGTACACTCACCTTGATTTTTGCGCTACCAAAAACATTGTCACCGAAATACTACACGGCCAACGACTCTTGTGAATCTAATAGCGATAGGGCCTAAATTAATAATTTATTTAAAATAAACCTAATATGTAATACGTGGTCCTAAAATGCACCATTTTCCATTACCCAATTTTTTGATTCTACGAAATTACTACACGCCCAATTTTCTATGTTAATATTAACTGTACGAAAATTATTATGGTAACGGGTACAAAAATTTCGTATGAATAATTTAATTTGTAGAAAAATATTAATTGACTGTTAAATTTTTTATTAGTAGACGAAATACTAAAAATTGTCGTTTTGATGAAATTTATAATTTTTATTTTAAACTGTATTCTTCACAAATTTGATATATGTATACTTATTATATTTCTCGAACCCATGTATATATATTTTTGACATATAAATATACATGTATATTTGTCCGCATAGCTAGTTTCATAAATCGAATGTGTGATATGGTTTATTTTAACACACACACATATATACACACACACTAAAACCATAATCCACCGACACTTCTTCCTATTGTTTTTTTTCTAGATTTGGATAAGATCTTATTTTTTTTTTCATCTTCTTCTTATCCACGCGTGGATAAGAATAAATTTTATTTATTTATTATTTTTTTAATTATATATATATTTGTCCCAAATTACATTAACCTCCCTAAAATATCTTTAAGATATCATTTAGGCCCAAAATTTAAAATTAATATTTTAAAAATAATAATTGACCCCTAAAATTTTTAAAATACATATTAAATGATACAATGCACCCCATTATTTTCTAAATGTTCTAAAATACAACTAAAAATTATGTATGTGCAAGAACTGGGCTCTACAATCCTTCCCCCCTAAAAGAAATTTCGTCCTGAAATTTTAGTTACCTTGAACGAATAAATGCGGATATTTATTCATCATCCCATCTTCTCGCTCCCACGTCACTTCTTCCACCAAATGACTGCGTCATAGCACTTTTACCAGCAGAATCGTTTTCGTCCGCAACACTTGATTTTACGGTTTAAAATATGGACTGACTCCTCATCGTATGTCAAGTTCTCTTTCAATTCGATTGGTTGAGAAATCAACACATGCGAAGGATCTGGCACATATTTTCTGAGCATCGATACGTAGAAAACATCATGTAATCTAGACAATTTCTAGTGGTAGTGCTAGTCAATAAGCCGTCATGCCAACCGATTCTAGAATCTCGTATGGCCCGATATACCTCGGACTTAGCTTCCCCTTTTTTCTAAATCTCATTATGTCCTTCTACGAGGATATACGTAAAAACACATGATTACCCACTTCAAATTCCAACTCCCGCCTACGCTTATCAGCATAACTCTTCTGCCGACTCTGAGCAGACTTCAATCTTTCCTGAATCACTTTCACCTTATCTGCCATCATCTGGGCTATATCCGGCATCAATAATTTTCGTTCTCCCACTTCAGTCCAACAGACTGGAGTTCTGCATCTCCTGCTATACAATGCTTCATATGGTGTCATCTCGATTGTCAAATGGTAGTTGTTATTATAGGCAAATTCCATCAACGTCAAATGATCGTCTTAGTTACCAGGAAATTCTAAAACACAACCCCTCAACATATTCTCCAACCTCTAAATCGTACGCTCTAACTGGCCGTCAGTCTGAGGATGAAAAGTTGTGCTAAATTCAACTTGGTACCCAAAGCAGCTTGAAGACTCGGCCAGAATTTTGACGTAAATCTTGGATCTTTATCTGACACTATAGAAATCGGCACGCCATGCAGTTGGACAATCTCGTCAATATATAGTTTTGCATACTTGTCCAAGGAGTACGTCGTCTTTACAGCTAAAAAATGAGCAGACTTGGTGAGTCTATCAACAATCACCCAAATGGAATTATGTTTCTTTTGAGTGCGAGGTAATCTCGAAATAAAACTCATCGTGATATGTTTCCATTTCCACTCTGGGATAGGTAGAGGCTGTAATAATCTACTTGGACGTTGGTGCTCAATCTTGACTTGCTGACAAATGAGACACCTGGCAACAAACTCAACAATTTTCTATTTCATTCCATTCCACCAATAGTGTTCTCGTAGATCCCGATACATTTTGGTACTGTTTTGGTGCATTGCGTATGCTGAGCTATGCGTTTTCTCTAAGATGTCTTTCTTTAGATCGGCGTTATTAGGCACACATAGTCTATTCTCAAGCATCAAGGCGTCATCATTATCCCTGACGCGATAGTTGGCTTTGGGACCACTCTTTACTTCGTCTCTAATGTTTCCCAATTGGTCATCCGTTTTCTACGCTTCAATGATACAGTCGATTAATGTCGATCTCAAAGTCAAAGTCACAAGCAACGCTACCGTCTGACCAACCGCCAACTGGACTCGCAGAGATCTCAGTTCAGCATATAGGTTAGTTTAAACAACTTGAAGATGTGCAATTGAACTTATCGATTTTCGACTTAGCGCATCCGCTACAACATTAGTCTTTCTAGGATGATAGTGAATATTACAGTTATAATCTTTGATTAACTCTATCCAACATCTTTGCCTCAGATTTAGTTTCTTATGAGTAAATAAATATTTCAAACTATGGTTGTCAGTGTATATCTCGCATGTTTCGCCATATAAATAATGTCTCTAGGGTTTTAGGGCAAATACAATCGCTGCCAATTCCAAAATCATGCGTCGGGTAGTTACGCTCATGATTCTTTAATTGTCGAGAGGCATATGCAATCACGTGACCATGATACATCAGTACATACCCTAGACCCTAGTGTGAAGCATCACTATAGATCACATAGCCACCGCCTTCTGTCTGGAGAGAAAGTATTGGTGCAGATATCAGTCTATTTTTCAGCTCCTAGAAACTCTGTTCACATTTGTCGGTCCACTCGAATTTTCCTTGCGGGTTAATCAAGTCAACGGGGCAACTATAATAGAAAATCTCTGTACAAACCGATGATAATAACCCACCAATCCCAAGAAGTTTCGAACCTCGGTCACATTTTTTGGCCTTTCCCATTAGACAACGACTTCGACTTTCTTTGGATAACCTTGGATACCATCTCCCGAGATAACATGCCCTAAAAATACCACTCTATCCAACCAAAACTCACATTTACTGAATTTTGCATACAACTACTTCTCACTCAAAATCTGTAACACAATCTTGAGATGCTCTGTATGTTCTTCTTTATTTTGGGAATGGATCAATATATCATTAATAAACACGATAATAAATTGATCTAGATAGGGTTGGAAGATCCGATTCATTAAATCCATAAAAGTAGTAAGGACATTCGTCAACCCGAATGGCATAACTAGAAATTCATTATGCCCATACATCGTACGGAACACCGTCTTCGACACATCACTGTCTCTAACTTTTAGCTGATGATATGTTGATCGAAGATCTATTTTAGAAAATACCCTGGCCTTCTGCAATTGGTCGAACAGATCATCAATTCTAGGCAATGGGTATTTGTTACGAACCGTCACCTTATTCAACTGTCTGTAATCAATACACATCCTCAGCGTACCATCATTCTTCTTTACAAATAACAATGGGGCTCCACGGAGAAACACTAGGTCTGATAAACCCGCGGTCCAACAGATCTTGTAACTAAATTTTCAGTTCCTTTAGCTTAATAGGCTCCATACGATAGGGTGGAATTGATTTGGAAGAAGTTCCTGAAAGTAACTCGATAGTGAATTTAATTTTCCTATCCACTGGCAACTCTAACAATTCTTCTAGAAATATATCGAAAAAATCCCTGACCACTGGGATATCTGTCACATGTACTTCATTCTTATTGGTGTCAATCACATGCGCGAGGTATCCCTGGCATCCTTTTTTTAATAATTTCTTGGCCTCTAGGATTGAAATCAAACTGACTGGGGTAATGATTTTGTCCCCCGAAAATACAAACTCTGGCTTGCTTGAGACCCAAAAAGTAACTTCTTTTTTAAAACAATCCACTGTAGCAAGATAGTCAGATAGTAAATCCATACCCAGTATCACATTAAAATCGTGAATACTCAAGGGGTAATAGATCCACCAACAATTCTCTATTACCAATACGAAGCATATTGTCTTTATACGTACTATCTATCAACACAGACTCGCCTATAGGAGTAGAGATAATGATACTATATGACAAAGAAATAGAAAATTTGACTTCATGCATCATAAAAGTCGCCGAAACAAATGAATATGTAGAACCAGGATCAATAAGTATAAGTGCATCTCTATCATATAAAGACATGATACCTGTAACCACATTCGAGGTAGCCTGGGCATCTTGCCTGGTAGTAGCAAATACACAACCTCGAGTCGGAGGTCTACCAGCTAATCCTCTATCACGTCCCTGAACACTGCTAGGGCCAGCACTACCCACACTACTCGTAGAGGATGCAGATGTAACAGCGGATTTCAGACAATTTGGAGATATGTGACCCGACTCATGACAATGAAAACATATTGGACCCCCCATGGGATAGTCCTTAGCAAAATGATCTGGTGATTCACATTGATAACATACAGGTATCCTGGCTCGACTAACCAGCTGACTCCTACTCTGTCCTTGCTAGACAACACTCGGTCTGGATACATTCTGCTGTCGCCCGAAGTATAATTGTCGTGGACCCCGGTTCCTAGCAGATTGGTCGGTTGTTGGGGCCCAAGCAAATGGTGATCGAACTACAGCTCCTCGAGAAGTGTTACCTGAATATCTGTTAGGTGACTCGAATCTATTCTTTTTATACTGCTCGTGGTTCTCAGCTGCTTCTCATATATCCTGCTCTATTAATTTCGCCATGTTTACCAATTCCACATAGCCTTTAATCTGCCTGTCCGTTAGCTTGGAACGTATTTCTAGGTCGAGTTTTTTCTAAAATCGTCTACATCTTGCCTCTTCTGTTTTCACCAACTCAAGAGAAAATCGGGACAGGGCATTGAATTTGATCTCATACTGCAGAACGATCATCTTTCCATGTTTCAGTGATATAAATTCCTCATCCATCTGGAACCAATAGGATTCAGGAAAATATTTTTCATTAAACACTGCAATAAATGGATTCCAAGAAATCTCATCCCCTGGAACTGAAATTAACCTCTTCATTTTCTCCCACCAATGTTCAGCCTCTCCTTTCAACTGGAAAGTGACAAGAGAAACTCGGTTGTCATCGGTAATTCCCATTGCCTCAAATACGTGCCCTCACGTTCCTCAACCAATTCTCGGCATCAGTTGGACCGGCAGTCCCCGTAAAAGTTGGGGGTCCAATTCCTTGAATCTTTTCAAGAGTACTATCTCGGACGTAGCTGTTTCAGTTTGATCTTTCTGGCATTCCGTCATCTTTGCCTGTTACTTTGTCAGTTGTGCAGTTGCTTGTAAAATTTATTCAACGACATTCAAGCTTTCCTATGTCCTATCCCTCTTCCCTTGGGGTCTAGTACTCCCAGTACTTTCATTTTCACGCTCCATACTCAAGATCTGAAACGAAATTTAATAAGCAACAGGGCCAACAGACAAATGACAGTGCATGACGAAAATATACTATTTAATCCAATAAAATAACTACCACCCACGTGCCAAACCTACCTATCGACACCTTATCTTATGGTCCACTATTGACTAGACAATCTGGCACATCTACAGAACTTATAATCTAAGCTTTGATACCAAAAAATGTCACACTCCTCCCCGGGCCCCCATCGCCTAAGGTCAGGCTTGATATCGACTTGACGTTATCTGACCGATCAACAAATATACTTATACACACACACACACATACACATGTACTGCTATACATTTTTTTTTTCAAAAAATATATTTACCCATTCCAAAATTTGGGAATACACGTGTCCCAATATTCACAATAAAACCACAAAAATTGAACCTTCCACAATTCATATCTATCCAGCCAGCCCTCCAAAGCGACCCCATCTCTTGACTCTACCTAGTGCTAGTAGCGAACTCACTCCTAACTGCGATACCTTAAACCAAATATTTTATCGATGTACTGTCTTCATAATATAAAAATATTTCATGGATCAAGCATAGTTATCAAATATCACTTTTCAAAATATAATATAACCGCATACCATGCCGAAATAAATTTCTGCTGTCATCATTACAATAAGATAATATATTTAAATAAACCAATCCAATAGTTCGATATATAATAAAGTACTGCACTCATATTTTCTACTAACCATAGGATCGTTTTACCTCACGATCGGGAGTTACGACAGTCCCGTAACCTGTATAATTGTGCTATTTAAAGTAACTATCAGTGTTAGGGCCATTTAATATCCCCAATAGTAGGGGCAGCGACTCGCAAGATTTGCACTCCTGACAAGTCCACATATATCCACTCTGTATAACTTGCCTAACAGGTAATAACAAATATCCACCCTGCAGGACTTGTCTGACAGATAACAACAAATATCCACCTTGCAGGGCTTGCCTAACAGGTAACAACAAATATCCACCCTACAAGTCTTACCTGACAGGTAATCCACATCTCGCAGAACATGCCCTCGTAACGAGAAGACAACTATGACATAGTCGGATAATAGAAACTACTTTTTACATTTAAAAATCTACTTGATCCGCATAACATTATAACATCGTCCAATTTGATAAACATTTTTTTTCCCACAATTTATACGAAAATATACTTTGTCAATTTACATAGAAGACAATAAACTCACCTTGATTTTTGCGCTACCAAAAACACAGTCTTCGAAATACTACACGGCCAGCGGCGCCTGTGAACCTAACAACGATAGGCCTAAATTAATAATTTATTTAAAATAAACCTAATATGCAATGTGTGGCCCTAAAATGCACCATTTTCCATTTCCCAATTTTTTTATTATAAGAAATTACGACACATCCAATTTTCTATGTTAATATTAACTGTACGAAAATTATTATGATAATGGGTACAAACATTTCATATGAATAATTTAATTCGTAAAAAAAATTAATCGACTGTTATAATTTTTATTAGTAGACGAAATACTAAAAATTGTCATTTTGATGAAATTTATTATTTTTATTTTAAATTGTATTATTCACAAATTTGTTATATTTATACCTATTATGTTTCTCGAACCCATGTATATATGTTTTTTACATATAAATATTCATATATATTTGTCCGCATAGCTAGTCTCATAAATCGAACGTGTAATATGGTTTATTTTAACATGTGTGTATATATATATATTTCCTAAATTACATTAACCTCCCTCAAATCTCTTTAAGATATTATTTAGGCCCAAAATTTAAAATTAATATTTTAAAAATAATAATTGACCCCTAAAATTTTTAAAATAAATATTAAATGACACAATGCACCTCGTTATTTTCTAAATATTTTAAAATGCAACTAAAAATTATGCATGTGGAAGAACTCGGCCTTACACAGATGCTGTGACTCTTACAAAAAAAACATCCTTGCACCCCATCCACCTTATACCAAATTATGGCAAATCCAGAAACCATACTCCTACTCAAGAACCCATTTTTTTTTTTTTTTTATTATTATTATTGGAACAAATATAGGAGGTAGAACATAGAGTGGAAGTGTTTTGGACCCTGGAGACGATAAGAGTTGTGACCAAGATCATCGAAAGGGGGCCATCACAACCCCTATTTCTGGAGGTCTATGAGGAGCCAATACAGGCGTGGAAGGAGAGCCTAAGGAGGTGCAAGCTATTACTCGGGGTTGAGAGACTCTGAATCACTATTGAGTTTCCCTCGCAAACTAATCAATGACGATTCTGACCTAGAACTACATGGGTGCAAGCAACTCAAATTTATGGAATGCCTTCAAATAACTCAGCAGAAATCACCAACTTGTCATGCTGGTTCTCTTTGGAAAAAAAAATAGAGATTTTCAATTTGAAAAATTTCTTTAACAATCAGAGTTTCACGGCATCCTCTCACGTTAACCCACAAGGCAGAGCGAGGTCTTTAGATTTTATGGATTCCTGATAAGGTCTGGGTTCAACAACTTGCTACTACCAACCAAGCTATACATCCAAGGATCAGGAATAAGAACTTTGCGGAATAGGTCCTCTCGGCTGTGTATGCCAGCCCTAACCCTAGGGTGAGGGATGACCTGATGAAGGATCTCGGCCATACTTCCCAATATTTTGTGTAATACTCCAGAAATTTATATTTTTAAAAATATTATTTTATATAAATTTAATACTTCCCAATGAATGTCGCGGAAGTTGATTATTATATATCATGATATTACATCATTATTGTTGGACATACAAGAATCACTTATTAGGGAATTGAGGGGACATCATTTTATTGTGACGGTAGCTGTGAAATTTTATTTTGGCTCAGTGTGCAGTTATATTTATATTATATTTTGAAAAGTGGTGTTTGATAAATATACTTGATCCGTAAATTATTTTTATATTATGAAGACCGTATACCGATAAGGTGAGTGTGTTGCCTTCTATGTAAATTGTCAAATTATATTTTAGTATTAAAAAGTGAAAAGAAAAGGTTTATTAAAATGAATTACTTTATAACGTGATGCGGATCATGTAGTGGATCATGTAAATTTCTAAATGAGGAAAGTGATTTTATTATCCGACTATGTCATAGTTCGTCTCGTTAGGAGGACATGTCTTGTGAGATGTGATTGGTTCTTATAAGAGGGTATGTCTTGTAGGACGTTATGTTGTGACCTGATAGGAGGACAAATCCTGCAAGTAGTTGATATTTGTTGTTGTTGTTATTGTTGATGATGATGATTATCATCATGATATGGTGGTTTATATCACGTGTTGGCTCATATCATTAGAGATATTAAATGATCCTAACACTGATTGCAACATTAGATTGCACAGATGGACAGGTTATAATACCGTTATAACTCCCGATCGTGAGGTAAACGATCATATGTCTAGCAAGGAAGTATGACATTTTATTATATAAAAGTGAGTTGACTTGTCGATTTCAATTTGATTGTTCTGTTATGATGATATTTTTGTTGGGATTCGGATATTGCCCAGTGTTGCTATATTTGGTTGGAAAGTCGATTTTGATAAAAACACTTGATCCATAAATAGTTTTCGTATTATGAAGACAGCGCACTGGTAAAATATTCAAATACATATTGGTCCACTACTAGCGATAGATAGGATCAGAATATAGAATGATTGTTGAGATTCTCTCGAAAAACTTTATATAGATATTATTGTCATTTTTATCAAAATAGCGCAGCGGGAGCGTGGCAGTAACTTCCGATTATTATTGTTTTGAACAAAATTTCGAGAACGAAATTTATTTAAGGGGAGTAGATTGTAATATCCAGAAAATTTATATTTTTTAAAATATTATTTTATATAAGTTTAATATTTTGGGTCTGTTTTGTAAATTTGTGATATAAATAATATTTGATAATTTTTAGAGTTAAATGTTAATTTTAATTTGACTTTTTAAAATTTTTGAGAGTATTATGTTATTTAAAATATACTTTTAATAATTTTGGGATATAATTAATTTTTTTTTTATTTTAAAAAAAAATATTGTGTCAATAAATAAATGAATAAATAATAAATTACTGGTTTCCTTCCCTAAGTCAAACCACATATATTATAATAATAATAATAAATAATATAATCTAATGATCATTTGTGTGTTTATTCATTTGAGTGTCGAGGAAGTTGATTATTATATATCATGATATTACATCATTATTGTTGATGGACATAGAGGAATCACTAACTAGGGAATTGAGGGAAATTGGGTAAGGGAGGTCACACTTCACGCGAAACAAAGAAAATGAGACAGAGGAGAGAACAGAAGAATAAGAAGAAAAAGAATTTCTCTACTAATCATTAATCTAGATTTCACATACCATTTCTAACTCGTTTATACTATAATAATTGTTGTTTTTCATAAAATAATTATGAATATGTATTATGTGAATTATGTGAGATACACGTTTATATATTTATTTGGGATTTGATTATTATGTGTTTATTTTGAGATTAATTGGATACATGTATTAGAGGGGTTGAAGTTATACTAAGCGTTGACTCATAACTCTACAGTTTTGATTGCAGAACTGGTGGGAAGGAAATTGCACCAAAAATTATATAAGAATTTTGATTTGTAATAAATGTATTTTATTATTTACTGTTGTAAAATTGAATCGAAGAATTCGATAGTTATAATTATCGCCAGAATTGTAAAATTTCTCATATTTTTATTAAATAAAATATTAGTTAAATCGTTATCTATGACTAAATTGGTATTGACATTTCTTGGATTTGGATTACTAAATTATTAAATTGTTATCTAAATATTGATTAAACTATTACTAAAAATTACAAATCGATAATTATAATAAATTTAGTTTGTATTTCATTTTTTTTTATTATTATTATTATTATTATTTTTAGTTATTCATATACGTGACCTTACAGATAAAAAAAAAAAATTGGATTTGGAATCAGAATCTAGAATTGGATTCGAAAAAATAATAATATTAGATTTTATGAGTAATTGAATATAATTGTCTTTGTCGCATTGTAGAAATTCTCAAATTTACGAGCTAAAATATTGGTCCTTCGGATTTAGCGTTAATTCTCCAAGGGGAGAAATCTAGTGGCGGCCCTGAGAAACCGAACCGTTACATTTTGCCTTTTCCTAAATAACCATTGAGGATTTTTACGATATGGCATCCCAATCCGAGAAATCAAGTTCTTACAATTCATTAGTCATTGTGAGAATCAATAAGTTCAGTGCGAATACAGATAAATGAGGGCTAGTGGACTTGGGGTCCAGTGGACCCAAGTTTACCTAGTCTGGTACCAACAGAATTGGGATCCATATTGGGAAAAGATTGGACAGAGCAATGGTTGGATAATATTATATAAGTGTTGGCGGAAGTTTTGTGAAGATATTTTTTTTGTATTTTGTGATGTCGTAGCTCAAAGTTAAATGTTCTTAGTTTAAGTGTGAGTGTGTTTAAGTATAAAGGGAATTTACTCAAATGAGATTATACGAATTTGACTCTCACCTAAAAAGAGGATCAGGATTAGTGGATTAATTTCTTGCAAGAGCTCAGGGGAGTAAATATAGACAAGAGTACCATGCTGAACTACTATAAAATCTTGGTGTCAAGTTTTTCTATCTCTGATATGTTTGTGTGTGCCTAGACTAAGTGCTTTCAAACTAAAGTTAAATCAGATAAAATTTGAATATGTCTTATCAATCGAATTAATTTTAAAATTATTCAATTCATCCCATCTTGAGCAGGCCTTTAGACCAACGCATTGCAGTTCTAAAATTCTATTGAGTAAAATTTTTGGCTTATGTTTATATTTTGATCTATAGTTTACTCCTGTCTTTCATCTTCTATTATATTTTTTAGCGAATTTTTGTGAGCACAAAAACACTATGGAGTTGATATTGTTGTAATCTAAGAGAATGTTTAGAAGCCACTTTGAGCCTTTGAGGGGTTTGGTTTTTAGGAAAACAATTAGAATTTGAGTAAATCTTTTTACTCAACAAGATCGATTTTTTTAAGATCTTTGTTTATCATTGATTGAAGAACTTAAGAAAAAAGCTCAGGGAGAAATCGAAAGAGAATCACTACGACAAGAGATATGAAGAATCAAAGGAGTTGTCTTTGAAGACGAGAAGGTGTGATCTTACCTACAAGAAAATCATGTGAGAACCTTGAGAAGTCATTCTCAAGTTTTTGAACGGCTTAATTTATCTTGGAGAAAGAGATCAATGAAACCAAGGGATGAACTCTTGGTTGATGTTAAATGTTGATTAATCTTAAGCGTAAGAGTTCTGATCTTCACATGGAAAATAAGATCAAGATAAAAGTCGATTAGAAATCTTTATGAGATTGAAGAAGTACACGTAGATAAGGTGTCTTGTCGAACTACTATAAACTATTGGGTCGTTTGGTTTGATTTTTACTCTCTCTCACTCCTTTCATTTTCCATCTTCCATTTTACTACTTGTTTAGTTTTCCACTACCTGCACCAACTCTACCAAGCAAAGCCTTATTCACGCTAAACCCCTCATTGGGTTATATTTTGGCCAACAAAATATAATTGAAAAAAAATTAAAGATTACTTTTTTAGGACGTGTCCTTTTCTTGTGACACATTTGCGGGTAATACTTACTTTTCAAATGACAAAGGGAGTATAATTGAAATTGACCCATTATTTTTTTTATACTTAATTTCTAGTACTTTTTAGGTAATTTCCACTACAAGACCACACCTCATTGCGTCTTCATCGTCCTCCGCCGTGCACTACCAAGTATTATATCAATGAAAAACATGATCATCGTTTAATAATTTTAGTTACAATTGTTACTTCATAAAATTTGGAAGAGTACAAATGTAAACTTAAAGCATATTTGATAATCACTTAAATTTTAAATGTTAAAAATTTTAATAATTAAAATTATAAATGCGAAAGAAATTAAGTATTCAATTTTTTAATATTCTTAACTTCAAAAAAAATATTTTTGTACAAATATTTATTCCTAAAATATTTTTTACAATTTTATTTTTCTAAAATATTTTTTCTGTACAACTTTCTCTCTCTATTTTTTCTTAATTTAACATTTCTTCATTTATAATTTTTTTGTATATAATTTTTTTGTGAAATTTTACAGTATTAGTGTAAAATATTGGTTGTGATAATTAGATATTAAATGCTAAAAAATTAAGTGAATCACACATTACTCAAAATTTTGAACAATTTTTTTAAATAATACTTATTTATTAAGGAATTGTTTAATTTTATTATCAAATAGTATTTAATTTATTTAATTTTAATTATTTAATTGCATCAACCAATTGTACTACAAATATTGAAGGAATTGTACAAAATTTTACTCAACCAAACGGTACCTTTTTTGTTTCGGGTGGGATATTGGGGAATCTATTGATAGAGATCAAACAACACCACTTCTATTGATGATTGAGAGTGCCAATACTAATACCAATACCAATACATATGCCATGGCATGCCAACCTTGCTATATCCAGAAATTATTAAAGTATGTTCGTTACTCATCCAACCACCCCTTCTATCTCATTTTATTTATCCGATTTCAATCCCAAGTTTAAAATTCAAAATTGATCGATTTCAAACTTTAAAACCGGGATTCGAAATCTCTAAATTGTACGCCGAACGGGTCGTTAAAACACAAATTTCCTCATCTTGAGCCAACTTGAATTGCTTGCCTTCTCCCCATTGAGAATTGGAGCTTCTCTTTAGCATGCCTCAGGGCATCAAGAACATCTCTAACGGTTGCATCAAGAACAGCAGGATCAATCATCCTCTGTTTTTCTGGTAAATTGATTGGAACCAATGCCAATGAGTTATCAACGTCTTGATCTCGGTCCTCATCGTCTTCTTCATTAATCTCATTACCTTGATATGAAGAATTAAATCTACAAACACCCAAAAAAAATCAAACAGATCATCCGAATTTGATTCTCAAAAACAGAGTATACTCTGTTTGGCGTTTAAAAGACCCAAATCGCAGTTTTAAACTTCATATATATTGTGATTGTGCTAATTGTTTTAAGGCAAATTGAAATTTTCACACATACCCATGATCATCTACCTTCAAGCCATTGTTATTTTGGGCTGAATCGACCCCACTGGATTCTTCAAAATCAGCTTGTCTCATTGAATTTTCTTGATTTGAACCAGATTCCGAAGCAATATGGCTCAAATTTTCTGATTCGGTGTCAGATTTTGAAGAGTTTGTGATGGGTTTTTTGTGTTTTTCTTGATCTGCTGGTGGTGGCCTAGGGATTGAAGAAGCTGTGGATGATACAGAGGAAATTTCAGTTTTTGATTCCTCTGAAGCTACAGATATGTTCATGGAGTTCAGCTTCTTGGTTAATAATTTCAGCCTTTTCTCTGCTCTGTTCCTTGATTTCCTCTCTTGTTTCAACTGGTTCTCAAGCTCAATCAGCTGCATTTTCATCCACACAGAAGAGAGAGAGAGTTCATAAAACACTCGAAATCATGAATTTTGGAAAGCTTCTCAGGTAAACCCCCTATTTGTATACTATTACCAGAAAACATTGTTTGAATGGCTACCATAAAAAAATTCATACGAAACTTGAAATCGTTAAATTTACAAAGATATAAAATACCAAAAAATCCTGATTCAGCTACCTTTTTGTAACACTCAAAATTGAAAATTTTTGAAAGGCTAATACTCAAAAAATTCACCGCTTTTGATAGCATTACTAGAAAGGATTATTTTAGATAACTGAATAAATTAATCGGAAACTCAATATGTTTTTTTAATCATGAAGATGCAACAATGGTAACATACTATTCAAAATCTCTCTCTCTCTCTCACCGACACACTCACAGAGATCAAATGAAAGATGGGAACTTTATAGTGAATTGGGAAAGAACAATTCATTCAAGAAGTAAAAACAATCTAATCAGGAATAAGAAACAGTGATAAACAGACTATTCAAAACATCCTCTCTCTCTCTCTCTCTCTCTCTCTCACACACACACACACACACACACACACAGACAGAGAGGAGAGAGAAACCTTGTTACCCAGTTGCTCAGCATTCTCTTTGGCAACCCTAGAAGCCACTCTCTCCGCAAGCAATCTCCCTCTTAAACACTCCACAGTCCTCAAACCATCATCTCCTTCCATCTTCTTCTCACTGACACCCAAAACCCCATAAATAAATTCGTAAATTCGTCAAAATAAGATACCCAAATCACGCCTCTGTGTGTGTGTGTGTGTGTGTGTGTGAGAGAGAGAGAGAGAGAGAGAGAGAGAGAGAGAGAGAGAGAGAGAGAGAAAATTGAAGCAAAACCCACCTCCATTTTCCATCTACATTGGCAGTATCCATCATAAATTTTATCTTCCTTCTTAAATATCTCTGCAGCTTTGCTGATTTTTTGCTGAAGAATAGTACACAGTTTCAGTAGAACTCCATGGAATTTTTAAACATGACCTCTACTTCGCCTGCTGCTATTGTTTCAGATCAGAGCTTAAATAATGCCAAAAAATAAAATATCATAGATTAATAAGAAACTGATTTATTTATTTTTAAAAGAAAAATATTTTCTGCAAGGGGACCTTGTTTATATGCAATAGCAGAGCCAGAGATGCTAAAAATTACTTTAAAGAACAAGAGTTGGAGATTGCAGAGACAAGGCCCACCATAAATGGGCAATTTATGTTTATGTATGTATATATCCAGTCCAATTTATTGCTTAATACTTTTTTTTTTTTTGGGGTAGAAATTAATATTGACAGGTATAAATTTGGGATTTTGTTTTAGCATTTTTGGTTAGGAGAATCATAAATGTGTATAATTTTAAATATTTAACTGCATTTATTTATAATTTTGATTTTTAAAATTTTAAGTTCGGGATTAGAATATGATTAACATCTTCAGTTGATCCAGTCAGAATACACGAGGTGGTATTCGTTGAGTTGGTGTCCTGGGGTTAATATTTAGTTATGTCCAGTTAATAGTCCCCAATCAAAGTCCTTGAAGTCCAAGCAAGTACATGCACAAAGCCCGCCAGGGGTGCCCAGCGAGATACCTCCAGCATGAGAATAAGAGCTTAGGGAAAAAATAATAATTCAAGTCTAAAGCAAGACCATAACCATATGCATTTATTGTTCTACTATTTATAGGTGAGGGGTCAGATTACCTAGGAAAATTAGGGTCTTCAGCTTGAATTAGCAGCATAATACAACCCGTGGCGAATTGTACGGTGTGATTAGGCATTTGGGCCTAGGCTAGAGGCCAACCAAATGAGGCACATCGATCCACCCCACTGGGACCAACGAACAACCACCCTAGCCTGTCCAAACCTCGTAAGACGATTGGTGGCGCAAAAAAACTATCTCACTTCCCACCACCTTAGTCTTCGATGCTCAAGAGTGGAGGCAACTGATGAAGGGTATTTTTCTCGGTCGTCTGTGAATCGCAAATTAAGCTTTAAATAAGAGAAATATCGAAGCTTTCCTCTTTCGAGAATGTCAAATTGGTCAAACGCTAGAGAGTAGATATGGTGCCAGGCCGGTGAGATTCTCTGGACATCTCATTTCATCAAGATTATTTGTGTCGATATTGCTAAAGATTTCGGGCTCCACATGTCACCGCACACCGCACAAAGTTGACCATTAGCTTCGACTGACCAACCTGTTTGGGAGTCGCCCAGAGTTGTCAAACACCGACTAAAGACTTTTTAAGCTGAGCTCTTTTTGCTGACCCCGCACTCCTCGAACTATCCCGGTCCGCCAAGGACCGAGCGAGTTGTCCAACCACTAGAGGGGAATTAGCATCCTCATTGGTTGGGTCATGTCTCTTGTTCATCTTGACAGGTCCATGTGCCTCATTTGGTTGGCCTCCAGCTCAAGCCCAAAAGCCTAATCACGTGACTTTCCATATGATCTGCTACAGGCCTAATTACATAACTAATTCGAGTTTACGGTTTTAATTTTTGGGAATTAATCCATCTCATCGCCTATAAATAGTAGAACAATAAATGCACCAGGTAATAAGTATGCTTCTTACTTAAGATTCGACCTTCCATTTTTTCTCCAAGCTTTTATTTTCACACCGAAGAGATTTCTTAGAACACACCCCCAACGAGTTTTTGTGTCGATCCTTGCTCAGACTCCAAAAACTTTATATGAGTATTGTTCATCAACAGAACACTAAAGGTTGAATCTAGGACATAAACTCAACAAAGACAATCGTGTGTGTTTTGATTTTCTTTAAATAATAAATTATTAATTTTATTGATGTGTAATAAATAATAATAAAAACTAAAATGTGAAAATAACAATCAAATGTAAAATTTAAGAGTGCAAGGTGGAACTAAACCTATATTTTTTTTATTTTTTTTTGAATTTGGTGGGAGATGTAAAGGGTTTTTAAATTTTGAAAAATAAAAAATTAAATAAATTGTTGAGGGGGCAGCTTCTGGTTAAAGATATGTCACGTGATGTATCAATGCAGGGGCCCACCCAATTTGTTGCTCTCACACTAAACGTCTGTAGAAATGGACAAAAATGTACCCAAAACGGAAAATTGTATTTTTCTGGGTCGGCTGCATAATTAATGTCCACGGCCTACCGCTAAACTTTAAAATATGGGGGAAAAGTAAATACTACGAAAATTGTGGGGGCTTGGAGCAAATAATTAAGAACCAAAATATTGGGTGAGAGGATATGGAATGATTATATTAATGTGTGAGAAAAATATATTTATAGAGATATATAGACATATACTAATACAAGAACATATTTAGGATATATTTGGTTGGAAAGGTGAAAAAAAAGAAGGGAAAAGGGAAATGAATTTTTTTTTTTTTATTCTTTGTAGAGAGAATCAATTTTCTGAATATGTTTAGCTGGAGGAATATAGAAGGAGAAAAAATAATATTTTGTGTGTATTAAAAAAAATAGAGTTTTTTTTTATTATATAGTCCCCTATGGAGAGACCATTGAGAAGAAAATCTTTTTTATATGTTTGCTTAGGATTTAGACCTCCTCGTACAAGGGGTTTAGTTTTCAGACCTCTGACCAAGATAAGACGAGCGGCAATGGACGAGAATACTCCTGTTCACTTCGACGAGCCACCTAGACGGATCGATTCGGTTATGCTAAGCGACAAAATAGAGATTTTCAAGCTGATCCAAATACACGTACGACATTCCTTACACAGGGACGGGAATTTTGAAAAATATTCCTTTCAAATTTGTAGGCGTTACAGAGATTGTAAGAGGTGAATATTCTGAAACGACGGCGACGACAATCGGAGAGGGATTTAAGATGAAGCAAGATCAGGTACTCGATTATTTTCATTGAAAAGTTATATAAACTAGCTTAGTCTCATTTTTGGGTTTTTTCGATGTTGCTACAACGTTTCGGCCTTGTTTTTCGAGTTTGGACGATGAATGAATGCCCTATTCTTTGGGGGGAGGGGAAGGTTTTTAGGGACGATAGCATTGCGTGGACGTTAGCATGAATTAGTTAAACTTTGTATCATGGACGTAGTAACAATGTGAATATATTAAAAACATTTTCTCTCAGGAACGGGTGTACATGTTAACGTTAACTCACATTTTTTTTTTGAAAAGTAAGATGATGCAAACTACACAGGATACTCGTTTGTATTCAAGTTATACAATCGAGTTGAAGACCTTTTTTCGATTTTTTTTATTTACCTACAATTGAGTTTGGACGATCAATGAAGGCCCTGCTCTTGGCGGGCAGGGTGGGGGGTGGGGGGAGAAGTTTTTTGGGGACAATAGCATTGCGTTAAAGTTAACATGAATTAGTTAAACTTTTTATCATGGACGTAATAACAATGTGAATATAAGTAAAGACATTTTCTCTCAGGAACAGGTGTACATGTTAACGTTGACTCACATTTTTGTTTTTGAAAAGTAAGATGATGCAACGTACACAGGATACTCGTTTGTATTCAATGAAAAGTTATACAATCAAGTTGAAGACCTTTTTTTTTGGGTTTTTTTATGTACCTATAACGTTTTCGACTGTTTGTTTTTTTTTGAGTTTTTTGTGACGAATGAATCCCCTGTGGGTGACGGACACTGTGTTAACGTTTACTTGCATCTTGTTAATCTTTTGCAGCATGAACGTAATAATAATAATGTGAATATAAACGAAAGACACTATTCCACCAACTTGTGTAAATGTTAACGTTAACTCACATTAATGTTAGCCTGGAAAGGGGGTGTATGCCGTGATGATAGTTCCATTTCCTTTTTCTTTGACAACCATTGTTAACGTTAACACCAATGCACTTGTTTTCTGATTTTTATAGAGTACGTAAACATTAACATATAATTATGTTAACGTTTAACAACAGAAACTCATTTTTGCTAGACTGTTTATATTTCAATATCGGGGATGAATTCTATTGGTTTTGCAGATTTACTGGGGGGGCAACGGCGACGTGCATATTTTTTATGTGCAAATTTGATGGTTACTCATTGGGCGTCAAAGTGGATGATGATTTCACGCACGGTTCTCTTATTCAAAGCGTGTTGTCGCGGTGGGACGTGTTGAGGGATGTTTCATTCGAGTTGTTTTATTCGATACCAGGGCATGACAGGGGCCTAATATCATGTCAGGATGTCGTAGAGGTGATGGTTAGTTTTGCATGAGTAATGAAGCTTGAATATATGGGGTTGGAGATAAAGATGTGCGGAAGCTGTAGTAGACCAAGCGACAGGCGGGGCAGCATGAACGGGAATGAAGACCTGTTGTCGCTTCTCTGCCCATTGCCTAAAAAGGCATTATTGTCCGATCACTGGGCTGAAGGTCTTAAAGAAGTCGGGTAGATCTTTAAGGGTGGAATACCGAAATTTAGAGAAGTACTAAGGAAATAGGCTGTATAAATGGGTTTCATATTTCAGTACATAAAGAATGACAAGAAGAGAGTAACAACTGAATGTTCATTCAAGGAAGAAAGGGGGTGCAAATGGAAAATGCACAGTAGACTAGGTGAAAGCTATATATTTTTTTATATTTGGGAGTTTTAGAAAAATCATAGTTGCGGCGCTGCTTACATTACGAGGAATGAGAAGATAAATTCCAGTGTTGTGAAGTCATGCCTCATAGACTTAGTTCAGAATACCCCGTCCACTCGCCCAATTGACGTTACAGTGAGGAATGAGAAAATGAATTCCAGTGTTGTGAAGTCATGCCTCATAGACTTAGTTCGGAATACCCCGTCCACTCGCCCAATTGACGTTGTTCACACCTTTAAGAACAACTACGAGATTGAGATCCCATACCACATTACATGGAATGGTGTAGAGAAAACTTGAGATGACTTGTATGGCAACCACAAGTCGCCTTACAATCAACTGCGCTGGTATTTGGATGCATGTATGCGGACGAACCCAAGAAGCCATTTGGCGTTGGATTATGATAAAGAAATGGGGCATTTCAAGAGGCTGTTTGTATCGTTCTATGCGATTGCGCACGAGTTCAATTATTGCAGGCTGATGTTGTTTCTTAATGGGACATTTCTGGAAGGTAGGTACAAGGGGTGTTTGTTGACGGCTAGCGCAAAGAATGGAAACAACGGTAATTTGTTAGCGTGTTTTATGTCATGTAACTGCATAAATTAGCTAGTTAACATTAAAGATCCGCCCAAAAACGTCTTTAATTTTTCAAGTGCATTAAATGCAATTAAACCTTTTTTTTTTTTTTTTTTTTTTTTTTTTTTACATTTTAACAGTTTGTGTGTGTGGGGGGGGGGGTTGATAAGACAAGCAGGTCATTTTTGGGGGGCAGACATGGGAACATTAACGTTAACGCATATTAAGTGCCCGTGTATTCCATGTCGTTTTTGGCATGCTGAACTGTTTTTTTTTTTTTCATAACTAGACAAGTCTTTTTCATGTGGCATTCGCTGTTGTTGATGCGGAGAACGACGACAACTGGTACTGGTTCATGACCAATTTGGCAAAAATTATGGCGAACGAACGTGTGTTAACATTCATTTTCGTTTGATACAGTGGCATTCTTGAGGGCGTTCGGAAGATGTTCCCTGATTGTTTTCATTCTTATTGTTTGAACCACCTGAAAAACAACCTAAGGGACAAATTAGCGAGTTTGAAAGAGGCGTGGAAGGAGAAGTTCGTGCATAAATATTCGATAATGGCGTATGCGATGACGCTTAACAAATACTATTAGCTGAGGGGAAAATTAAAAGCAAAAAGTATGGGGCGAGTAGAAAATTTCCTAGAGGATGTTCTACCCATCAACTTCTGCAACATGTTTTTCAAAGGCAAAAGATACAGGGAGATGTCGTCCAACCTAGCGGAGGCATTTAACGTATGAATTCGTGATTACCGGCACCTGTCGATCATATTGATGGTCGACAAGATCAGGTGCAAGATAATGAACCAATTATTAGTGAGACACGCCAAATCATTGTTGATGACAGGGTTCCTATGCCCAGTACGGGATCAGATGCTTGCGCGGCTGATTAGTGATAGACGGACGCGGAACGCTGTCGAGTGCGGCAACAGCGTATATGAAGTGCACTCGCCCCTATCCATGCTGGTTGACGTGGAGAAAAAAATGTGCTCATCCTTCATTTGGCAGGAGAACGGATTCCCGTGTGTTCGTGCTTGTGCGGCGATACAAAAAAGCGACCAGAATATATATTCATTTATTGAGCCATTTTTCTCGACGGAATATTACAGAATAACCTATTCGGAAGGTATATACGGCATGCCCACTATCGAGAAACCTGAATGGAATGCATCGGAAGCTGTAATCATCCCCTCCCCCCAATTACAAAAAAACAACCTGGTTGATCGAAGAAGAAACGCATCCCATCAAGAGGTGAGATCCCAAAAATAAAATGTAGTAGATACAAAAAGCAATGGGCATCACAACAGGAAGACATGCACCGCTGCAATCTAAAGCAATTATTCATCATTCTTTTTCTTTTGTGGTTTTGCTTATGATATGTTTTACATCTTGTTACATGATTTTTTTTTTTTTTTTTTTTCGGGTTTCACTATGTTTTTTTTTTTGTAAGCAAGATGAGCAAACAAAAAATGAGTTTTGTTTTTGTGCAACACTTAGAACGTGTAAATCATACATGTGCATTAATGCACATTAACGTTAACCATCCCTATCTACAAGGCAAACGTATTTGGTTTAACGTTAACGCAATTACAATCAAAGCGTCAACTTTTTAACGTTTTGTCTGATTATTTTTTCATTACAAAAAACGTAGTAATCTAAACATTTGACGCACGTTAACATTTTAACGCTCACTTTTTCCAGGTTACGTTAACATTAACGTTCACGTTTTTTGAAACATACATCATATTATTTTAATGTTAACGTAATTTTAAACACAAGTGTTGGGAGTGAAAGAAGGGCACAAAATACCCTCTAGATTAATGTTGAACTCAATATAAGTACGGCTGCAGTACGTTCCAATTTTTTTAACGTTAACGGAGTTGAATTCAGCAAGTAAGAGTTAGAGAATTACCTTTTTAAACTTAATGTTAACGCATAAAGATAAAGACAAAAGAGTATGTTTACATTAACGTTAACGCATCTTAATGTCATGATGTTTTAACGTTAACGCAATAAGTAAGAATCAAGTAATTTCATTTTTGGTTAAATTTTTGGTGTTCTCACTGTGCACCCTTTCTTTTTGGTATTAACGTTAACGCAATATACTTAACATGTGCAGTGCGTTACACATTTTTTTAACGTTAACGCAATTGAATTCAACATGTAAGAGTTAAAGAATTACATTTTTAAAGTTAACGTAAACATATTAAGATAAAGGCAAATGAGTTTGTTTACATTAACGTTAACGCATCTTAATGTCATGACGTTTTAACGATAACGCAATAAGCAAGAGTTGAGGAATTACAACTTGGTATTAACGTTAATGCAATAAGCAAGAGTTAAGGAATTACAGCTTGATATTAACGTTAACGCAATAAATTAACGGATGCAGTATGTTACATAAAAAATGAATCAAACAGCAAAATATATACATTTTTAGATTTGTGTCTTGTATCATGGAGCAACCTTTTCTCCAGGACGGGGTGTGCCCTGATCTAGTTGGATTTTTTCAACATTGTCGCGCCCCGTTGGGACCCAGCCATAGTGCGGATGGTTCAATAGAGCATGTATTACGTCTTTCCGGACACCCCGTACATCTGCCACCGACAGTTTTTTTGTGACCAGCATGTTCCCAACATATTGTTTCATGATGTACATAACAAAAACGCCGCAATCGGTTCTGAAAATAGGGGTGGGGTGGGGGTGGGGGAAGATAAACAGATGGGAATCATAAATTTGTGCAGACATACGATTTTTTTGCACGAGTTTTGGACGGGTGAACTTACGCCCCCCTTTGTTGCAGGGAATCGGGACATTGTTCGATAGGTGCATCGCCCCAATCGAACCGTATTTCCATGTTGATATGTCGCTCAATAAATTTTCTCTATTTAGAATTTAGGTTAGTAAAATAAAACAGAGCGTAGTTCTAGACAATGAAAATAGGTCCTGTTAAATCACATACCACTGCAAGCGCATCGTTATAATAACGATCATTGGTGTTATTCCTAGGACGGATGGAATTGTAGAACGTCTATTTTTTCGCATGTATGTCCAGCACCATCACAGTCCAGTGATTAGGTCATGCATGGAAACCGTGAGTGTTCATTGGGAACACAACGTACTGATTTTGTTGGTTGAACGTAGTGTTGATTGTGTAGTAGATATCTTTCAGGAGGTTCTTGTTGTTGTCTCTCATAACATTCTATGATGTTTTGAGTTTACATTTTAGCACGGTTGGAGAAAAAAAAAAAAAAAAAAGATAATATATGATAGAGCATCTAATTTTTGCTTACCCATATGCATGCTAGTGCGAATCTAGTTTCGTGCAATAACACGATTGACGTTGCCATCCTCTTTTGATTGAGTCCTCTAATTTCATCTTCCAAACACTCCCCGAATGAATCGATAACCTGTGGGGTGGGAGGGAAGGGGAGGGGTGGGAGGAGGAGACAATAACATTAACGTTAACGCCATTATTGCATAATGTAAACATCATTTTACGCAAACAGGTTTATGTAATCATTCAATCAATTATAAACCATAAACATTACATAGTTGGTTTCATACATTATCGAACACACGTCGCTCCATGAGCATTCATATTACATCGCCACATGTAACTGTGGCCAAGGGTTTCCCGCCTCCAAAAACGAATGTCCTGGGACATTATCAAAAACAATATATCACATGGTTAACAAACATTTTCTGGAAAAACTATTTTTTAAAGTAAATTGGCACTTGAGTTAAAATGTGTTTTTTACCCGGGACCCTCTTTGGAAATCACTTGCAACTTCTCCCAATCGTCATCATCAAGCATCATACTAACGGCCGTTGTATTTCAAGTCGGTAGTTTTGCATTGTCTTCATACATTGTTTTCGGTGGGATCTCATCAACACTAACTATGTCAGTTTTTTCTTTTTGCTTCCCATTCCCTTTCGTTTTTGGGTAGACAAAATCACTCCCTTGTTTCTTCGGTTGCCTTTCCTTTTGCCTTACTCGACCAACCATGGAGCTAACCTTTGGCGTTGCCCCCCATGTGACATGGGAACCAGGATTGGTGATGTATCATCAGGCGCGTCTGTTGGCATGACCATAGATAGCGGTTCAGGCTCTAGGACTGCGAGTGTGGTAGGTGTACCTTCCCCCCCCCCTTTTTGCAAGTGGGCTTTCAATTTTGTCTGAAGGTCCTGTATTTGTTTATTAAGCATCACACGCATTGAAACGTCGTGTTTGGCTATCTCTTTCTTCTCCTTTCTCAACAGTTTGTTGATTTCTTGCTCTGCTTTCAAGTCAAATGCAAGATCATTATATTTCTTATTCATTTCCTTAGCGTCACCAGCATGTTACCGATTCAACGTTTTGATTGTCTTTTTCAGCGACTCCACCTCATCGGCGAGCTCGTGATATCTCCGCCCAAGGTCATCTTTATCTTTATCGACGGGGGCCCCCCTTATATTTTTGTGTCACGTCGTGTACGCTAATTTCTGTCAGGATATTCGCCTTCTCCCCAATTGATTTCGCTAATTGAGTAGAAAGGTCAGAGAGAGAATGCTCGTAACTTTCTTTTGCTTGCAACGACGATACTTTTAGATGATCAATCTCTTTTTTCTGCTCGACGTTGGCGGCGGTAATGCTCGCAATTACCTTATGCAACGCCGTAATTGTCTGATCTTTTTTCATTTTTTTGGCTGCGAACTCACCCTGCATGAGTTCGATCTGTCTGTGGATGTCATCAACCGTAGGTATGTCGGTAGACGGTGGTCCAAAGGTACCCCCAGAAGGCATGCAACATTCACTCTCAACAGAGGCGGAATCATCCCCCAAATTAGTTGTGGTTTGAGAGGGAAAAACAGAAGAATGATTTATGAGGGGGGGTCATATACCGCCCTATGATGTCATCAATCATTGAATCATACGTTACATCAATATCAACGCCTAGATCTTCATTCTCATTGACCAGGGTATCTTTCATTGAGTTATCGCTCTCTTCCTTTAAAGCAATCCCCATTTGCAGCTCTGCCAAAGTCTCTTCAGTAGGTTGGTCTTTCACCTGGGATACGTGATAGTTAACTCAGCACCAGAGATAGTATGGAGAACATAAAACATCACCAAAACATCGAAACAACACGTTAACATTCAGGCATATTAACGTTACTCTCCCCTTAAACAAAAAACTTAAATGCGTTAATGTTAACACAATCAGATGCATTAACGTTAACACATTCCAGATATCTCATTGTTATTTCTTCTACGGTAACATTAACTTATTTTTTATATGAAAAAAGGTCGACTATTAAACTCCATAACGTTAACGCAATTTGGCAACAACAGACACGTAATGTTGGTGAAAATAATTAAGACACATGCGAACCAAAAAAAAACCTTAAACGTTAATGCATTTTCTCTAGGACACAATCACATGCGTTAATGTTAACAAAAAACTTAAATGCGTTAACGTTAACATAATCCCAGATATCTCATTTTTTTTTTTCTTTTATGTTAACATTAACAGTTTTTAATATGAAAAAAGGCCAACTATTAAAAAAAATTACATAAATGTTAATGTATTTCTATGGGACAGATGCGATGTGCTACCCATGAATGTTAAAGCACAACACGTTTTTTTGATTACCTTATCAGCTGGCAGGAGGCTGATGTGAATGCCCCCAAGGTTTGAAGAAAATGTGGTGAGGCACCATCTCTCCAAACGTGGCACGCTATGTTCCCTGCCCTCGATGTGGTTCACCAACGTTGTGTGCTCGCACAACCAATACTAGAGAAACAAAAAATTGTACGATGTCAAGCAGTTTCCATAAACAGCACTTATTAATTTTTGGAAAACATTTCCGAATGATTGTGTGTATACCTGGAGAGCAAGCATGCACCCCGTGACTGACTGGGGTTCCATATACAACTTCTTCAAGCTAGTCTCCAACTCTGTGAATATCGCGTCAGTCCAATTGTAATTGGTCATGTCTTCAATCGTTTCAACATAGCAAACTAACCATTTCGGGACCTGCTGCCCAGTGGTTGCAAAGAAGCATGTTATCATCAGGTGCAAAATGACCATACTCACAATATCTTGTATCGTTTCATCGTCTGTGGCATTGATATTTGCTTCCACAAGCGATCTCAAATACGCAACACTGAACCCGCGGTCTGCAAATGTTAGTTTGGACATAAACGGAGAGTCGGACTTTGTGTATCGACTCACAACAACAGGTTCTTCGCTCGTTGTTATACTGAATATTAGTTGTATGTCTAGGGGGGTTATCCGGATGAACCTGCCCCCAATCCTAACCCCCCCTCCTCCCGCGAAGGGTTATAGCACCGGATGATCATCTCGATGAGATCATTATGTTTGTGGATGTTTTCGAGAGTCACTCTTTGCTCGTACAATATCTCAAACAATTTTGCAAACGGGGTCCTCGCCAAAAGCGTCTTATGCTGATCTTTCAGTTTGCACTCTTTCAGCAGCTCATAAGTCTGCTTCAGGTTGCACCGATACAGGAACACTCGCTAGCTGTACCTTTCTTTTTTGGGTTTCTTTAGAAGTTTTACTGCAAGAACAAAGGCAAGACAATTAATGCAGTTACAATCCACATGTTTAACGTTAAAGAAATCAGTCCACTTGTTTATCCAGTCCAAAAACCGTACCAAATCCCAACATTCACGCACATTAACATTAACTCCCCTTCCTTTTACAAGGCAATCTTAATTGCGTTAACTTAACGCATTCACAACCCACTCCTAGTGCATTACAGCAGTCAGTCCATGTATTAACGTTAATTGCATAAATGTTAAAGTAAGTTCAATTCACCCCTCAACATTCAACCACATTAACGTTAAGTCTTCCTTCTACATGACAAACTTAATTTAGCGGCCAAGACCAAGTGTCTATTTAGGCCAAAAAAAAGTCACAAAATATCTACATTCACGAACATTTAATGTTAAACGCTCTATGTTCACAAGGCAACTTATTTATGTTAACGTTAACGCAACTAAGATCCAGGTGTTAACATTAATGCAATTAGTCAAAGTGTTCTACAAGACCAATAAACATACCAAATCTAAACATTCGACCTACATTAAAGTTAACGTAGACATTTACAAGCATACTTTTTGCTTTAACGTTTACCGTTATAAAGAGAGACGTCAATAACAATCAAATTTCTACAAAAAAGGTTAAAAACATCCGTCCTACAGGTCTCATTTTACATTTTCGTACATAACGATTAAGACATTTTCTTTGTGGAAAAATCTCAACTAATAAAGTCCAAACCGTTAACACATACATCAACATCAGAGACAAAGTTTTAATGCGTTAACATTAACAAGAATACTTTGCACATCTGCATACAAACTAACTACATAAACATTAACTTTGTTTTTTTTTGTTTTTTTTTGGGGGGGGAGGGGGGTTTAAATTAAGAAAGCACGTGAAAGTTTTCAACACAGCAAACCACGACGCACAATACGACATACGATACAAGAATATTAATGCAAAGTCTACTACATGCAAGAAACAAAAATCCTAAATCGGGAAAGACAGCATGTCGAAGACGGTGAAATTAGACGAAAACACCTAGTATTGATTTTAGGGTTTTACATACCATCCGGATTGGGGCTTCCTCGTTTCTGTATAGAAGATGAGGGGGCGCATTTATGGGTTCGACAGTTTTGCAGATGGTTTGTGCAGATTCTTAGTTATTTCGATTCTTTAGTTTTAGGGTTTGGGGAGTTTTTAAGCGAGGAGAGAGAAATGGAGAGTGTTTTGACATTTTCTGTGTAGTAGAGCAGATAGTGCAACAAGTACCACGATATATCGAAATCAGAATGGACGCGGTCACTCCGGACAACTTACCATGCGTTAACGTTAACACATTCCGTAAACTTTAACAGAAAAACAAAAGAAAAACATCATCGCAAAGATCTTGCTGAGCTCTTTAATTTGAACACAAATTTATATGATTTGATTCAGAAACCAAGCCTACATAGCCGAATTACGTAATTTGGTGGGTTTATTTAGTATACTGTTGACGTTACATCAGCCAGAATAGCGGGGTGCAGACTCTCAATGGCATGATCCGTAAATAAACGTTAACAAGGAGGGGCAAATTGAAGGACTATTTCCTAAAGAATTCCTAGGGTCTGAAAACTTAATTCCCATTGTCAGGGGGTCTTAATATTGAATGACCTCCTTATAGAGAATTAAAAAAAAAAAAAAAGGAAAATTGGTGAAAAGTCCTTTTTTTTTAAGTCTAATTGGTGAAAAGTCATTTTGTGTTATTATGTTTTGATTTAATCCTTTAAGTTAGATTCTACTTGTATTTTAGTCCCGCATTGCAGGAATTGTAGGGATATTGCAGGGATTGTAGGGAGTCTTTTAGTGAGTACATTCGATTTTTATAGTGAATTATGTTGCATGTAACTAATATTAGTTATAATTTCATAATTGTTACTTTTTACACATATTTGAGTATTTTTAGTTACATGTGTTTATATAATATTAGTTACATGTTACAATATATATATATATATATATATATATATATATATATATATCAGAGACATATATCAAACTTTTTAGTTACATATCAGAGACATGTAACTAAAAAGTTACATATTATTAAAACATGTAATTGAAAAATATTAAACTTTTTAGTTACATATCAGAGACATGTAACTAAAAAGTTACATATTATTGGAATATGTAACTGAAAAATAAAAAATAAAAAATTAGTTACTTGTAACTAATACAGTGATATTACACAGAAAATAGTTACATGTAACTAACGAGTGATTATCATATGAGTAAGGCTTTCACGTTTTTAAAAGAGATGGAACTAAATCAATTTTTTTTACCACATGTAGGACTTTTGACCAATTAGAGCGTAAATATAGGACCTCCTACCTATTGTCCCAAAAAAAAAATTCCCCCCCAAAAAAATATGCATTAGCTTAATTTACTATTTTACCCTTACTACAAATGAAATATGTATGTGTTGTATAAAATAAACAGGCAAAATGGTAACTTTGGAATGTTTTCCCCCACCAACTTTCATTTTCAGCCCAATTTTTATTTTTATTTTTTTTTTTGGGGGGGGGAGGGGTAAGAAGGGGGGATTGATGATTTCACCTCAATTTGTTTTTTCACCTTCAACCAAACACACTCTTTTTTCATTATCCACTCCATTATCTATTTCATTTTTCAATCCATTTCATTTTCCACTCTACCAAACACACCCTAAGGTAGAGTGGAAAATGAAATGGATTGGAAAATGAAATGGATAATGGGGTGTGTTTGGTAGAGTGAAAAATGAAATGGATAATGGGGTAGATAGTGTGCTTGGTTGGAGATAAAATGAAAAAATAAAATAAAAAGGGAGGTGAAAAATGTTCTTCCTGCCATTTCCCCCTCGCCCCCCCCCCCCCCCCCCCAAAAAAAAAAAAGGATGTGAAAATGAAAAGTTAGAGGGGGAAAAAGTCAAAATTATCATTTTACCCCTTTATTTTATATAACAAATGTCAATTTTATTTGTAGTAGGGGTAAAATAATAAATTAAGTAAAAAATATATTACTTTTTTATTTTTTTAATACACACAAAATATTATTTTCCCTCCTTCTATATCCCTCCAACCAAACATATTAAGAAAAATAATTTTTCCTCTATAAAAAAAAAAAAAAAAAAAAAAACATATTTTTCACTTTTTTCTTTTTTTCTTTTTTACCCTTCCAACCAAACATACCCTTAAGGAATGATTAGGGTTATCCTAGTAGGATCATTATTTGACTTTTCTTGAGACCAAAGTTTAATATAGTGGATCAAGACTCTTTTATATAAATATTAACATAAAATATTGTTTTGATGCCAAATGACACTTATGGTGGGTAAAGAAAACCACATGCGTATAAGTTCCTATTTCAGAAAATAATTCAACATTTAAAATTGAATATATTAAGTATTTATTAAATTAATTGTGTTTGACAATAAAATAAAATAAACACTTAAAAATTATTCAAAATTTTAAGTGATGTGTGATTTTTTTTTAAACACTTTTTCCTTAAAAATCATCAAACATTTATCTTTTTTTTTTTTTTTTTGGTACATATGTTGAGAGAATATACAGAAGTAAGCTAAATATCCGTCAGGCTACAAATCTTGGGACATCAAACGTTTATCTACCACAATCACCATTCAACAACAATACTATAAAATCTTTCAAAATAAATTATAGACAAAAAAATACAGATAGAGAAAATATTAAATTAAGAAAAAATAGAAAGAGAAAATTTAAAAAAAAATAAAATTGTAAAATTTATTTTAGAGATAAAAATTTATAAAAATATAATTTATTTTTTTTGAAGTTAGAAGTTAGAAGTATTAGAAAAATAAATACTAATAAATTCAGCACTTTTAAGTTTTTAGTACTTAAATTGTATCCAACATCTCCTAAGAAAAAATAAAAAATAAATAAAAAATAAAAAGAAAGAGAAAAAATAGACCATTACTTAAGAGGAGATTTATAACATTGGCAACGATGCAAAATTATTGCAATTAAAAATAAATAAATCATAGTCATTGCTACAAATTAGGCACTTTATCACTTTATTCACTAGAAAGCAAAGCCCAACAAATATTCATTTCATCTCTCACCATGCATGCTTGTTTTGAGTAGAAGGAACTCTTCGATGAAATCACTTTATCTTTAATTAATTAATGGTATCATAGTTTTTTTTTTCCTTTTCCTCTTAATAAAATATTATTACATCCTAATGCTATCACACTTCTTTTTATTTTATTTTAATTTTTTTTTTCTATTCATTGGGCAACTTAGGCCTCATTTTCCGTCACCGCTCCCAAAATTTTAAGATTAATATACAGAAACGCGTTTAGGAAACAAATTTCTGTTCTCAAAATTTTAAAAATAATTTAGGAGTAATTTCTGAATTTCTTAAGAATCTAAGAAATAAAAAATGTTGATTCCTATTCATTCCTATCCCGCCGGCCACTACCACCCCGCAGACTAACACCATGTATTCTTAAAATTAGTATACGAGGCCGAACTAAGAACGCATTTTTTTGGTTCCGGTACATTTGTGAATCGATTTTTGTTCGTACTTTTTGTTGGTTTAGCTTCCTCCGTTCTCTATATTTAGGTGTTCTTCATCTAGTCTGTTTCTCCTGTTTGGAATCAATTCCAACAAGATTTTTGTTTGATATGTATGTAATATAATAGAAGTCATTTAGGATTCTATTTGATATTGATGTAGGAAAATCTACCGTACACCAACCTCTACTCAGCAATCAATACATGATAGAGCGACCTCATGTTGAGGTCTACCTCACCCGCTGAATGATCCCATGACGCCCATCTATGTGGCCTACTCTGTTTACCGACCTGCGTAACCCCAAGCACGACGCTTCCTACGATTATCGATCAGCAAGCAAGGGCCCATTGACCTCATCGTCTTTTATTTCCTTATTGACCACCGACCTCATAATCTCAATCTCATGTGACCAATCATGATGTGATCAACCTCGTGTTGATGATCACCTCCCAACTATCAACACTGAGGGGTTCTCCACCAAGGCTTCTGGGTTGGTCTTCAGACAGTGATCTCCTATGCTACCAGTAAAAGCTCCGTCGTTCCTATGGGTTAGGCTCTACCTCCTGCTCATCTGGTCTAGCCCATGGGCTCCTCTTGGTGGGCCAAAGGACAAGGTCTAGGGGCCTAATCTTCTCACGCGTCTCTTCATTGGTCACACGCCGAGTTATCTTAATGAATCACACTCAAATCCCTAATATCACAGAGCTAAATATTCTCCTCGCCTATAAATAGTCTGGCATTCAATACCCCAGGTAATGCTCAATTATCCACTTGAAGCATATAATTATCTTTTTTCCCAAGTTTTTACTATCACGTTGGAGGGAATTCGATGGGCACACCTCAACCGATCTTTGTATAGGTACGAGCTTGGAGTTGAGAATTGTTGATTGTTTAATGTTGATTGTTGACCGAAGACAGCCTAGAGAACAACAAACTCTGCCCTCAAAACCGCCTACTCAGCAAGAAATCTCCATGTGTGTGTTGATCGGACCAATTACAGATGTTAACCAAATTTAGACACCAACATATATGTTTGATGTAATGCCTGAATCAGCAGGGCCACCCTCATATTCTTATTATCCAGCAAGATAAGTGTATTTGAAATATTCTGCTTGGTTTCCTTGTATTAGGATGCAATATTCTTGTTTATAGAAATAAAAGTTGAGGATCGTGGTGAGTGTACATAGAGTGTGTTTGGGTGCGGTATATGAAAAAAGAGCTTTGTAAAATTTTCTTAGGAAAATATTTGGACAAATATTCACAAATTCATTTGGGGTTGAGCGAGGTCTAAAACCACTCTAAACTGATATCAGATCCAATAACCACAAAGGGAGAAAGATTGGTCAAGAGTTAGCCGTCCAAAAACCCGATGTGTAACGTGGAGATTGTTAGGTATCGAATGTAAAAATGATTGGCAGTCAATTTATAAGTGTGAGGAAAAACCTCATTTCATAAGCTAACTTTTGGGATGAGAGAGACCCAAAACCACCCTACATTGATCAAAATTTAACTTCCATTGTTTGATAGAAAGATTCTGGCACTATTGAGGATGGGTGTTCCTAAGAGGATGCGGACACCAGAAGAAGAAGCTGCAGAGAATGGAACTTCCCATTTAAAAGGTCGTTGGTGATAAACTTAGAACTCATGACAGAAAATGGATGGCTGATGAAGGTAACTAAGGCCCTGTTTGTTTTGTGTTTCTGTTCCCAGAAAATTGGGAACAGTAACAGAAATATCAGAACAATATCAATATATTTTTTCTTTTCGGACCTAGCTTTTTAGAATAAATTTCTGGGTACAGAACGGCGCTGGTCCCAAATTATTGTTTTTGCTCCAATAATTATGCTGCGTTGTTGCATTGATAGGTGAGGCAATGGTATGAAATCGCGCCAACTCCAAACACCAATTGAGGTTCCAGGAGACCCTTCTCCAATGCTATTGGAGGAAAAGAAGAACGTTTCTCCAACACTACTTAAAAACGATTCCAAATTTCTTTCTAATAAAGCTCAAATTGACGCTGAGCTTTAGAATATGAAGAATATGACTGCAAAAGAGGCAGTTGCAGCCGGTGCTCAGGCAGGGGCTGAAGCAGAAGCTGCCATTAAAGAGGCCGAAGAGTCTGAAAAGGAAGCAGAGGCAGCAGAAGAAGAGGCGAGCTGTTCGCTGAAGGCTTCAAGAACACAAGAATGTCCATGGAACAATTCAATCAAGAAAAAAAAAAATCTATTCTCAAATGAAGGTGAAAACTATTGCCACAACCCCAGAAAATTGAAAGGACAAAAAGGCAAATGATAATTGACAATCGATCTCATTCCAATACCACAGTGGCGCCAAGCTCCTTGAGCTTCCCAACAATGGCGTCCGCCTCTTCCTTTGTAACTCCTTTCTTCACCACAATCGGCGCTTTCTCGACCAAATCTTTCGCTTCCTTCAAACCCAGTTCAGTAAAACCCCTAATCTCTTTGATAACCTTAATCTTCGCCGCCGCGTCGAATGCTTCCAGTTTCACGTCAAAAATGATCTTTTCCGCCGCCAGCGAATCTTCCTGGCCAGAGCCGGCCCCTGTAGAGGAAGACACGGCAGAGGACCCTAAGCCGGGGGTGGCCGGGCCATACTTGATGTAACCCAATTTGTGACTCAAGAGGATAGTGTAATCGTATCTTTCGATCTTGGTGAGGCTCAGCAACTTGTCGGCAATTCGTTCGAGCTTCTGGTTACTGATCGTCGTCGTCGACGAACAAAGAGACCGAGTGAGACGAGGCGTCCGATTCATGGAGAATTGGCTCCTCCTGAGGAATTTGACGGAGTGCATTTCGAGGGTAGAACCAAAGAAACCCTAAAATTCCCGAGATTCAAGTGAAAAAAAAAAAAAAAAAAAAAAAAAAAAAAAGAAAAAAAAAAAGAAGAAGAGCAAATACATGATTTTAAGATTTTTTTGAACGCCACTACTGATGAATGTAACCAGATATAATTACTCATTGTTCATGAACATCAAATAATACGACATATAAAGAGTAACTTGTGTTATTAAGACGGAATTGGACATTTTTATACACTAATAGTAAATATTTCTCCATAATCAACATCAAAGCAACCAATGTTCTTCATTCACCTAAACCCTAGAATGTAAAATTATACCGACAGACAAATTTCATGCTTCCAGGACATACAAGAATTGTAATTAAGCTACAAAAACATTAGATTATACTCAAATATGAATGAAATCAAATAGACAGAGTCAAAATTAGCTCAAAATCGTACCCTCCTTCGGAGATGTTCTTCGGGGATACCGGAGAATATACCGACCTCTCCCGGTTTGATCTCAACCAAGGAATCGATGGATAACGGTCTTGTCAGAATGGATCGATATAATCGGCGGCGAAACGTTTCAGAGAGGTAGCCATTCTTCCCTGAGCTGGTGGATCTTCGGTGGTCGGCGCTGTTAGGCCTACCGCCTACGATGTGAAACTGACAAACATTTTGATTTTTCTTTTAAATTGCTTAACACACACCAAAACTACTAAAGGCTTTGTTCCTGGTAATAAATTAATTTATTTATTTAGGAAAATTTCGGTGAAATTAAAATTTTAGCCTCATTTTCCGTCACAATTATTTTTTTAAAAATTTAAAATTATTGTAATATAAAAAAAAAAATACTGTAATTTCTTCATATAAAAAATTACAGTAACTTTTATGACATATAGTAATTTTTGGACTTTTGACAACAAATTAATTTTATTTTTTTTTTTAAAAAAGACTACATTGTGTAAAATTTTAATTTTGTGGATTGTGGACTGTTCATCAAAAAACTCTTTATTTATTGGACAAATTTTATTTTTGAGCCTTTAACAATTGATTAATTTCTATATGGTCCGATAAGTTTAGTGCATTTCACTTTGAAGTTTATATCTTTAATTATAATTTTAATTAATTTTTTGTTTAATTTAACTGTAAAATATAATGAAAATATAGGTGAATTATAAATTTATATTTTTATTATTATTTTTAATGAATTTTCTTTATTCACATTTTTAGGGTTTAGGGTTCTTCACTTTTTCCCTCGGGTTTTTTTTTTTTTTTTTTATATATATACATATATATATTTTTAGAATAATTTAGTTTTTAGATAGCCTTTAACTGTTATAAAATAGTCCTTGTGTCAACAAGGTGACAATCTACAATCAATAAAAGAAAACACCAGCAATGAAATAGGAGAGAATCCTCATCCTTTACGGTGCGTTTGGCTGGGTGAAAAAAAAATAAAAATGGCTGAGTGAAAAAATAAAAAAAAAATTAAAAAAAATAAAAACTTATTTGCTAGGAATGGAAAATGAAAGAAAAATGCACAATTTTCGAAACTTTTTTTTTTTCCACACAAATTTGGGAGGAAAACGAAGGAGAATGGGGAAGAATAATTAAGAAGAGAGTAAAATTACAATTATACTTTTGATAATACAATTTTTAATTTATTTTTGTAATTGATTGAGATAAATTAGTAAATTATATTAACGGGCGTTTACCAAACAATCCCAATTAGGTATCTAATCTACCGATTAAACCCACAAATTTTTCTGTGAACCAAGCAATCTTTATGACATTTTTGTGACTAAAATACCTCTATTCAATGCGCCGCTAATTAACAACTTGTAATCAACTCTTTCTAATGTGGAACTATATTAGGTAACATAAGATCATGTAACATGTTACAAAGATTGCTTATTTTAATCTCAATCCAAACATGGAACAACAAAATTTTTACACATCAATTATGTGTGAACAATGTTCTTTAAAATGAGATATCAATCATATTTTTTGGATGTGTTTATTGTAATGAATATAAATGTTACATATAACATTTATTATTTAGATCATGTTACATGTAATATATATTTACCATCATCTCTCTTTAAAATGTTAGTATTTTGAATGTAACATCTTAACATATTAATAATCCACTAATTTCTTAGATAGTTAACTAATATTTCAGTCGTTTTTTACCCTTAGCACAATCATCACCCCCTCGTATTTGCACAACAATGCAATGAAAAGCTACATCATGCTGAATGTATGAAAAACAACAATCGTGTATACGTCAAATGTATTTATGTACTAGTTGTGAATCGTATTTTATGTAAATGTTACATGTAACATCTTATAGTTCATGTGACACCAATGTTGAATGTAACATTCGGTAATTAATATTAATTTTTTTATTTAGTTCTAAATTGATGCATGTCGATGTTACATATAACAATAACTGCAATGTTAAATGTTATATATAATATCACTACATTCTGTGTATCCCGTGATTGTCGAATATAATATCCAATGTAATAGAAAAATAAAAATTATGAAAATAACATGTTGGATTTAAAATGAATGTGAAAATTGAAACTATTAAAGAAAAATAGCGAATTTGAAAATATTTTGAAGATCATATTTAAACGAATCTGAATATATAATTAAATTGTGAAAAAAATATGTATAATTTTAATAAATATTTTTGCTAAATATGAAAACTTGTAATCTCTATTATCTTACAAAGAAATCAAATAAAATGATTTTGTTGAATATGGAAACTCTCAATCCCTGCAAATCTAGTGAGGACAGATTTATTAATAGAAAATATGCGGCTTTGAATTTGGAGACTGCACCGTGCATGTAAAATACATTTTAGGAGTTCTTGGTTTATTATGAAATCAATGGAATTAGCCAGTAATATGACGTTCAATTTGGGTCCTCCCGATAATTTTTCTTTATTTTAAAGTGAATTATTTTTTCTTCTTTCATTTTTCTTTCCTAACCAATAACATGAGAAAATAATTTTCACTTCACAACAAATCAAAATAGTATCTTCTTATTTTTATTTTCCTTTCTCTTTTTCATTTTTCCAACCAATCATACACTTAAATAAATACCAAAGATATCCCATGTCATTTTTATAATACTTAAAACACCTCTTGTCTTTTAGTTTAGTTACCCAAAACACCCTCAACCATACGTTATTAAAAAAAAAAAAAAAAAAAACTCTCATAGCATAATATTTTTTGACTTTTATTTCAAATTCTCTAATTTTACTCTCTCTAACACATATTTTATGTTTTATATTTTTACCTTTTTTTTTACTTCTATCTTTTTTTTAAAAGAAATTTGTTAACTTAATTTTTTTAATGTTTTTTCTTTTCTAATTTTCAATTTTTTATTTATTTATTTTATACATATAAATCCCACATAAAAAAAAAAAAAATAAATAAAACAAAAAATATCGAACAAAAGCAAAAAAATAGAAAATAAGAGATAAAAAGAGAGTAAAAAATAAAATTAAAAATTAAAAAAAAAAATAAATATATATATTACAAAGATATTTTCCTCAATAAAATATAATAAATTCACGAGCTATTATGAAAATAATCACTCGTGGCAGCCTTAAGTATAAACTCAAAAATGGGAGAATAGCTTTTTACACTATGCACCTCTAAAATTTTAGAGAAATTTTACGTTAGTACCTATCTTTTCAATTTAAATATATTAAATCCTGAAATATTTAAATCGTATCAAGTAAGTCTTTCCGTCATTTTTTACGACGGAATTCACCCACATGAGTGATTCCATGTTTCACACGTGTCTCATTTCTATCATAAAAAAATAACAGAATTATCTATTTAGACTAACTTGACACAATTTGGATATTTCAAAATTTAATGTGTTTAAATTGAAAGCGTAAGACTGTGGAATTTCTTCAAAATTTCAAGGGTGCGAAGTGCAAAAACCTCGTACACGTATTATAATAGAACAAATACAGCCAAACTTCACCTATATATTTTCGTTCTCTTGACCTGGTTTAAGACAATGTAATTTAGTGAACCCCACAAAAAATTAAAAAATAAAAATAAAATTCTGTTTTTCATGTTTAGTTCCTCTCATCTCAAGGGACATCCAAACCACATAAACTCATCCATCCATTAAGAATATGTGATGCTTATTGCCCTACAATTCATTCATTCCAACCATATGTACATAGCCATGACAATCACATTTGGAAAAACTTACACTTTTAGCCCTCCCTAATTTGGAAAATTGCACATCAAATAGCAATCATCAAAATTTTCCCAATTTCTGTCTAAAAATTTAAGAACAAACACAACCGAAAACAATCATCAATAGAAATAAACGTAATCCGACCTGCATGTGCATATTATCGATCGAATTTTGGGTTTTGGTTTAAAAGAGTATGAAATTAAAAATTAGACAACAAAAGTGTAAATATTTTTTAATTCCAATTTGATGACTCTAAAAAAGTGTAATTTACTCTATGATCGACACTGTTTTTATCTTTACATTGGTGGAGTGGGATGATCAAGATCTTCCATACCCAAATCAGAAACACAAATCTAATTGATCAATTGTTGTTTCAGATCAGAAAGTGATTGTCACGCGCCACCATGATCATAACATCCCACAGCCGCCGGATCTCGCAGAAGACGTCGTCAGTCGGCAGCCGATGCCGGCAGCAAGGGCAGGTGCTCCTCTTCCTCAGCCAAGGCAATACACACATCCAATGAAACAAATGGCCACACGGCAACTGACAAACATCTCTCCCTACTTTCATCTCCTCCTTGCATATCGCACACTCCCTCCCACTCTCGCTCACCTCCACTGAAGGAAGCGCCACCACCGTCGCCACCGAGGCTGCCGCCTCCCTCCCCTCTTTCTCCCCACCTCCACCACCCATCACAAGCCTCCGGCACTTGGCCGCCGTCTCGATATACTTCATCAGCATCTCCCCGTTAGAAAATCCGGCACCTGATAGCTTCAGCATTGTAACAGAGACATATTCACATAGAATCACGCGCCACTCTAGAGGGGAGGAGCTTTCAAGGGTGTCGGGGTGGTGCTGCCGGAGCTCACAGAGGAGGAGGAGGAGGAGCACCGCGTCGAGGTCCCGGAGCTTCATGTGAGCAGCGGCCGCACATGGTGGTTTTATTGGCTGCAGGAAGTGGAGGAGGTGGTTGAGGGTGCACAAGAGGTGCTGGGCAATGAGGAGGGACTTTTGGGGGAGGGAGAGGGCGTGGAGGTGGCGGAGGGTGAGGGAGAAGAGTGCGGGGGAGGAGAGGAGGGAGGTGAGGCGGCAGCGGTGGCGGTGGAGGAGGGAAGAGACGGAGTGGATGAGATCTGAGAATTGGGAACGGTTTAGGGTGGAGAGAGAAGCCATGATTGTGGGTATTGTGGAGTAGTCTTGGTCTTCTTCCATCACATAGGATCATGTGCCTAATGGGAGAGATTAGAAGAAAGTTTGGGGGGGACATAAGCTCCTTTTAAGGAAAATTCAGTGGGACCCAATTCTCTCCCGTGCACTTGATATTTAGGACATTTCTTCGAAATAGTGAGGTCCAACTTAAGACCAACAAGTAGATGTTAATCCACTACAATCGACCAAATACTAAATTTGATCTCCACAAAGTAAATCCAATCCATTAAGTCATATTAGTACAATAGATACAGATACACTGAGTCCGATCCCTAGTTCAAGGACGACCCTAATGCTGTGACAAGGTTAATTTTTTAACTCCGAAATTATAACGGAGTGATGGCCTAATTGCCACTACAACTAATCAGTCGCGTGAAATCCCTGCAACGCAAAGGAACCATACTGAAACAGTATGTAAAACGCACCCATTGGTACAACACAATTTACGGGCAAAGTCCAACCTTATATTTATAACTCAGGAAACAAGGAACCAATTTTACAAATTTTGGTCTGAAAATTCGTAAGGACACTTCCATTGCTTAAAAATCAGACTACACATGACTATTTATAGAAAATAATGACAGTTGACAGTCCCAACTGTATAGGCAGACACTTGACACTTATCCAATACTTGTCTAGCCTACAGAATGACAGTTTTTCAGCCTAAACTGTCCAGAACTACCCAAAAACTGACCAAATACGCCTTGTAACTTCCAGTTACTTTAGTCCACCACGAGCTAGACTTCCTCGCAACATCTTTGCTCACTTGACGTCATGCCAACACATTGCCCAGATGTCATCTCGTTCTCTAGTCACGCTGACATTCGTCGACACCTCGCCATCGCCCGCATGGCCTGAACGTGTCTTGCGCCCACATTCTACTTCGTTAGCTTGACCTTGAGCTCAAGCTTTCCTTCTTGTTGTCTCCATGAATGCCGATCCTAGCGTTGCGTCTAGGATTACTGCGCCTCGTTTCAACGACACCCGATGTCCACCCACATCGTCCAACGACGCCCTTGTGTGCCCATGCATGCTACTACCCATACACATTAATCCTAGCAGTGTGCCTAGGATTACCTTGGGTCTTGGCTCAATGTCACCCAATGCCCGCTAGTATTGACCCATGACGCCTCGTCCCATTGATGCTCATCGCGTCCCGTTTTCACCCCTGCCGAGAATCTTGGGTACGCCTTACCCACATCTTCCCATCAAGCCTACGTCTTAGGATACACCTTCCCTTACCGTGCCAACGCCCCTTGATGCATATAGGGTTCAGTCTTTTCTTGGGTCTGGAGGGAGGGGCACCGCGCTTACAATATTTTAAGCAAAATAACTAAAGTGACAACAGTAGACATGAAAATGTCCGAGGAGGCATAATGGAGTCAACGATGAACCCCTGCCTACGGTTGACTTCTTACTTTAGCCGTGTTCCCACGTTTTGTGGCACAGTGCCTAATTTGGCACCACCGTGCCAACATTGTGCCAATCCTCTGCCTAACATTGGTTTACTTTTGAACTTGGGCCAACCTCTGTGCATACTTCATGCCAACCCCCTGTTTGGTGCCACGTGCACCACGTTTGGTTAGTGATATCCACTAGGTTGGTGTCTTTGTTGCCAACACCTTTGTTTGTTGCACCAAGTCCAATAACAAAATGCACCAAGTCCGTGCCAATTGATTCCCCAGCTTTGTTAGGGGGCTAACACTAGGCCACTAAGGTGGTCGCTTAGGACCCCCAAACTTTAAGGTTGTGTTTGGGTAAGGTATTTCTAGAAGGGATTTCAATTGGACTTTAAAATCATCTTTTAGCAAATTCTTTGTTTGGATATTGAGAGGGTGGATTTCACAAATTCCTTGAAGCCTCAAATGAAGAATTTGGAAATCCTTTTGGGAGAGACTGAATTTGTCAAGTCATTTCTTCCTCATCTCAGCTTCGTCTGCAGCTTCGTTCGTCGATTCTTGATCTTCGTGGTCTTCAGCTTCGTCTTCTTCATCATCTCAGTGTCGTCTTTTTCTTCTATCGTCGTCTTCAGCTTCGTCGTTCGTCGCTGCGATTAAGGTTCGTCGTTCGTCGTCGATTTTGAACATGAACGATTTCAATTTTGATCTCGATCGTCGAACCTTCTGCAAATCAATCATCGATCCTTCTACATATTAATCGTCGATTCTTGATTTAGGGTTCGAACTCGATTTCGATTTCGAAATCAAACCCTATTTAGGTTTCGAAATCAATTTCGATTTTGTTTTTCGAACCAAATACTTCATTGTCTTCGAACAAACGATTTCGATTTCGAAATCGTCTTCGTCTGTTCGTCGCCTCTGTTTCTAATGTTTTTTTTTTTTTTTTTTTCAGAAGTGGGATAAAAAATAGAACAAAAAAAAAATTTACCCAAATATTTCAATTCAAACAATTATCCAAATAACGGATTTATGAAATGAAAGAATTTCAAAATCCGGGATTTCGAAATCCCTTCACTTCATAAATCTCTTACCTAAACGCAACCTAAGAGCCTCTTCAAATTTACCCCTATATATATATATATAAACATATTTTAATTATTTTTCTAAATGCGTAGAAAATCTAATGGGCCTAACTCACTTTCAAAAGACACCTTGAAAGAGGAGGATTGTTCCTAGACTTATATATAACTTAGGATCAGGTAAAACAAGTAATGTGAGATTCAACACACCCCTCATGCGCAGAGTGAACTTTGACAAACCACTGCGAATGGATATCGAAGGAAATGCCCAATATTGATGTGGGATTCAACACTCCCCTTCACACGTAAGGTGAAATTTTTTACAAACCACTTTGAACGGATATCGGGGGGCTCAACATCGATGTGGAATTCAACACACCCAACATCATACAAGAATGTTGATTTTGATACCACGTAAAAAATCCAGTGGGCCTAACTCACTCTCAAAAAACGCCTTGAAAAAAAAGGATTGTCTCTACACTTATATTTACCTCAGCATCAAGTAACACAAGCGAGGTGGGATTTAACAAATGAAATTTTAATTTTATAAAAAAATATGACTATCTTAAAGAAAATTATTTAAACATTGGCCTCCAATGTCCTGCTCGAGTTGTCTTACCACGTTTACACATGAGATGTATGTAGATTGGTGTGTGAAAATCTTAGGGAAGGTGGGTGAGTTGGAGAACATAAGGGAGTAGTGGCTACAGGAATGTTAGCTTTTTGTCCATAAGCATTGTGTCCAGTTCAAGCCCTGACAGACTTCTTTCTTTTCATTATCTCAACTCTTTAATAATTGCAAAAAAGAACAAGCAGAAGGGTAGAAAATAATAAAAACAACAATTTGGCCCAGCCATCAAATCTCTCCCTAAAAAGAAGTATTAATAATGCAAAGATGCAACTATTTGCCAGTCAATCTTTACAATTGAACTACGGCTAAATTGCACTTTGCACCTCTAATGTTTGAGTGAGCTATCAATGTGTGTGCCCCTTTAGTTTTAATTTTTGTTATTGTTGGGACTAATACCAGTGTAGGGTGGTCTTGGTTCTCTCTCAACTCTAAAAACTAACTCATGATATGAGGTTTTCACTCACACTTATATTCTAACCAGTAGCCACTTCCACATCCGATGAAATCAAACAATATCCCCTTTACACATCGGCCTTTTGGTTAACTAACCCTCTACCAGTGCCACCCTCTATGGCTATTGGGTTAGAATTATTGTAACCTGATCTCTGATACCAAAGTAGGGTGGTCTTAGACCTCTTTCAATCCCAAAAACTAGCTTATGAGATAAGGTTTTTCCTCACACTTATATCTTGATCACTAGCTCCTTCCTCATCCGATGTGGAATAAACTTAACAGTTGTTGTCTCTTGAAATTTGATTTTCGCCTCTAATTGGTTCAATCGACACACTCTATCCATCTTGATTGCAAGAGCAACTACACTTGCAAGCTGCATCATGACTAAGGAAAAATTTAAGGGAAAAAATCAACACGAGTGATGCATGTGTTGCTGCTTTTGCAATCAAAATGGGATTGAAACGAATCGGTTGGACCAATTAGAGGCAAAATTCAAATTTAGGCGGGTACATTGCGAAAGTTGAAACATCAAGGAGCATATTGAGATCGAAATCAAACTTCAAGGGTGCAAAGTAAAATTTAGCCTAGAAAGATAAATTTTTTTTTTATTAAGAATTGTTGTCACCCTTTTTACTAACATTCACCCGCCTTCATCTCCCGTGATCTCTCTTTGGGCTTTCGGGGCACGGCGGGGGGATAAACCATAAATAACGTAATGACCATTCTAACCCTCCATATGAAAAGTTTTGTAGTAGCAAGAAGAATCCTAGGTGAAAGTAATGATGACCAAGTTCGGGGCATTTCAGTCATTCTAATTTGAGGAAATCCATGCCTGATCTCTCCTTTTTTTTTCCATGGGGTGGCAAAATGATTTTGGGTGAATCATAACATTGAGTGCTTAAAAAGCCTCAAGTGGGTGAATAAGGAAAATGCTTGGGACATGTTTGGTTTGAACAAAATTTTATAGATAGACTCAAAATCTTAAAAAAAAAAAATCAATAGAAATTCAATGAGCTTAACTCACTTTTAAAAGACATCTTATAAGAAGAGTATTACCCTAGACTTTATATATAACTCAGGAACAGGTAACACAAGCAATGTGGAATTCAACACGTCCCTCACGCGCAGGGTGAATTTTGACAAACCACTGCAAACGGATATCGAAAAGCCCAACATCAATGTGGGATTCAACACGCTCCCTCATGCGTAGGATGGACTTTGACAAATCACTGTGGGATTCAACACGCCCCCCCACGCAAGGATGAATTTTGACAAATCACTGCGAACGGATATCGGGAAGCCTAACATTAAGGTGGGATTCGACACGCCCAACATCAGACAAGAGTTATGGCTCTAATACCATCTAAAATGCACAAATAAATAATAATAAAACTTTATAGTTTCAAAATACCTCTAAGATAGGTGATGTGTGATCCAACTATTTCCAGGAATTTTCTTCAACCCAATATTGTTCATCTTTTCTCTAACCCTTTCAGCCTCCTCCCATTTTCCCGCTCGAGAATATAAATTCGCCATGATCACGTAATTTCCGGTATTTTCAGGCTCGGTCTCGAACAAACGATCGCATACAAATTTCCCCATTTCGACATCGCCAGCAACCGAAGCTCCATTAAGCAATGGACCCCAAACTTTGGGACAAGGTTCAATTGGCATTTCAGCAATGAATTTTGCAGCTTCAGATAGTTTTCCCGCTCTGCTTAGAACTCCAACCATGCAAGCATAATGCTCGATCAAGGGGTTAAGGCCGTGTTTGGATGACATGGAATTAAAAATTTCCCAAGCTTTGCTAACAAGTCCGGAATGAGCGCAAGCCGATAATACAGAAGTGAATGTCACAGGGTCTGGCCTTGTCCCACCATTAACCATCTCGTCAAATAGACCAAGAGCTGCATTTGCATCTCCATGGGCTGCAAAAGCTGAGATTATCGCCGTCCAATTGATCAAACTTCTCTCGTTTGATTGTTCAAACACACTTTTTGCTTCACGAAGAAAACCCAATTTTCCATATGTATCGATAAGGGCAGTCGCTACGTATATGTTTCTATTGTGATTGTTTCGAATGGCATACCCATGTATCTCTTTCCCTCCCTTTAAATTCGAAGAGTGAGAAAGGGTTGGAAGAACGGTTGAGAGGGTTACAGCGTTTGGCCTCAAACCAGAGGCATGCATTTTTCGAAAGAAGTTTTGAATCCCATGATCATGGTGGTTGTTCTGAACCAGACCCGAAATCACAGCATTCCATACGCTCAATTCAGGGGTTTTCATCTCGTGGAGAAGACTCAGTGCTTCGTCGACGAAACCATGAATCATGTACCCAGAAATCATGGCTCCGTAGGTGAATTTGTCCCTCTCGGTCATTTCGTCGAACAGTTGTCTGGCGTAATCCATGCTACCGCATTTTGAATACAACGAGAGAATCGAATTGCAAACCGCAATGTCCATTTCGATTTGGTTGTCAATGGCGAACTTATGAACTTCAATGCCTAGCACGAGATCGTTGGAATGTGCACAAGCCTGCAAAACGCTCACTGCTGTCACCCCATTGGGTTTCACATCTACTTGTCCAAGCATTTCCTTGTACAATTTTTTGCAATCTTCGTAGAATCCTGCTTGAGAATACCCGGCAATCATTGAATTCCATGACACGAGATCTTTCTCTGGCATCAAATCGAACACATTTCTAGCTGAAATCACGTCGTCGCATCTCGAGTAATACGTAAGTAAAGCGTTCATGACGAAAATATCTGAGTCGAATTGGTTTTGAATAACAAAACAATGGACCCTTTTGGCCATATTTAAGTCCGGAACCAAGGAGGACAAGGTCTTCAACACACAAGTAACTGTAAATTGATCGGGTTTTGCAGATACAGATGAAGATAAGAAAGTAGAGAACAGCTTCAGGATTTCGATGTGCTTGTCGTGGAACGAGTACCCAATCAGAAGAGCGTTCCAGGAGAAGGTATTTTTGCGGGGAATTTGGTCAAACACTTTGCGTGCTTCGTCGAAGCTATGGATCCTGCAGTAGAAGGAGATGAACTTTGAGGCGAGGAAGTTGTCGAGAGTGACGGAAGCGACGACGAGGCGACCGTGGAGTTGCTTGGCTTGCCGGACAAGACGGCGATCCGTGCATTGCTGTATAAGTCGGCCGTACAGAGTGTAGTTGATCCCATTGGAGCTGCGAAGGCTTCCGACGACTTGGGGGAGGGAGCCGGTGGCGGAAGTCGTCGGAATTTGATTCAGAAGAGGCTTCCAAATCCTCATTCATCAGAAGATTTACTCGATTTTCATGCTAAGGAAAAGATTGGGATGAGTCTGGGCGGAGAGAGGATGAGGATCGCAGTTCTAGAGCAATTCAAAGTTCTCCATTTTTTCCCGCCGATTCGCTTTTAAATTCATCTCTCGGCTGAGCTTAATTACCGTCTTTTTTTTAATAAATGTTTGGAGATATATTAAAATAATCCGTGACTTCAGACACAGCTATAAAACAAAAAGATAAAAAAATAAATTTTTTAACATTATCTCTTCTGTTTATACAATATTTATACATATTTTATCTGAACATCAATAATAACAACAATATAATAATAATTAAAAAAAAATACCAAATAATCTTGTTAAATCAACAAATCTACAAGATAATCTATAACATTTTTTTTTTGCACCAAATAGTCCCATTAAAAATGCTGGATTGCACCAAATACTCCTAAATATTGTAAAGTAATGATTTTATCCTTTTCACTCTCACAATGTTGTCCTGCAGCTCCTGCTCCAAGCTCCTCTCTCTCTCTCTCGATCATTTTCCTCTTATCTTCTTCTTCTTGCGTCTTCTTCTTTCACCACTGTCTCTTCTCCACCACCATCGTCATCTCCATCTCCATTGTCATCGTGTTCTCTTCTCGCCGTCTCCACTAGCCTCATCGTCATCTCCAGCCGCAATCGTCGTCGATTGTGATTGTCATTACAGAATCCGATTTAAAGGTATACATATCAGGATTTGTTATGAATCTGATTTTGATTTTTGTTATCTTGAGTAGATCTAGGTGTATTCATCTCGAATGGAGTGATTTTACTATTCTAGGGTTTTGCTTTCTTCAATATTGCGTCGATGAATGGTATGGATTCTTCCTGTGCCTGAATCTACAAATCTTCGGCGATGAGTGTGTAACGTGATCGATGGCGAAGATGCGAGATCCAGACGATCGATCGATCTCAGTGAAGAAGGCAAAGACGAAGCGATGAAGTGACAGCGGTGGTAGCGACGGCGAACTCCAAAGCGGAGGAGTGAGGAATGGCAGAGGAAGTCAAGGAAGTTTGAATTTGGATCGCGATTTTGTATTAATTTGGTTGATTAAGATGTATTTTTTAGGGTTTGTATTTGATTTGTTTGGATTGTGTTGGATTGAATTATTTGGATTGACGTGATTGATTTGAATGGAATTTATGGTTCATTTGATTGAATTGATTTGGTTTGTATCGATAAAAATCAAACATACAAAAGTAGGATTGAGTAATTATCAATTTGAATTAAAAAATTAGAATGTAACACGACCTCATATTATATTCCACACGAGATCATATTGAATGTAACACGAATGTAGGATAGATGAATGATCAATTTGATTGAAAAAAATAGAATGTAACACGACCTTGTGTTATATTCAACACGAGATTGTATTGAATGTAACATGATCTGATATTGTGTTGAATATGACACGACCTTCGTGTTAAATATAACATGAGAGGTAAAATTGTCACAAAAAAGTAAAAGGACTATTTTGTAACATGTTTTTAAAAAAGGTGTATTTGGTGGTTTTGTCCTCATATAAGGACTCTTTGGTAACTGCCCCAATAATAATAATAATAATAATTAAATTGCATTGAAAATCATCAGAAAATAATAAGCATCATTTCATCCATACTATCGATCCCTAATAAGAAAAAAAATATATTATACATTCTTTATAAATATACATTATTTATATACCTATATAGAGCGTCCGATAGATTTTATTTATTTTTTGTTTCATATACACCATAAAAAATGTTTAAGATACCAAAAAAAAAAAAAATAGACATGAATCATAGTCGTAGAAATTAACTACTTTGACCATAACTTAGAATAACCAAAATACGTAAGAGTTATTAACTAACTTACAGTGAATGACAAATTTACTGATGATAAAATAAATGAACCCTCAAATTGTTAAATTTTTTTATCGTCAAATAATTCTAATGAACCACAATTGGACACAAATTAATAATACATATACAAATTTTTTTAAAAAAAATGACAACTCCAATTATTTATACAACATATTCAAAGTCCGACTGTTGACAATTCAATAAAAGTTCGCCAACAATTCAAAAAAATGACAAACACCATTTGTTTCCCAAATTCTCAACTTCGGACTTCCAAACAAACACAACAATAACCAAAATTTCAAAAAAATAATGCAACATTCCCAAACGCTCCGATTTTTTAACCAACATAAAAATAATTAATAATTTAAGTTAACTAATTCTTTCAAAAGAAAAGACAATCTTTCTTTATACTACACTCCCGTCAATTACAACATTTAAAACGATTATTGTGAACAAAAATTTAATGCAAATAGAATTACATCAATTGAACCCGATTGCAAGTAAAAAAATGCAAATAACCACTCGAACCTCATTTGAAACAAAAATTAGAAAAAAGAGATGTGAGAGGATATGCAAATTGACATAAAGAGAAATTACCCCTCCAATTGTAGATATATAACTCCTCATAGTTAGTATTTCATGCCTAAAAATCTATTTAGAAATGGGGCAGAAAATAGGATATAAACATGCCTAAAAACATTATTATGTTTCATTAAGAAATAATATCATTACAAATACAAACAATTAAAAAAACACTTCAAGAAAAATGCAACCGAACAAAAACTCCTATAAAATGGATTCAAAATTCACCTCCTTCCGTCAATATTTGAAATGGCATTTGAGTTACCACAGCCGTGTTATCAATAGTTGAAATGGCATTTGAATAAACTCCACCAACAATCTCTGCAAAAAATGAAAAATGGTATGACAGATTAAGTAAATGAGCCCAATAAACAGAGGAAAAGCAAGAAAATGTTTAATATAGAAAACCGTAATCCACCGTTAGAAAATGAAAAACACAAAATTAGAAACAAAAAAAAACTTTCAAAACAAATACAACGAAGCATTGCTTGGTCTACTGAGACGGAATTTAGAAGATCATTGGTGACGATTAAGCATAACAATTAATTTTAACCACAAACAGTTGAGATATGAACAAAAAAATAATTAATTAGTTCATAAAACTACTTAATAAGTCTTTTCATTAGATATAAAATCTTTAAGCATTTTTATGAGGTCTTTATTTTTGCTTCAAAAAATAGAAAAAAATAAACAAAGGTTGATATTAAAAAATAAATAAAAAATGATTTGAATAATAGACTAAATAAAACATATTAAACACAAAAAACAAAAACAAAGAACATAATGGCTCAGATTATTTGATTTTTTTTTTTTTTGTTGATGTTCCCACACTTTTAGGAACAAAAAAAATAATGTAGAGGAAAAAAATCATTAAATAACATATACTCCCGTTTGGATAAAGCCATAGTTTTTTTTGCGAGCCATAACAAATTTTGTTACCAATTGGATCAACATCACATAACAAACCAAATATTAAATTAAGAAAAGATAAAGAGAAGCAGAAAGACACTGATAGAAAATGTTCATGTTTTTCTTATACCTACATAGAGCTTCCGATAGATTCTATTTTCAACTTTAGCAACCATTAAAAGGCCAAAAAAACCAAAACAAACCTCACCGAAAACAATAACAAAAACATTAATGATTTCCAAAAGAGATAATGTCAAATAGGAAAAAAAAAATTGTCTTTTTGATTAAATTCATTCATGATTAAGTAAAATGTCACTCGAAAAGAGTCCAATTGAAGAAAACTCTAAAAATAGATCCCATATATCTTCGAAAAACCTTAGAAACAAATTAAAAAAAAACAAAAAACAAATGGGGAAGATAAATTTGAAGATTACCATTTGCAATGAAAAAGGACGGTGGCGGCGTTGTGTGTGACGGTAGGGTGGTTGGATGGCAACGATGAAGAAAGGAGATAGGGGATAACTTACATAAGAGCTGCAATGTTGAGGTTGCTAAGAGAAGTGAGGAGATCCATTGCGGCTATAAGGGACGGTTGTTAACCCAAAATCAAAATAATTAAACATTCTAAACACTGCCCAAGAGATAATCAAAAGCAAAAAACACTCACTGGTTAAGGTTTAAACATACTGATAAATCACTCAAAGTGAAATTGAAGACCCTGCAATTGTAGATGCAGCCAAGATAATCAAAAACAAAACTATTTTGGGAACATAACAGAAACAATATGTTGGGAATAGCAATATGGGAACAAAATAGTAATATAAAAACATCAAAAGTCACCAATTGAACCCTTATTTCAAATAGAGCCAACGGGCCATCGCAGCCGTGCGAAAAACGCCTGGGAGAAGACACTTGTGCCCTGAAAGCACATTCTTCTCCTTTGGCGGTTTGAATACGATCACCTGGAGGAAGACACTCCCTGATTGAGTTGGTGTCTGTGGTCGACCACGCTGGTAAATAGGGAAGAGAAGGCTCTACGTGGGAGCCTGCCTCCATAGCTTTTCTGGAGGAAGAAATGTTAACACAGACTGGGGTCGTGGCCCATCTACGGTCCGGGCCCCAAGATATTGTACTCTACTACTTCAGTCCGGAGTCCTCTCTGGGACCTTCAGTCCAACGTGACCAAGAAGGATTTGACGAGGGCTTGTAGTGTATTTATTTTCCTGGGTTCCGTCGTAACAATGATCCCTACTGCCGAGCAGAGGGTATTTTGGTCACCCTCGATTTTCATTACAGTATTTTTTCCTTAGTTGGATGATGGACTCCACTTTCCCATTCACCCCTAGGTCTAAGTTATTTGTAAGGAGTTCAATATGTGTCCATCACAGCTGGATCCAAGCAGTATAAAGATAGTGATAATGGCTTACATTATCTTCAAGACGGAGGGGATTGAGTGAGAATGGAGATTTGTTCTCTACCAAATCTCTACCATCGAGCACCGGGTTGTGCTATGTGTCTTCCATGTCAACATTTCTGACCGACACAGCTGCCAAGTTTCCCAAGTAGAAGCCAAGTACTTTTACCTTGGTGGCGACGGCTGGGAGTTCGACCCTGATAACGAAGATCACTTAATTCTTGTCCAACAATTCTAGGAACGAATTGGTAAATAGATCTTGGGGGTAGTCGAGGACGACACTCTAAGCCATTTGCACTTACTAGGTTTCTGTCCTGTTTTTGTAGAGAATGAAAAATAGGATGAGAGGCCACCATACAAGGCGAAGGAACTTCGTTCAGGAATTGTTGTGTTGAAGGAGAGGATCTTAAGGACACCCTTTCATTAGGTGAACGAGCTACTAAGTTCAACTTTGTGCAACATTCATTTCTATCGAGCTCCATCTTTACCTCTTGTCAAGCTTCCATTGAAACCAACAAACAATAAGTCAGTTTTTTCTGATCGTCATTTTTTTATGGTTTGACTCGACATTCTGAATTGTGGTCTCCTTGCAAGAATGGATAATGCTGCTCTGCTAAGAAGAGTTGCTTCAAAGAGAAATGTTGGGGCCACAGAGAACCCGACCATTGGACATGGACTGACCTCTTAGGGTGGTATTGTACCTCCCCAATCTTCGACTCACATAGGAGTGATGACCAAAGACACTAGTCCCAGCACACGAGATCCGGACACCACGCTAGCATCTCCGCAAGAGAGAGGGAAGCGACCTGCTGAGGAGCTGACTCTGTAAGGCGAAAAGAAGCGCTAGTGACCCTCTTAGTCAACGAATGTTGCTCCTATCCCTCTAGATCCTCATCCCGATTTCTTTGGAGTCAAGAATACTTACGTAGAGATCAATACCCGCCTACCAAATAAACTGTCACTAGCGCCTGAGTTCCTAAGTCGAGTGACGCCATCAGTTGACAAAAAGAAGATTGGTATCACTGCCCCTGAGCGGCTTGCTGGGGACATTTTCAAAGACCTAACGGGGGTGGATACTTTGCTCTTTCTCTACACTTAGATTCTTTTGAAAATCTTTTAAATTGTTTTGAATCTATTCATGTTTTCTCAACTCATTTTTCATAACAGGCTGTCCTCCGGTTCAACGAGCTGGTAGACCAAATTTTCTTAAAGAGCGGACTCATCGCCGAGCGGACTCCTCTCAGAATGATACGCTTGAGGCTAAGTTCGCCGCTTACAAGCACCGTGTGAAGATCTTGGAGCAAAAGTAGTTGGATGCCTTCAATCAGTCCATGGAAAATGGCCGATCAAAGGTAGTGAAGTTGTGGAAGAAAGGACCCGAATACCTGGCACTCCAGGAAAAGATAGCCAATGACTTCTTGGATGTAGAAAATCAGGCCACAATGAAGGTTATTTGTCGTCTGAATCCAGAATTCCCTGTTGGCCCTTTGGAAATGGAATTCTCAAACTAGAAGGATGGTGTCAAACACAAAGGCTCCGGGTAAGGAGATGTCGAGAAGGACAATGACCGCGAGGGGCTACCAAACAGAGCGAGATTGATGCTTATTCTCCTTGCCCCAACACTCCTTCGACTGAGGACGGGGAGGACCGAGTTCCAGTCCATGCTTCCTTAGCACTCAAAACTCTATAGCCTCTCTTTTACCTATTTATTTCTATAGACTTGTAATAGGTGAATGGACCCCTCTTGTATATCTCCTGAACATATCAATAAAAGTCATTTTTTATGTATTCTTGTTTTCAGAGTTGTAAAATTTTTATTTTTTTTTAAAAAAAAAATTCTCGTCTCTTTCAGGAGGACATAGACCACTAGCCCCCTAATTCAGGACACAAGTTGATTGTAAGAAAATCGTGTCGCAGACTTAAGGAAAGGGTTTCCCATGGTGCCTAGTCCTCTCGGTTTACAAGGGCGCAACGTGGAGGTTGGTCCCCCATGGACGATTATCGGAGAGTTCTCCGTAGTCAGGTTCATTCAAGAACCTTTTCAGGTTATCTCTATTTAGTATATGCAGAAGCACCTTTCCCTTTTGAACGTCAGACTAATAGTCGACTGGTGGGAAGAGATACTTAGTTACAGGCCTTCAGACCCGATCAATGCCCCGCCCTTGGTGGATGACTTTAGCCTTTCCCTAAGTACGGACTATTAACTTCTGGAGAGGGTCTAGTTGTCACCCTTGATGCTGAGCACCGGGGTGAAGTTTGTGGAAAGTCATCTACGACGCCGAGATTAGGAATGTTAAATTAGAGAATCATTCATGAGTCAGGGGGTTTGGATGCTGCTGTGGAGAATCATCCACGATGTCGAGAGTTAGGATGCTATGTTAGAGAATCACCACGACTCTAAGGATCGGGATGCAGTTTACTGGAGAGAACACAAGGTACATTGCACAAAACATTTTCTTTATTTTGATAAGCAAAATTGCTGCACTTTCTACAAACTGGGGATTGTTTACAAAAGAGGATCATTCTTACAGAAGTAACGCTTTAGATGATCAGCATTCTACGGGTGCCTGAGTGGCATGCCTTCTTCTGTTTCAAGATCGTAAGTGCCCCAACGTGTGATCCCGGTGACTCTATACGACCCTTCTCAAGTGGGGGCCAACTTTTCAGCGCCTTGTTCTTTGGTGGCTAGGGTGACCTTTCTAAGAATAATATTGTCGATGTCAAAAGAGCGGGGGTGAACCCATCGATCGTAGTATCGGGACGCCCTCTATTGGTATATAGCTTGTCAGACATGGGCTTTTTCTCTTCATTCTTCGAGGAGAACAAGGTTCGATAACAGCACCGCATCTTTTTGGTTTGATCGAAGGTTTCGACAGTTCTGAGTGTCTGTACACTAATTTTTGCGGGGATAACGACCTTGGAGCCTAAGGCCATCGCAAAAGGCGTCTCCCTTGTAGGGGTTCTCAAAGTGGTGTGATATGCTTAGAGGATAGGGTAGACATCTTTCACCCACCAGCCCTTCAATTTATCAAGTCTTGTCTTCAATTCGTGCAAGATCATTTTGCTCGTGACCTCGACCCGACCATTTGACTGAGGATGTTTAGGGGAGGCAAAATTCGTTCTAATCTCCAGCTTTACACAGAAGGCGATGAACAAGAAGTTGTTGAACTGTGTGACGAAGTCGAACACAATCTCTCTCGAGACCCCGAAACGACAAATTATGCTCTTCCATGCAAAGTCACAGATTTTTTCCTTGGTGATTCGAGCCAGAGGCTCAACTTCAACCCACTTCGTGAAATAGTCAATGTTGACAACCAAGAACTTCCTCTACCCGGTTCCTTGAGGGAAAGATCCGAGCAGGTCAATACCCCACTGGGTGAAGGGCCACGGGCTGTTCATCAGAACCGGCATGGTAGGGAGAGCGTAAGAGTGCTGTGCAAATCTATGACACTTGTCGTATTTCTTGACAAATTCTACGACATCCTCTTGTATTTTAGGCTAGAATTATCCTTGGTGGAGTAGCTTACCAGCAAGGGACCTGCCCCCCCGAGTGGTTGCCACATAGCCCTTCGTGAGTCTCACTTAAGATATACTTGGCCTTCTCCAGATGGAGACATCTAGAGTAGGGGCCCGAGAATGACTTTCGGTACAGAACTCTATCAATTAAGGCGTACCTCGCTGACCGATAAGGTATTCTCCTAGCCTCCACCCGATCCCCTGATAGGGTGTCGTGCTCTAGGTACTACTTGATTGGGTCCATCTAGGTCACTGATCAGTTAGTTCACAGATGGTTGCCACTAGATCCGAGGCTGTAATGCTCAAAGCGTCAAGGTATTCCACATGGATGCTCCATTTTAGAGTCCATTCCACCGTCGAGGCGAGGTTAGCCAGTGCGTCAGCGTGCCTGTTTTCTTCCTGGGGGATTTGGGCCACTTGAATTTTTTCAAAATTTTCCATAAGTGTCCTTACTTTCTCCAAGTATGCAGACATGCTCTGGTCCTTGGCCATATAATCACCGTTCATTTGGTTGACTACGAGTTGTGAGTCATAGAAGACCAAGATAGCTTGTATGTTGAATTCTCTCACTAGGTGAAGACCAGCTAGCAAGGCTTTGTTCTCAGTCTCGTTGTTTATAGCCTTGAATTTGAACTGCAATGTGTATTCCACAACTTCTTTGTCTAGGGCCACAAAAATCATTTTTCTCCATAGCCGCTCATATTGGACAATCCATATGTGTAGAGTTGCCACGATGTCGAGCCATGGTTGCAGGGGTCGGAGGATGTTCCCGGGTCTCCCAGGGACGAAGTTCCCTAGAGATTTTCTTCTGGATCATCCAAGAAGGTGAATTCTGCAATGAAGTTGGCGAGGAATTGGCCTTTAATGGCCTTTCTTAACCGGTATTTTATATGGAACTATCTCAGCTCAAAGTTGTACTTCATTAGTCTTCCCGAAACGTCAGGAGAGTGTAAGATCTATCTCAAGGGTTGATCATCAATACCACAATTGTGTGCACCTAAAAATACTGTCGGAGCTTTCTAGAGGTGATCGACAGGACATAAGCCAACTTCTGGAACCTCGAGTACCTTGTCTCAGCGTCCAAGATGACTCTGCTAGAGTAATACACCAGTCTCTGAACACCATTCTCTTCCCGTACCAGGGCTGCGCTCGCCACTGTTGCAGAAATATAAATGTATAAGTACAACTCATCCCCTCCTTTGGGGTGCTGAGCAAGGGAGCCGAGGAGATATAGTATTTCAGCTCACAGAATACAGCTTCACATTCGCTTGTCCAAGTGAAGTCTTTATTCCCACGGAGTATTTTGAAAAATGGAAAGCATCGTTTTGAAGATTTAGAGATGAATTGATTTAGGGCTGCAAGCCTGCTGGTCAGCATTTGGACTTCTTTCTTCGAACGGGGTGGGGACAAGCTGAGTATAGCGGTTATCTGGTCAGGGTTGGCATACATTCCATGCTAAGAGACCATATACCCTAGGAACTTCCCGGTGAACACTCCGAAGATGCACTTGGCAAGGTTGAGCTTCATACGGTGAGTTATCAGCTTGTCAAAACATTTCTGGAGGTGAGATAGGTGACCGAGAGCTCGCGTGCTCTTCACCAGCATATCGTTGATATAGATTTTCATTTTTTTTCCGATCTTCTCCTTGAACATTTTGTTAACCAACCTCTGGTAGGTGGCTTCGGTATTGTACAAACCGAAAAGCATCACTTTGTAGCAATATGTTCCTCTGTCCGTAATGAATGACATTTTTCTCTTGGAGAATTTGGTTGTATCTGGACTAAGCTTCCAGGAAACTTAGGAGCTCATGACCTACTGTAGCGTCGATGACTAGATCAATCCTCGAAAGAGAAAATAAGTCCCAGGGGCATGCCTTGTTGAGATCCTTAAAATCGACGCAGAGTCGCCACTTGCCTCCAACTTTAGGAACGAGCACGACATTAGACAACCAGTCTGGGAACGTCACCTCCTCCAAACCGCTAGACTTAATCAATTTTTTAATTTCCTCCTCGATGATTTTCTAGTGCACAGGGTAAAATGTCCTCATCTTCTACCTGACTAGAAGATGGTGTGGGTCTACGTGGAGTCTATGTGTGGTCACTCTTGGATCGATTCTTGGGAGCTCATCATAAGACCAAGCTAAGACATCAACATTTTCTCACAATAGCTTTGTAAGCTCAGCCCGTTATTCTTGGGCGAGCTTGGCTCCTACTGTAACTGTCCTTTATTTAAGAATTGAGTGAATGTTACACTTCATCCAAGTCTTCATGTCGGTGGGGACCCAACTCATCATCTCTAGGGTCATCAATTGACACCAGGACTTCTTCGATGTCCAAGGTCATGAGCTCAGGAGTTACTAGCTCAAACTCTTGGAGTCTAGGCCCCTTCCTTAATTGTTATTTCTTCTATTCTACTGCCCTCTGTGCACACGCTCGTGACTTGGTGGTATGGCGAGCAGACGGCTTTGAAGCCTAAAACTGTTGGTCACCCCATGATAACATTGTAGGGAAATGACCTGTCCACTATCAAGAACTTAGTCCATATTGTTAACGATCTTGGGTTTATTCCAACAGTGGCAGGCAAACATACCCATCCCAGGGAGTTGACCACTTTTTTCCCAAAATCGACTAAGGGAGTCTTAGTGAGCTGCAAGGTGCCGGTCTCGATCTTCAGCTGATAAAAAGCCCATCTGAAGACAATATCAACTGAGCTTCCTCCGTCAACCAAGATGCATCCAATTCTGTAATGATTCACCAGGGCTATGATGACCAAGGTATTATCATGGGGTATATGTACTCCTCGAAGGTTGGCCTCGCTGAAGGAGGTGAGGTTGTGTAAGCCAGCGTCAACCGCGCTCACCTCGTACATGTCCTCATCAATTTTTCTCTTAGCTTTCCACTCAAGCCTCTTCCTAGAGGACGATGTCCCCCTAGAGCTGAATCATCCATGAATGACGTTGATATCTCCATCCACGCACTGGTGATTATCCATGGCCTCAGCCCCCCCAAGGTTGTGGACAGTTACGGTTACCCCGTCTTCTTTGGGCCCAAGGCTCTCCCTGAGGTTCATTCTCGTCAGGACTTTCTCGATCCCTTCTCTGGACATAGTTCCCGAGATAGCCTCGTCGGATGAGAGCTTCAATCTCCTACTGGAGTTAGAAGCAATTTTTTGTGGAGTGACCTCGGTCTCGGTGGAATTCACAGTATTTGTTTATCGATATCCTGGCTGGCCTCCCTCTCAGGGCTGGCGGGAAAAGAAAAAAATCTTGTCCTCAGTTTTCTGCGAAGATGGTGGCCACCAAGGCCATGAGCAGAGTATACCCTTGTTGGCGATGCCCTGGGGGAGGAAATGGTTTCCTATCCCTGGGTAGGGGTCTCAATCTCCCTTTTATTTGCAATCTTCTCGAGCCTTGAGCTAGATTTAGACCTTTATTTCTTGGTTCCTTTGGCTTATTCACCCCTTCCATCTCCATTCGGATTGCAGCACGAAGGTCAACATTATAAAACCTAGTCCTACGATCCAGATCTTGATTGAGAGTAGGAGTAGGGTTCGAGAAGATGTTATAGAACAACCTCTGATACCGTAGTCTTTCGATAAAAGCGTTAAATGCTACGCTCTCAGCTCTTTGCACGCATTGACTTCTCGATTAAAGCGCTCGACGTAGTCTCCCAAAAAGTCAATGGGCTCTTGGTAGAGAGTAAGGACATGAGCTACAATCTTCAACCTCCGTCGGGAGTAGCTAAAACGAGCAAGGAACAATTGTTCAAGCTCTCGAAAGGTGAAAATTGATGTTGACCTCAAGCCCTAAAACCAGGACCTTGCTGCTCTTGTAAGGGTGACAGGAAAGGCTCTACACCAAAAGGTAAGTCCATATGAGATTTATACATGGATAGGTGATCAACAAGATCCAACGTCCCATTATAGGAACTCATTTGAGGGTGAGAAAAACATCTAGTTACTACTTTTTCCAAAATCTCTTCCACAAAAGGAGACCTCACCTCCGTAATAAAATTCGGTCTTTCCTGGCCTCCTTGCACCTTGTACAACGAGGATTTAATCACTCGTGTATATGACTACTCGCAAGTGTACGAGGTCAAAGTTTTAGTATAGTGTGATCATGAAAGATTGGGTTATCGTATCCACAAATATTGGTGTCGTTACTATCGAATACCGCGTTTGTCGTGACCTAACTTTATCTAAGCGAAAAACAAATATATTTAATTAATTAAACTAATACTAATATATCTTAAATTAACTACACTAATATGCTAATATGTTTTAGGGTGAAGAATTGCTTAAAGATTAACGTGTTTACAAATACGTGTTCAATTTCAATTTACTCACGTTTACGTTGTTCGACCTATTTGACAACCTCGGTACGTAAACTTCACCGCCACCTCTCCCGAGTGTAAGACGGGGGAATACATGACTTCGAATCAATGAAGAAGTCCCCTTCAACGTCTTAATGACCAAAGGTCACGTGAGTCTCGCCCAGCGTCATTGTTTGCACATAATTCAACTTCCTCCCAAGTTATTAGATTGTGCGTTGTATTTACCCTATCAACAATCTTCGTTCTAAAACTCCCTTGTCACCTCTCTCGAGTGTAAGACGGGGGATATAATGCAACTTCGAGTCAACGAAGAAGTACCCCTCAATGTCTTAATGACCCTAGATCACGTGAGTCTTGCCAGCGTCATTGATTGTCCACGATTCAAACCCCAACCGGGTTATAGAATCGTGGCGTTTGTTTACCCAAATCCGAATTCGGGGTTTATCAAAACCCCGTATTCTCCATTTATCTAACTAATCATGATAAACAAACAATATGATAAATACAATCAAACTACGAAGAACAATCACAAACGCAACACCGAAATTATCCAAACAACGTATTTATAAATATAGTGTTAATTCCTACTGCAATCCATATTTAACACGAGGCCATAGCCGCATATACAATAATGTAATGAGCTAAACATGCTCACATGATCCTAAGATAAATAAATAAGGAAAAACAATCGAAGAACTTAGCCTCGTCCGAAGATAAACCGCTAAGAACGCTCAACGATCGATTCGCCGTCTTCTCTACTTCGGGATGTGAGCTCTACCTCTAAAACTCCTAAACCTTAGCCTAAATATGGCCTAAGGTGCCCAAATGGCCAGGGGGTTCACAAGGAGGGGAGAGGGAATGGTATTTATAGACAAAATATCTCAAAATATCTAATAAATATCAAAGCTGTGTCAGGGGTTTCCGCCTAGGCGCAGGGTTTTTCACCTAGGCGGAGGTAGGTCAGTTAACTTTCTGTCACTTTTCTGCCTAGGCGGTGGAATTCTCCCCTAGGCCGAGGAACTGCAGGTTTACTTTTTGTTTTGATTGTAACTTCTTCATTTGAACTCCGATTGAGGTTATTCAAAAACCTATGGAAAGATAAGAAAAAGATCTACAACTTCTGTGTTTTGAGTGTTTCCAAAATCGGATTGAATTATAGTAAAACATAGCCTTGAATTCATAGCACTTGTACTGGCGTTGCAAGTTTGGTGACCGCCTAGGCGAAGAAGTAGGCAGTGGACTTGGAAATATTTCTGCTGGGTTTTCGCCTAGGCGGAGGAATTTTCCACCTAGGCGGTGGGCTGTCAGTAGCCTTATGTCATTCTTAGCATCTTCACCGCCTAGGCGATGGTCTGGACGCCTAGACGATGGGCCTGTTTCACAATTTTGTCTCCGAGCTTATTTATCCACCGTAACTTGGACTGCTTTTGGTTCGATCTCATCGTTTTCACTCCAGTTTCCTATCTTTTTGCCCCACACACCTGATTTATACAAAAAGTATGAAAACTAATTAAAATATAATAAAATACTATATAAACACTCAAAAACTAAGTTAATTCGGTTTGGAAATAGATAGGTAGATCACACCTATCACACCTCCTGGAGGCGGGCTTCCATGTCCGCGAGACGACGTTCCACAGTCTTTCCTGCTTGGGGCTCCCCTCGTGTATGATTGCCCCACAGCTTGGGCCACAGTGTGATGAGAAAGATGCGAGTAGGAGTCAATTTCATATTCGCACCAACCCTTGAGGTTGAACTTGGTTGGTTGATGGGAAGCTCGACCATCGGGGGATGCTGACAAGTCCCTTGCTGTATTTTCGCTTAATAGAATAGGCGGGGATCTGGGTGTTGTCTCGGGGACCCTCTCTAGTCTTGCAGGCTCGTGGTCGCGAGATAGAAAGCGATCCCTGGACACACGCCCATTCAAAGACACCATACGAACATCACGGTTTAGGGGTAGCTCATCGTCCCCTGCAATTTAGAGAGCGGGTCCTCCCTGGATAGGATACAGCGATAGGCGCATGAGGAGGAGTTGTACACACGACCCGAACTCTCCCATCTAGCGCTCAAGGAGATCCATCTGAGATGCCTCCACGGCTCCCAAGGTCTGTCCCGCAACCCCGGGTGGCAGAGTAGATGGTCCTACCTGATCTTGGGGGGCAGTTATCCTTATTGGTGGGAGTTGTGGGGTGTGTCCCTGGAGTTCTTGACATGTCTTCTTTTTCTTCTGTTTGACTAGACCTTATGATTACCCAGGCTAAGCTGAGCAGGGAGTAATAATCAGGGGAAGTCCTTTAGCACATTTTCTGTTGGTGTATAAAACTAGTACACACCTCGAGCATGGTCTAATCTGGTGACATGTGTCTTTTTGCTGAGATGGAGTCAATAGTTGAAAATTCTTTACGCGAGCTATATTAGGTCTAGGGAAGACTAATCTGCCGTGTCCAAAGTCCTACTCTTTGGTGACCTGTACGTGCACGAAGACTAGCCGGGGTTGCCCGACGAAGTCCCTCTGGCGTGAGAGTAAGATCTCAAGGGAAAAGAGTTTAATATGCTTTGATTAAGAAAATCACCATTACCTTATAGTATTGATTTGTTCCAGTATTTATTAAAAATAAAAATTGCATAGTAATGGGCTTGGGCTTTTTGACCCATTAACAAAAGTCCGTGGGCCTTTGCCAAGCCTATGTTGGTGATGGTAGACACGTGGGTGGAGCCCTAGTGCTGATTTGGCAATGTCTGAAAATACCCTCATCAATATCTATAAACAATCTAATATTATTCCTTAAAAATAGTAAAAAAATAGTAGAAAATTATGATTTTGAGACGACTAGATCATCTAAATGTTATAACGTTGGAGGGTCTGATTACTTTAAGAATATGTTGGAACTTGTTTCTAGTGTTTGAGTACATAGATGATGATTTAGATAGATTTGTAGCAAGTCTATAGATAAAGTGATGGAATCACAAGTTATACCGAGGAACTCTTCAATTTTGTACCCTAGTTATACGAGTCATCATTTTTGGGTGTCATAGAAGTCTTTAGAACTCTGGTGTTCAATTGTTGACCATTTTTTTCCTACTGTAGGTAAAGTGCTACATGCACAATTTATTATCTGGACTTTTGTGTTGTCACAATTCTCCATATATATAATTTGTGTAAGTTGGTTGAGGAAAAAAATACTCTTCTTTAGTAAGTCAACAAAATTAATTAAGTCAAAGCATAAATTAACCATAAATTGATAAATACCTAATTTCCCAAACCATGCTACTTCTTAAATCTTGTTTTTTAATATTAGTTACCTTAAAATGAATTAACTTATTTGAATAATGGAAAAATATTAGAACTTAAACTAATGAATTTTCTGCAATATGGGAAAAGCATGATGCATGACTATTTTGAAACATCAATAATTGTAATCAATGTATGATGGTTTGGAAATTCAAAATGGAGCGCGATTCCATCGACCCACCATAATGACATCGATTAATAAATATGCATATTAGTTGTCATACATTTAAAGACAAAGAAAAAACAATGTTACAACAAATGTGCTTTTTTTTTTTTTTTTTACGTTCTCATAAATTTAAATGAACAAGTTGAAGACAATGGTCGTCAACGATCAATTTTCCATTACCAAAATAGTTAACAACGTTAACAAGATTTCCATTTCAATATATTGGAAATTGCAACAGAGAAGCATAAACATAAGGTAACTTATTGTTTATGTTGCGATTTTCCAAGAAGAAAAAACAAAGTGGAATGATAAATGTCCTATTGGTTTACTTGGGCGGCATTATTTTACTAACTCTTAGTATTTTTATTTTATTTTATTATCTTTTAATTTTAAAATTACTTGTTTTTAGAAAATGTAGATGTAGATTCTTTTGTACTTTAAAAAATAAAAAACTGGAAGTATTATTTTATTTTACAAAAGTAAAAAATAATTATTTTTTTTTGTGTTTTCCAAATTTTGTTGATGTAATTTCATCTTGAGATAGAGAAGTGTAGATATGTGGAAGAATTTACTGGGCTTTTAAGACTTCTTTAGGTCCTATTTGTAAATGTCATTTTATGTCGATTAGTTTCATAGGAAATGTGAAAGATTTTTTCAAGTTTTATTTAGCAATAACTAATCAAGAAAATTTTAAAAAATAAATTTTAGAGTCCCCTTATCATATAATGATATCAATCACCCAAACACAAACTAAAAATTGTTAAAGTAAAATTAAATATATGGGCTTATATATTAAATAAATGTGAATTATAGGCTATCAAATAAAAATAGGTCAATTAAAGTGATCAATTTAAATTTTGGGGCCTTAATTAATGTATTATAAAGTGTGGGCATTAATGTGTAGAGACAAACGTAATTTCTATTTTTATGATGGGTTAAAATAGAAAATACGAACATACGCGACTGTTTACGAACAGACACGAATGTTTATAAATAGGGGTCGTGGTCCCCAGATCACATAACGTTTTCTATTCTTCTGATCTCCATTGTCAGAAATAAATTTATACAGAAAATAAGTGTAGATCTGGAAGATCATAAAGACTCAGATTCAGATATTTCAACTTTCTTGTTATGGATTCAGGTACACTTCCGCATATTCAGTATTTTTATTCTTGATGATTCAATATGAATGTTCATGTTTGTGTGATAGTTTTCACATAATGAAATTAAGTCTTATATATGGTATCGGAGCCATCTCATGTTGAATTATTGAGAATAAATTCGGTAGAGATTTTTCATATTAAGACCGAAAATATTTTTTCCGAAAAGTTTAATATTTCTGAAAAAAAAAAAAAAAAATTATATAGAAAAATTTTACATTTCATCATGAGTCAAACGATATAAATTTTATAAAATTTGAACTTTTGCTTGAATTTATATGATTTTTCAAAGTTAAGGAAAAATGTAGAATTTGGCTACTGTTCTGGATTTGGTTGAGAATCAATGAAGTACGTCGATTCGTTTTTTGTTTTATATAGTGTTGTATTTATTTACACCCATCTATTCGGAAATCTTGTGTTGGTTCGGTGGCGTCTTTGTGTAAGGTACACGCCGCTTGACGGACGGGAGCTCGTGATCGAATCTTGGTAGCATGCTAAAGTGTTTTTTTTTTGTTTTTTACATACCTCATGTTTTAAGTATATCTTTAAAAACAAAAAAAAAAAAAAAAAAAAAACACTAACTTATGATTCGACTCCTAAACCTTTAGTGAAAATAAAGCACCCAACCACCAAAAAGGCAAGGCCTATTAGCTAATTAAGTTACTAATATTTATATATCACTATGTTTTAGTTACAATTATACAATTTTAAATTCAAATATTGGTGTTTAAATATATATATTTTGAGATAAATTAATTGAAATAACATGTCACCAAAGTGACCTATCTTGTGGAAATTAATTTTATTTTGAAATATAAAAAGATTATGTGTATACAATTTATGTGAATATTAGTTGGTTCAAAGGAAAATTAATTTTTAACAGAATTGCATGCATACTTGTGGTAATAAACGTGTGATGATTATTTGGTTTTACATATGAATAATAAATCGGCCCAAAGGAATATTTATTATTCGATATGTTCTTATTATCAGTGTTTGATTACTACACCTAGATATCACTTATAAGTTAATATTTTTATCCAAAGATTAAATATTAATAGAGTGTCCGATCTCTTGAAATGGGGTTTGCCTTTATTTGAATTTATTTTTGTTTTAAAGACTTATGTGAGCTTATTTTGTTTGTTTATTGTTCTCTAGATTCAGCTATTAGTTTTGCTTCTAACATTACTGTCAGCATTATTTCAATTCATATGCTAAATGGCACAAATTTCAAAACATGGCACAATAACCTCCAAATAGTTTTTAGTGTCATGGATCTAGACCTTGCGTTAAGGGTTCCTTCTCTTGCACCTCTTACTGATAAAAGTTCCTCTGATGAAAAGAGGGACATTGAAAGGTGAGAGAAGTCAAATCGCATATGTCTAATGATCATTAAGAATGTCATTCCAGAAGCATTTAGGGGCACAATATCGGAAACGATAGAGACAGCCAAAGAGTTCCTAGAAGAAATTAAGAACAAATTTACCAATAATGAAAAGGCTGAGACAAGTACACTTTTGACAAATCTCATCTCAATGAGATATAAAGGTAATGAGAATATTAGAGAGTACATTAAGGAAATGTCTCATCTTGCTTCAAAGTTAAAAGCACATAAGCTTGCTCTCTCTGAGGATTTGTTTGTGCATTTGGTTCTGATATCTCTTCCTACATAATTCAGTCAATTTAAGGTGAGCTATAACTATCAAAAAGAGACTTGATCTCTTAATGAGCTCATCTCACATTGTGTGCAAGAAGAGGACATATTGAAGCAAAAAAAAGATAGAGAGTGCTCATTTGGCTGGGACTTCCAAAGATAAAGGAAAGAAAAGAAAGAATGATAAGGAGGCTACAGAGGCTCCATATCAAAAGAAGCAACATAAAGAAAAGAATATTGATGGTTGTTTCTTCTGTGGAGCTGCGGGACATAAGAAGAAGCAATGTACCAACTATCATGCTTGGCATGCAAAGAAATGTACTCTTCTTAATCTGGTTTGTTCTGAGATTAATTTAACTTCGATACCTAAAGACACTTAGTGAATAGATTCTAGTGCAACCACTCACATCAGTGTGTCCATGCAGGACTACCTAAGCTGTCGAAAGCTAAATGATGGTGAAAGATACATCTTTGTAGGCGATGGCAAGAAGGTCGAAGTTGAGGCAATCGGGATGTTTATGTTATTATTAAAGTCTGGTACTTATTTTGATTTAAATGAGACATTTGTTGTACCGTCATTTAGATGGAATTTGGTTTCTATTTCTGTATTGGACAAATTTGGTTATTCTTGTTCTTTCGGAAATAATAAATTTAATCTTTTTCAGAATTCAAATTTGGTTGGTATTGGTTCTTTATCATATATTGATAACCTTTATATGCTTAATACGGTTGCTTCATATCATGAAACCTTGCAATTAAGTACTCAAGGTGTTAAAAAGAAATTAACCAATGAGAATTCCGCATCTTTATGGCATAAGAGATTAGGTCATATCTCCAAAAGAAGAATTGAAAGACTTGTGTTAGATGGGATTCTCTTGATTTTGCAGATTTTGAAATTTGCACAAATTGCATGAAGGGAAAACAAACAAACATAAAGAGATTTGGTGCCAACAGAGCTACAGATATCTTAGAACTGATACATACAGATATTCGTGGGCCATTTCCTACGGGTTCATGGAATGGTCAACAATATTTTATCACGTTCATAGATGATTTTTCACATTATGGCTACCTTTATCTCATTCATGAAAAATCCCAATCACTGGATGTGTTCAAATCATTCAAAACTGAAGTTGAAAATCAACTCAGCAAAAGAATTAAAAGCATCAGATCTGACCGTGGTGGTGAATACTATGGTAGGTATGACGGTTCAGGTGAACAACGTCCGGGTCCATTTACTAAATTCCGAGAGGAGTGCGGTATCGTCCCACAGTACACCATGCTAGGTTCTCCTAGCATGAATGGTGTTGCTGAAAGGCGAAATAGAACACTGAAAGACATGGTAAGAAGTATGATTAATCATTCTAACTTGCCAGAATCACTTTGGGGTGAAGCATTAAAGACTGCAGCGTATATCCTTAACAAAGTACCAACTAAAGCAACTGTCAAAACCTCTTATGAACTTTGGATAGGCAAGAAACCTAGTTTGAAGCACTTACACATTTGGGGATGTCCAGCTGAAGCAAGGCCTTACAGGCCACATGAAAAGAAACTGGATTCAAGAACGGTTAGTTGCTATTTTATTGGATACTCTGAAAGATTCAGGAGTTACAAATTCTATGATCATACTACTAGATCAATTTTTGATACATGAAATGCCCGATTCTTTGAGGATGTTGAGTTTGAGGGGGGAGATAAGGTTAGGGATTTTATTTTTGAAGAGGAATATGTTGATATTCCCACAGCTGTAATTGGCATTAATCAAGCTCTTATTCCTAACATTATTCAAGAAGCAGATTCAAATCAAAACAATATCCAAGAATCTCTCATTCCAAAAGAACAAACTCTACCACCTCTAGAATCTATGCCATTAAGGAGATCCATTAGAGAAATGAAAAGTGCAGTGTCAGATGATTACATTGTATTTCTCCAAGAACATGAGTTTGACATTGGTGTGGTGAAAGATGATCCAATCAACTTCCGTCAAGCCATGGAAAGTTCTAAATCTCAAAAGTGGATTAATGCCATGAATGAGGAGATAAAGTCCATGAAGGACAATGACGTTTGGGATATTGTCCCATTGCCTGAAGGTGCAAAACTCATTGGTTGTAAATGGATATTTAAAACCAAGAGGGATTCAAAAGGTGATGTGGAGAGATACAAAACTCGTCTTGTCGCTAAAGGCTTTACACAGAAAGAAGGCATCGATTATAAAGGGACTTTCTCTCCGGTTTCGTCGAAAGACTCTTTTAAGACAATAATGGCACTTGTGGCGCACTTTGATCTTGAGCTTCATCAGATGGATGTTAAGACTGCGTTTCTCAATAGTGACATTGATGAAACAATCTATATGGTGCAACCAGAAAATTTTGTGTCGGGCTTGGTAACTCGAGCCTATGACTCAAGTGAGGGCAACAAGATGGTTTACAAGTTAAAGAAATTCATCTATGAGCTTAAGCAAGCTTTTCGTCAATGGTATTACAAATTTCATCAAATTATTATCTCATTTGATTTTGAGATGAATTTGGTTGATAATTGTATATATCACAAGTTTAGTGGAAGTAAGCATATTTACTTGGTTTTATATGCTGATGACATATTGCTTGCCACCAATGATATAGGCATATTGCACAAAATCAAGAGATTTCTATCAAAGAAATTTGAGATGAAAGATCTTGGTGACGCTTCTTTTGTGTTGGGTATACAGATACACCGCGATCGCTCTCGGGGTATGCTTGATTTTTCACAAAAGAGCTATATCGAGAAAGTTTTTAAAAGGTTTGGCATGCATGATTGTAAATCAAGTGACACCCCTGTGGCTAAAGGAGACAAATTTAGTCTCAGTCAATGCCCCAAGAGTGATTTTGAGATTCAGGAGATGCAAAAGATTCTTTATGCGTCAGCAGTAGGAAGTCTGATGTATGCTCAAGTGTGTACACGTCCGGATATTGCGTACATTGTTTATCATGTTGGGCAGATACTTAAGCAATCCTGGAAAGGATCACTGGATAGCAGCCAAGCGAGTCATAAGGTACTTTCAGAGAACAAAAGACTACATGCTTACTTATCGGAAGTCAGATCAGTTAGAGATCCTCGGATATTCTTACTCCGATTTTGCTAGATGCCGAGATAGCATGAAATCTACTTCAGGCTATATTTACTTACTTGCTGGAGGTACTATATCTTGGAAGAGTGTTAAACAGTCTATTATAGCCTCTTCCACCATGGCAGCTGAGTTTATAGCTTGTTATGAGGTGTCCAATCATGAAATATGGTTGCGAAATTTTATCACGGGGCTGCATATTCTAGATGGCATTGAAATGCCACTTAAGTTATATTGTGACAATAAATCAACAGTACTGTATTCCAACAACAACAAGAGTTCTATGAAGTCAAAATTTATAGACATCAAATTCCTAATTGTGAAAGAAAAAGTTCATAGTGGACTTATATCTATAGAGCACATTGGGACAAACTCCATGATTGCGGATCCGCTGACTAAGGGATTGCCACCCAAGGTCTTTCATGAGCACACTGCTCATATGGATGTGGTTTCTCTTTAGAATATGTCGTTTTAGTGGGAGTTTGTATTTTAGATACTTTTATTTATAGATATATTTGTTATGGATATTATGGATTTTATGGTTATTTACTGCAGTAAAGTATTAAGATTTCATTCACTCTGATTTTATGTGGTTTGATCTCACTAAGGTTTAAGGAGAACCAGATAAAAATTGTCATGTTAAGATCACATTGCATGAAATTTCCATGTTACACGTCCACACTTGATCTTTATCATTAGTTGCATTGATACATGTAATCATTGATGGGTCTAGTTACGAAAAAGATGTAACGACGATCGCTTTGATTCTATATTAGTGTGGTTAATGCACCAAATTGTTAAAAAAATGAATAAAGTTTTGATAGCAAATCTCATGAGCTCATTAAGTATAATTCACGTTTATAAAGTTACATATATAGTCCAAGTGGGAGATTGTTAGAGTAAAATTAAATATATGGGCTTATATATTAAATAAATGTGAATTATAGGCTATCAATTAAAACTAGGTCAATTAAAGTGATCAATTTAAGTTTTGGGATCTTAATTAATGTATTATAAAGTGTGGGCATTAATGTGTAGAGACAAACGTAATTTCTATTTTTATAATGGATTAAAATAGAAAATACCAAAATACGAACAAACGTGACTGTTTACCAACAAACGCGATTGTTTACGAACAAACGTGACTATTTACGAATAGACACAAATGTTTATAAATAGGGATCGTGGTCCCCAGATCACATAACGTTTTCTATTCTTCTGATCCCCATTGTCAGAGAGAAATTTATATAGAAAATAAGTGTAGATCTGAAAAATCATAAAGACTCAGATTCAGATATTTCAACTTTCTTGTTATGGATTCAGGTACGCTTCCGCATATTCAATATTTTTATTCTTGATGATTCAGTATGAATGTTTCTGTTTGTGTGATGGTTTTCACATAACAAAATTAAGTCTTACAAAAATATGCAGTTGTTAATTTGAATTTCTATTTTGTTTTAGTTCAATTCAGTGCTTCCAAATGCCACCTAAGACGCTATTACTTAAATCAAATCTTGAGTATATTTACATATACCCCTTATGTCCTCCTTTACCCCTACGGCTCCTAAAGTTGAGAAAAAGGTTATTGCAATTCTATTTCTATTTAAATTCTACCTAACTAAGTCTAAGACACCAATAACTTGAAATGAAATGAATTCTATTTTTTGGGGGTAGATTACATTTTTTGCCCTCCTATTTGTGGCTTGTTTTTTATATGGTTCTCTAATTCATTTTTTTCAATATGGTCCTTCTTTTTGTTGCGAATTTTTTATATAAGCCTTTTATTTAAAGTGGAATTAATGTGGACGGGTTTTTAGCACGTAAGATACACGTGCCATCCTTTAGGATTAAAATATAATATTAGTTAAATTTCTGGGGTTAAAACGTAATTTTAGGGTTGTAAGTGTAATAAACTAACTTGTTCATCTGCTTCTTGCTTCTAGCTATTTCACTCTATGTCTGCTGTGTGAGAGATCCAAACATGAAGGCGAAAACATGACGATGAAGTATCCCCAATTGGAAAATCGTCCGCAACATCACCGCCTCGAAGAACGGAAACTCTTTCTCCGCCTACTACAACAACTCTGTCATACCTTGCAACCCAGAAGAAATTCGTCACAATGAACAACTCTGACGCCGCTGCCTTTACCCGCGAACACCGCCATCTCCGACCACGTCAACACGTCGATCAATAGAAGGTCCAGAATCGGACAGCCTATAATCACCGTCGGCATGCATACCAACACGTTACCTCCGCCATCCACGAAGAAACAATCCTTGTTTTCTTCAAATCTCTGTGGATGATTCAATTGTTCAGTTTTGATTTTACCTTTTATTCTCTCTCTCTCTCTCTCTTCTGCAACCAAGAGCCACCGTCGCAATTGGAACGCCGCCCACGGTAACCCACAGTCGCCCGAAAGTTGGACCGCATCCACGTTAATCGCCTCCAGCGCCAATGTCTCCGAAAACGACAGTCTTTCCTTCTCCGCCAACAACCACCCCACGGCTACGTCTGCGGCGGCGAAACCTGAAATTGTGAAGTGGTTATGCTGCCGTTGCTTCTTCAACCGGAAGCCCTTCTCGTACCCTACGAAAACATAACTCTAAAAGCCGTTCAGTGGTCGAAAATCAAACACCATCGGGTACCTAAATTACTTCCCTGGGGCGTCACCATTAATTGGCATGCATCCACCAATTATAGAAACGGGTGGTCCGTCAAAATAACCCTATTCAACTGGTTCGTCGTTGTTCAATCCCAAAGATTCGGTTCAATAGCAATTCCAGGTTTCGCGGCTGCAACCGTAGGCAGAGGAGGGTGTTGCAACTGTTGTGCGGAAGCGTGTCGGGTAGACCCAACACAGAACAAATATTATGGGAGATGAAAAGAAAACACACACACTCACAAACAAGAACACAAGTTTTAACGAGGTTCGGCAATTTCGCCTACTCCTCGGAAGCAACTATAGAACTTCTTTATTTGACAATAAAATACAAATAAAGAATACAAAACAAGGTCTTAAAACAACTTAAGACACTTGTGCAAAAATTCACTTAATTGTGGCTATTGAGGAATTGAACTTTCTCTCTTAATGTAATTCTTCAATTGAGAGATATTGTTTTCATCAATTGTGAGATGTTTTTTTCTTCAAAGCTCATAGCCTCTATTTATAGTAGAGGTTTGGGCTTTGTTTTCAATCTGAACCCAAAAACATGAACCTTCAACAATTTCTGCAGTCCAAAATTGCAGCTCTTTCTTTCAACAAAAATGGCCACTTTCACATGCTGATTTTCTCTTCAAAAAAATCTGCTACTGCTTTCATATTGTTAGAAACAAAAGTTTTCATTTTTCAAACCCAAAAAGTGTTGCCAACTGGAATTAAAGCTGCTGAAATTTTGTTCAATTCAAATAAGGCTGCATTAATAAGAATAAGGCTCACCATTTGAAAAGAGAGCCACCATAATCCAACAGCAACCTATGACGGGGTCGTTGATCGCGTTACATTTAACGCAATCTAATACCGTTAATATAAATTTTGTTAATTTTTTAAGTTAAATAAATTAGTATAATTGATTTATATTATTTATTTTTGTAATTTGAAGAATTGGATAAAAAAAAATATACCATTTGGAAGCAAATTGCACAAGAAAAAAATCAAACGGATAAAAGTCGCGGTGTACAACACTCAAATGAAAACATGTGTCCACTCTTTTGGACATAACTTTTTGCACAATTAGAATTTTGGGATGAAAGAATTACATATGAAAGCAGACTTTTTAAGTTTTCCAACGACTGGTCATATGACAAAATCGGAGTTCATATGAGAAAGATACAAATGTTAACGGCATGTTTGGTTGGACGGAATGGAATGAGGGTGGAATGAAATGGAAGAAATAATGGAATGAGAAAAAGAATGGAATGAAATTGTGAATGGAATTACTATTCCATTCTCTTGTTTGATTGGTATGAAATGAAAAAAAGAATGGAATAGTGAAATATAGTAAAATTTCTATATTGCCCTTATAAAATTATTATTCCATTCTCTTCTTGGTTGGTTATAATAAAATTTTATTATATTTCACTATTCTATTCCTTTCTTCATTTTATTATATTTCACTATTCAACTCAATTTTAAGTTTTTGTTCTCTAATTTTTATTTTTGTTCTCAATTTTCAACTTCTATTCTTTAATTTCTGTTTTTTTTCTCAATTTTCAGTTTCCTTTTTCAATTTTTCGTTCTCTAATTTTCTATTTTTTGTTCTCAATTTTCAATTTATGTTCTCAATTTTTTGTTTTTGTTCTCAATTTTCTGTTTTTATTCTCAATTTTCGGTTTCCGTTCTCAATTTTCTATTATCTAATTTTATGTTTTTGTTCTCAATTTTCAATTTTCGTTCTCAATTTTTCATTCTCTAATTTTATATTTTTGTTCTCAATTTTCAGTTTATGTTCTCAATTTTCTGTTCTCTAATTTTATGTTTTTGTTCTCAATTTTTAGTTTATGTTCTCAATTTTCTATTCTCTAATTTTCTGTTTTTGTTCTCAATTTTCGGTTTATGTTCTCAATTTTCTGTTTCTATTCTCAATTTTCAGTTTTTATTCTCAATTTTCTAGTTCTGTTCTCAATTTTTTGTTCTCAATTTTCTATTTCTATTCTCAACTTTTTGTTGTCTAATTTCAATTTATGTTCTCTAATTACTATTTTTGTTCTCAATTTTCAAGGGCTTGATTACAAGGGTTATCATGTAATTTAAGATATTGATTCTATTGGGTTGGAATCTCATTCCACCCCATTTTAAATGGAATCACATTCCATCCAATTTCATTCCAATAGAATCACTTGTGATTCCATTGGAGAACCAAACAACGGAATAGGAATCGAGGGCGGAATGCGATTCCATTTCGCCCTCAATTCCATCCAACCAAACATGCCGTAAAAGTTGGTCATGTTTGTCTGTCAAGAGTGCACGAGGGCCCATGCGCTGGGCTTAGGCCCAGCCTTTTTTCCAAGGCCCATTTACAATTTTTATGTCATTGTTCCTTCAGCCCATGCCAAAGCCCAACGTATCCTTTTGTTCGCCAGGCCCGTGTGCTAAGCCAAGGCCCATTGAAGGATTTAATGGGAACAAAAGAAGGAAAAAAAAAAGGGAATTGGCAGCAAAGAGTGGTCTGTGGCAGCCGCTACACACAAAAGGCAAGAGTCATCTATGTCTAATACCTAAAATGAAAAGAGAAAGAAAGTGGAAAGAAAAAGAAAATTTTAATGAGATTAAATAATGTATTTTTTAAGTTTTTTTATGGGTCTTAATTTTTTATTCTATTTTTATATAAATAAAATTAGAATTTATTGACTAACAAAAATTGATAAAATTAATCTTAATTTATAATTATTTATTTATTATTTTATTGTACATTAGTAAAAATAATTATTTATAATAATATATTTATTTTTGATATTTACAAATCGTCATTATCTATATCTAATACTTAAAATTAGAAGAAGAGATAAGGTTTTAATGAGATTAAATAATGTATTTTTCAAGTTTTTTGGTAGGTTCTAAATTTTTTATTTATTTTTTTATATATAAAATTAAAATTTGTTAACTTGCAAAAATGATATAATTAATCTTAATTTATGCTTGTTTATTTATTATTTTATAGTATATTAGTAAGAAATAATTTTTAGAAATATTATTTTATTATGATTATTTATGTAATTTTTAATAGTATAGTTATTTTTGATATTTATAAAATTTCATTATTTACTAAAATTAATAGAATTTTATTTTTGATTTTTATTTACCACAAATAAAAACAAAAAATAAAAATTCAAAATAAAAATACAAATTTAAAAAAAATAAAAATAAAAAAATCTCCCCATCTCCCCATCTATATAAAAACAACGTATTAGATTATTTTAAAACTATTATTTGGAAAAGAAACATTAAAAATTTGTAAAACCGCTCTAGAAACTTATTTACTTATTAGCATACTATTTTACAAAAATAAATATGAATGATGAAGAATAATAGTTTTAGAAGTTGACATAAATAGTTTCTAAGATATAATTCTATTTTGATTTCTCAGTATTAAAATTTAGTTTTGTTGTATTTCTATAAAATATGCTAAATATAACAGTAAAAAATCAATTATACAATAGAAATAATATTTAAATAAAAAATAAATAATAATTTTTTTATAGACCAGCATATAATGCGGGTTAAAAATTAGTTGACAATTAAAAGGAGAATTTCCATTTTTCATTATTTTTAGGGGGGGGGGGGGGGGATATATCTAGGCCACTGTTTTTTTTGGTAGCTTCTCATTTTTATTTTTTGTTTTGCGGCGGCCAAAACAGTTTTTGGGGAACTCTTCCATTGGTTACTTGTCGATCATATTATGAGAAGAACAAACCATCATGAACGATTAATCTCCCTTCAATCGGGTTAGGATTAAGGTAAGTGTTTTTAGTTTTATGTAATATTGTGTTTTTAATTTAATTATGAATTAGTGTAAACAATTGTATGATGAGAATTTTTTTGTTCTTGCTATTGGTTTAATTTGTGGTTGGATTTAATTTTAATTTGCTCTTGTAGAGATTTTGATTTAGATCTAATTGTTACTAAAACGTTAGATCTAGTACTTGTGGTTTAGATTTAACAATCATACAATAGTATTATTGGAATTTGATTATTGGTTTGGATGGTTTATGTCTAGATTTTAATTCACCCTAGATCAGAGTAACGTATGAATTAAATATCAAAGATAAATCATGTCAGTGACTAATCGATCTAATGTTTCTAAGGAGTTTCAGCTTGTAGTTAGAAAAACTTGTTTGTACAAATCCAAATTAAAAAGAAAATATGAAAATAACATAACCCCCAAAATACGTAACTCAAAATTCCTAACCCTTTATCTATTTTCATTAGCTTTGATTTAGTATTTTTATTTTTCTTATACTAAAAACCTAAAACTCAAATCAAAATTCATTTTCGTTAAAAGAAGAAAAGTAATTAGAAATTAATAGTTACAAGATCGATCCCTATAGTTGACAGTCTACTTTAATCTGTACTACATTAGTATAGCGGTACCATTAAAAAGATATTATTTTTTAGCGATCAGTCGTTGTAGTAGGCGGAGAAGAAGATGCAATACCATGAGTCTTTGTTCTTTGCGGCGGTGATGTTGCAGACGATTTGTCAGTTGGGGATAAAATATTCCAGGAGACAGTTAAGGCGGTTGTGTTTGGCGATTTGTAGTGATTTGGGGTGATTTGGGGTTTGTGATTTGTGATTTGTGTGTGGTTGTCGGTTGATATTAAATTATGATGGTCTATATATTAATCTCAATAAACATAAGACTCTGCATACTCACAAATACTTATAACAATGTTGACATGGATCGTAAGTCAAGTAATGTAGTAAGAAACCAATGTCAACATGTGATCATTATCTATATGTATTGTTTCTTATCAGTTCTCATTACAATTTTCAATAAAATGAAATTGTAATTGTAATTTTTCAACAAAATAAAACTGTTAATTATGATTAATTAGCAGCCAACTGGACTTTCTTAGCTACAACTTTTGGCTTTTGATTTTGGGTCAAATGGGCCTTAAAAGTGTTTAACGGACGATACATATATTCTGATGGGCCTATTGGGCTCATTATATAGATATTGATTTTGGGTTTGGGCCTACGTAATATCTCAACTAACTAGACTTTTTTAACTACAACTTTTGGCATTTGAAGTTCATATAAAGGAGCCCATAAAAAATAAAAAAAAATCCCACTAATTATGATTAATTATAATTTTTCAATTTTCAAGCTCTTAATTTTTTTTTTATTCTATATATAGACTAATTTAATAATTAGTTTCAGAGTGTAGTAAAATTGTTATTCAAATTCTTGCAACTATAATTTATCGTTGATCACTGAAAATATATTTTGCGACGTACTTCATCTTATTTTGATCATATGCATATTTGTCGCTAATATACACAATTGTGGCGACATTCAGGTGGTATGACAAAGATGATTGAAATTAGGGTCAAGGATTTTGACACTTTAGACCCGGAAGTTTGACTAAAATCTCATTTTGATACCACATGTTGATTATATCTTATAATCACAATAAAACAGAATTGAACATTAATCTAAAACATACATGATTTTTAGGACATAATAATAAAGAACGGTAATCGAATACATACATGTTTGAGCCATCACAGGAGATTGAATCTGTCGTAACGGATTACTAACTAGATCTTCTTCCCTATGATCTAGATTTTGTGGTGGCGGCTCTCAATGAAAAAAAACCCTTAATCTATATTAGGGAAGAGACCTAATTATTTATATTAGAGTTTTTCGTTGGATCATCCCATAACGAGTTTCAACGAAACTCAAAACCTATATTTACTACTTAACTGGACTTCTACTTAAAAATATTACAATCTAAATTAAAATATGATAACTAATTATTTGGACTGTTTATATAATAGACTATTAATTAACCTATTTTTATAAAATAATTTATTCAATTAATGATATCTCACAAAAAAAAAAAAAATAATAATTCAACAACAAACGCCACCACCACATTACCAATTGCGGCCTCCCTCGTACATTTCTTACTCTTATTCGATGGGATTTTAGACCACATTGTAGGCTTGAGATTTTTTCGATTCTCACTTCGTAATTAATTTTATATAATTAAGCACAATAACACCAATAATGCCAAAAAGTCTTACCTAAAAAGGTATCTTGAGATCCTTAGAAATTTTGAGTGGAATTACAAATGCTTTCTGAACAAATAAATGTTCAGATTTCCCAATATAATTGGGTGAGATGATGTCATGGATGATGAAATTATAACTAATATTCTATCATTAAATTAAATCCCCAATATATGATTGAGTTCTTGAAAATAATGAAATTAAGTATTTGATTTTAAGTTCTCCCCAAATTTAAAATCAAAGGTCCACTTGATCAAATTAATTGACAAAACTTTTCCTGGGATGGGATAATTAACTATTAGTCAATTTGTTATTAGTCTCATTTAAAATATAAGTTTTGATCAAATCCTTTAAATTAGATTTTGAAATTAGATTTTGTTTATGTGTCACGCATTGCGTGCAAAGTGTAAAGAAAATTTAGTGAATAAATTCATATTATAGTAAATATTAGTTACATGTAACTAAAATTAGTTACAACTTAAAAATTACAAATCATATGTGACTATATTATGTAATATTAGTTACACATTACAAATTTCATATATTTGTGTAATATTTTTTACAAATAACAAGTATTCTATACAGAAATTAGTTTAATATTAGTTATGTAACGACCCAGTTTTCCAGGGTCGTCATGTGGTTTGTCCCGTTGGAGAATTAACCTTAAAACTCAACGACTAATATTTTATTTCATAAATCTGTGAATTTTTACATTGCGACGGCAATAATTATAGCTTGTCAATTTAGCAAATCTATTTTCACAATAGTAAATAATAGATATAAATTTTATTTTTATTTTTAAATTCAAGATACATATATGATTAAAGTTATAATTGCGAATTCAATTATAATTTATGAAATAATTCTCAATAGTGGGTCAATTTTAAATAAATTGGATTTGAACATATTAATATTAATACCGAAAATAATATGTTAATACAATTATGAATAAGGTTAACGTGATCATTCCTTGGGTAGCATTTGAATTTAGCATTTTCAAATTAAACCAAATATGATTAAAGTTAATATGATTTAAGTTAACACATGATGCCAATTTGGGAATGATCGGTACCTGTCTATTAACTGAATCACCAACAATTTATTTCTTGTAAATTTGATTTTTTTTTACAAACTACGGCGACAGTTATAATTATTTAAGACGATAATTTTTACTAATTTTACTAGATAATCAATATTTTAATGAATAAAATTTGAGAAATTTTACTTAACGATAATTAGAATTATCAAATTTTCAAGTCGATTTTTGCAACGGTAAATAATAAATACAATTGTTACAAATTAAATAGAATTTTAAATTAAATTTCTGGCTCCGCACTATTTTTAAATACATTCAAATAAATTCTTGTCACCATTTCATTCTCACCGGCCCTGCAATGAAAACTGTGGGGTTGTGAGCCAACGCTCAGTAGAATTTTAACCCCTCTAATATATGTATCTAATTAATGCGATAATTAAAACACATAGGTATGATTTTCACATAATTTTAATATAATCATAATTATTTCATGGGAATTAACAACTATAATTTAACAACAATAATAATATAAATATCATAATAGAAAAATTAAATACGAGTTAAAAATTTTATGCCGAAATTCGAATCGAAATACCCCGAGCCGAAATATTATATTTTTCCGCTCCTAAAACCCTTCATATTCTCACATGGTTTATGAGTATATATATATACACCTCTCTATTTATAGTTCCTCCTTAATCTCTGTATGTATGATAGTATATATATAATGAACATAATGAATGATCATAATGATCACTTCCTAGGCACATGCACCTCTCATGACATTTCCTTATATATATATATATATGTGTGTGTGTGTGTGAGAGAGAGATAATTATAATTTGTGGCCATGATTTTTTTTTCCTTTTTTTTCTTTAAATTTACGGCCAAAACTGATTCAAGGAAATGAAAATTATACTTAATACTCTTTAATTATAAAATAATTCATATTAAATTTAATAATTACACTTATCTCTCTAAAATTATATTTATTATAAATTTTCATAATATGCAAAATAATCGAAAAATATTAAACTTATATAAAATAATATTTTCGAAAATATAAATTTAACATTTAACTCCAAAAATTATCAAATATATATTTATACCACAAATTCACAAAATCGTCCTAAAAAATATTAAACTTATATAAAATAATAATTTCAAAAATATAATTTTTTGGGTATTGCAATCTACTCCCCTTAAACAAATTTCGTCCTCGGAATTTCGTTCAAAACAATAATAATTCAGAATCGCACGATAGTAGTCACTCTTGGTTAAACAATAACAACCGAAAGTCACCACCACGTTCCTGCTACGCTATTTTGATAAATATAACAATAAATAACAATATATCTTTAAAATATCATGCTAGTCTCACTGGATTGGGTTTATCTCAATTTCAACAAGTCTATGACCTCAATAATATTTCCACTTGGCATGATTTTTCAAGTCAATTGTCATATCTCATAACTAGTATTTATCAGTTTTACCCAGCACTTCAAGCCAACATATCGCAACCAATATCGTAATCAGTAGTTAGCCCAAATTTCTTGTAACTGTCCCGTGAGACTAAAAATAATCAATTATAATATCCACATTAAAATTTCATTAATGTCGTAAACTTATCTATAAATATCAACACAATCTAAATCTCAAATAACAGATTTTTTTTTTTAAATACATCTGAAAACACATAAATATCTTTCAACCACATAAATACACATCAAATACCTCAAAATACCTAAATACGTCAAAATCATATAAATACATCTCAAAACATCTAAATACAACTGAATCACGTAAATAGGTCTCGAAACATATACATGCGTGTCAATCAACTAAATACATCTCAAAACACATAAATACGTGTCAAAATACATAAACACGTCTCAACCACATCAATACGTATCGAAATACATAAACACGTCTCAACCACATAAATATGTCTCACCCATACAATTACATTTCAAATTCCTCAATACGTGTCAAACTATAAAAATTAAATATATCTCAAATCACATAATTACGTCTCTAAAGTCACATAACATAACGAGTTCAATACTGAATCCAATACTCACGTAAACTATATATAAAAAAAAAAAATATTACATAAAGCCTGCAATCGTATTTCTACAACACTAATTAAGCTAAAAAATTCAAATTAACATTTTCAAGTAACAATTGACTCCCACTAGTCTCATAATGATCCTACACTTCGACTTCATCTAACGCTAGTAGTGGATCAATATCTATCTGAATATTTTATCGGTGTACTGTCTTCATAATATAAAAATATTTTATAGATTAAGTATTTTTTTTTTTATCAAAATCCAATTTTCAAGAAAATATAGTCACACTAGGCAGTATCCAAACCCCAACAAAAATATAATCGTAATAGAACAACCAAATTTAAATCAATTGGTTAACTCGCTTGTATATAATAAAATAACATACTTCCTTACCAGCCATAGGATCGTTTACTTCACGATCGAGAGTTATGACGGTATTGTAACCTGTCCAACTGTGTCATATAAGGTGACTATTAGTGTCAGAGCCATTTAATATCTCCAATGGTAGGAGCAACCACCTGCAGGACTTATCTAATAGGTAACAACATATATTTACCCTACAGAATTTGCTTTACAGGACCCTACCGGACTGGCCTAACAGGTAATAACACATATCCACCATGCAAGACTTGTCTGACAGATAACAATTATGGCATAATAGGATAATAAAAATTATTTTTCACGTTTAAAATTTTTACTTGATTCATTTAATATCACGAAACTATCAATTTTCATCAACATTTTTTTTTTTCTTCAATTTAATACGAAAATATAATTTGACGATTTATATAGAAAACAGTAAACACCTTTTAAGCGGATCTTTTTAATTCAACAACATATCCTATGGTTTACGACTAACACGATACTCGTAAAATCTTATTTAACTTATTATGGATAAGTTGTATTAACCAAATGCTTGACAATTTATATAGAAGACAGTAAACATCTTTTAAACGGATCTTTTAAATTCAACAACATATCTTATGGTCCATGGCTAACACGATACTTGCTAAATCTTACTTAACTTATTATGGGTAAGTTGCATTAATCAAACACCACCTAAGATATTAATATGTTCAAAATAAAATTGTAGAGACGCAATTTGACTGACCAAAAGTCCACATAACACCCCCACCATAATTTAGGGGCCAAAAGACAGAATTTTCCAAATGAAGACTAAGATCCGACTTTTGTTTCGTTATCAAAAACAAAAAATGGAAAGGCTTGGACAGCCATGGTTCCAACAACAGTTACCTTGTGAGAGACATTTTAAATTGACAAGCAAATGACGAAAAAAAAAAAGATGCAAAAGGGTTTCTGCGTACGCCACCTAAGATTTTTTCAAAAGGAAGTGTGTGGTTGTAAGGAATTGAAGGTTCTAAATTGGAATAAGAAGTGAAACCAAACACTACCCAAGTCCAATCCTCTCAACAGGCTGCCCAAACAAGACACTGTTCAATTTTTCCTTTTTTTTTTTTTTTAGACTTGATTTTGCATGCACATGTATAAGGAATTCTACCCTTTAAAAGAATAAGCAACTGACGAAAGGAAAGGTCAAAGAGAATAGAAACAGAACATCAGCCAAATGCCTTTTTTTTTTTTGAACAGATAAATACTAAAATTATTATTTTTAATATTACTTAATTTATTATGAGTAATGAGTACCATAACTCATTACTTGGTTGCTCTGATTCCAACTGTAACAACCCGATTTTTCAAGTTGGTCACGTAGTTTCTCCTGTTGGAGAATTAACCCTAAAACCCAACGACTAATATTTTATTTCATAAATCTGTGAATTTTTACATTGCGACGGCGATAATTATAGTTTGTCGATTTATTGAATTCATTTTTACAATAGTAAATAATAGATACAATTTTTATTTTTAAATTCAAGATACAAATATAATTAAAGTTATAATTGCGAATTCAATTATAATTTATGAAATAATTCCCAACAATGGGTTAATTTTAAATAAATTAGATTTGAACATATTAATATTAATACCGAAAATAATATGTTAATACAATTATTAATAAGGTTAACGTGATCATTCCCCGGGTAGCATTTGAATTTAGCATTTACAAATTAAACCAAATATGATTAAAATTAATATGGTTTAAGTTAACACGTGATGCCAATTTGGGAACGATCAGTACCTGTCTATTAACCGAATCACCAATAATTTATTTCTTGTAAATTTGATTTTTTTTTGCAAACTACGGCAACGGTTATAATTATTGACAACGATAATTTTTACTAATTTTACTAGATAATCAATATTTTAATGAATAAAATTTAAGAAATTTTACCTACGACGACGATAATTAGAATTATCATTTTTCAAGTCGATTTTTACAACAATAAATAATAAATGCAATTGTTACAAATTAAATAGAATTTCAAATAAAATTTCTGACTTTGCACTATTTTCAAATACATTCAAATAAATTTTGTCGTCGTTTCATTCTCACCGGCCCTGCAATGAAAACTGTGGGGTTGTAAGCCAATACTCAGTAGAATTTCAACCATTCTAATACGTGTATCTAATTAATACGGCAATTAAAATATATAGGCATGATTTTCATATAATTTTCACATAATCATAATTATTTCGTTGGAATTAACAATTATAATTCAACAACAATAATAATATAAATCTCACAATAAAAAAATTAAATACGTATATTAAAAGAGTTAGAAATTCTACCGTTGAAATCCGAATCCAAATACCCGAGGCAAAATATTATATTTTTTCACTCCCAAAACCCTTCATATTCTCACATGGTTTATATATATATATGTATATAGTTCCTCCTTAATCTCTCTATGTATGATAGTATATATATAATGAACATAATAAATGATCATAATGATCACTTCCTAGGCACATGCACATGTCGTGACATTTCCTTATATATATGAGATAATTATAGTTTTGGCCATGATTTTTTATTTATTTATTTATTTTCTTCTTTTTTAATTTAGGGCCAAAACTGATTTCTTAATAGGTAAAGAAATGAAAATTACACTTAACACTCCTTAATTATAAAATAATTTATATTAAACTCAATAATTACACTTATCTCTCTAAAATTATCAAATATTAATTATAAATTTCTATAATATACAAAATAACCCAAAAATATTAAACTTATATAAAATAATATTTTCGAAACTACAAATTTAACATTTAACTCCAAAAATTATCAAGTATATATTTATACCACAAATTCACAAAACCAACCTAAAAAATATTAAACTTCTATAAAATAATACTTTCAAAAATATAAATTTTCGGGGTATTACAAGTTACACGTATTTGTGTAATATTTGTTACATTTAACAAATTTTTACACACAAATTAGTTACATATTACAAATTACAGTTATATTTGTTCCATCCATTTAACAAGTATTTTACATACAAATTAGTTACATGTAATTGCGCAAGTGTAGACGGGTGTATTGAGTCTTCCACTTTTTTTAATGCGCAGGACTAAAACACAAGTTGCAATTGCACATGGGACTTTTTTAAAATTAATGGTAAAATAAAGGATTTACCACCGAAACATCTTATATTAGCACAATTAAAATGTTGTGAGGTCTAAGAGAAAATACAGCTAAAATGTTATGTGCTCTAAGCGGGTTAAATGCGCGAAAGCCCTAAGGTGTTAGCACGCATCACTATCGCACAACGCTTTAGCCCGATTAAAGCGCATAACCTGCGGTGATTTGCTCTTAGTGACTTGTTTCGTCTAGTTAAAACCAGTGTAATTTTGTTAGTGTTAGTACGGTCCTTAAATTAGTGCTTGATTTCAAGAAATTGATTTTTTGAATTATTTCAAGAAATTAAGTTTCTAATTGAACTTTCAAAGTTTGATTTGAATTCCACGGTTTTTTTAAATTGGTTTTGAAAAATATTAGTTAAAATGCAATATTTCAACAATTGTAACTATTTATTAAAAACTGCACATTAAATCTTCAATTTTAGAAAATTTATTTCAAATTCGTTTCATATCATGGATTACATTAAACTCTAACGACTCGTTTAGTTGAATGAAATAGTCATTCTACCACACATTCTAATTCTGATTCCATGAGAATGAAAGATGATGTATTTGAATTTCATAATTAATAGGTTGGAATCAACCTAACCCAATGGAATAAAAAAAAAAATTTCGCAAAAGTCTAGTCTATTTCCAAAAGTTCATCCTTATTATTAGAAATAATCTATTTTGTAGTTATTTGTTTTTTTAAATATCTAGAAGAATATTATGAGAATTTTGTTATGTTTCAATATTTCATTCATTCTTTCTTTCCATAACAACTAAATAAGAGAATAGAATAATGATTCAATTAACAAATTCATTTTATTTCACATTGATTCAATTCCATCCAACCAAACGAGCAAAAAAGTCAAATTGGACACCTATGTGTAGAAGAAACCATTCAGTTTCTGAATTGGTGAATTTTAATTTGAGAATTTGATCCTTGATTTTGAAAACAAAATTTTTTTATTTCGTCACATGATTATGAAATTAAACTTGGTCATGTTTGATAAAAAAAAAAAAAAAGTGCTTAAGACTGATTATATTAAATACTTAATTAATTAAATTTGTTTGATAAATGCAATTATATTACTTAATTAATTAAATTAACTTAAAAATTAAGTCAAAATGTGAGTAAAAAATTAAGTCAAGGCCCCTTCACTTATTTCATTTTGCTTAATGGATTCCATTATTTTTCACTTAAAAAAAATATGTTTTAACCATTTCATTCTTGATCCCCTATAAAGATTTAATTAGGGTTACGTTTAATGAGAGTTAGATTATTTTAGGGTTTTAATTTTATTTTATATTTAAATTATTGTTATAATTTAATTTAAGCAATCAAACTGCATGAAAATATATATAATATTATATATATGGGTTAATTTTTACTTTTAATTTTAATATAATTTTTTTTTAAAAAATGGCACCATAATTTTATTATTTTTGTCTCAATTTTTTTTTTTTTTCTATATTATCTTGATTCAGAGGTAGTTATGTAAATTAAATAATTTTTAGCATACAAATTTTGTACTTATCAAATAAAAAAAAAAAATCAGCACTTAAATTTTCAACACAATTTTATCAAACAACCTTATGATATTTTCAGTACTTAAAATTAAGTACCTAAATTTTCAGTACTTAATTTTTAAGTGGTTATCAAACATGCCGTTAGTTAAAGTAAAATTTGTCATTCTAAGGTATCCGATTAACCTTAAAAACCTAAATTAAATGAATGGGAAATTAAATAAAACCGATGACTTTTCAATTTTTTTCCTTAAAGTTTCAAATTAGGGATTTATTCCCAACGGAATAGTTTAGTGCACTAAATTGTTTTTTGATATACCAATTGAATAATCAATAATTTTATTGAGTTCTTATACAATTCAAATTAGGTTATGGAATGATCCAATTAGATATTGACTTTTCAAATTAGTGCATAATTTTTTTTTATTTAAAGGATGTTTGGTTGGAGGGTAATATAATCGATTCTGATGGAATGGAATCAAAATTTAAATAGATGTCAGTTCAAAATTCAATTCCATTCCATCTGAATGCAATTTCATTACCTCCAAACAAACATGTTAGAAACTAAATGAGGAGTTTGGAAATTAATCATTGACTCATTTTACATTCATAGGGAAACTAATTAGCCTTTGTAAATTTAATTACGTTCTAGTAATATTTGATTTTAACGAATTTTCAAAATACCTTTATTATGTAACAAGCTCAATTAAATCATCTATGGCTATCAATTGACCATCAATTTTTCTCTAATTTAAAAAAAAAAAAAAAAAAAGATATTTCGACGTTGGTTCATCTTAAAAAAAATTATCTGAACATTTTTGTGAAAATTTTAATTTTGTCCTTCTGAATCATTGAAAATAAAAATTTTGAACAAATAATTTATTTGGCGAGACAAAATGCAATATATTCAATTTTTCCTCTATGTTAAGCAAGCTTTCGTTGGACAAAGAAATGAGACAAGCTTTATTTTGTTCCAATATGACAATGTATGAAGCCTATGTTCCACAGCCCCAACATTTCAAGGCAATAAGATCGTATGTTGCCTAGTTTGCACCTGCAGCCATACATTATCAGGACACAATATTTCAATTACTATAACACAAGCAAACTTAATTTGCAAGATGTCATGACCCAAGTCTTTTGAGTCCTGACAAGTCTAATTTTGATCCAGTCAATGTGCAAGGAGAGGCTCAATCCAAGAAGACTAATTTCCGAAAGGTTTCAGAGAACTCCAATGGAGCTAAAGTGAGAAAGCTTATAGCCTCTAGATTTGTATAGAGTATTCTGAAGAGTACTTATATAGAAATATCTCAGATATTTAGAGGAGAGTTCTAGACCTGGAATCTCGATCATCGGATCAAAGCGATCTTGACCGTCCATTTTCAAGGTCAAGACCTATATAAGGAGAGGAATTCATTGCTCCAAACCATCCCTAAAATCCCTCAACTCTAACTTAGCATCCTTGTATATTTCCTCTTCAGAGATATAAAGACATTATTTCTCCTAATTTCTTGTCTTTTTCCACGTCTTCATTCTCTATTGAAATATTTTGCAAGCCATAGAGTTTATTAGGTTTACTTAACGTTTCCTGAAGGGACCAGATACTAAAAATTACCAGATCAACGTAGCAGAGTATAAATATTTATATGCAATTTAAGATTAAAATCCTTAAGACAAATCTAATGATATTAAAACAAACAGGCATGTAATATTAAAACACTTTAAATATACCTCCTCCTATACTTCAACCTCAAAATCGATAGTTCCCAAGACGTGATCTGAGAAGGCTCTTCTAAGAGCGTCAGAACACAAACAATAACAGCTACAAGAGGTTGGTTTTCTTAGAAGTGACATAAATGTCTCACCTCTAACAGTATCCACAAAAAGAACCTTAGAGAAAAGAGTATTCTTGGGATTTCTAAAATTTGATATAATCCCAAGACTCTAAGGAAACTTTGATTTGAATATAGGGAATATCTGGATTCAAACCAATGGTGCAGAATAGGAAAACAAATCTCACAGATACAAAGACTGAGATAACAGAGAGAGAGAAGGACGACCAAATTGTGTGGCCAAATGATAGGTAGACATTTTGTATTCCTTTTCTTATAAATACAGTCCAGGGTTCAAAATCTTGGCCCTTTCCTTTTCTATTTGTTGTTGGCTCTCAAACTTCTTAAGTTCAACATTGTTGTCCATTCCTTTTTCAAAAGGGCACATCTAACTTCAATTCTTTATTTATGTGACTCATTAGGTTCATACTAAAAGTTTGGATGGTGAAATTAATCAATTAATTACAAATCAATTTATCAATAAAAATTGGAACAATTTCAATTTTGCCATTCTAGAAAAAAATGATTTTTTCCGTAAGATATTTTTTTCTACTGTGTGTCATATCTACCCACGTATCACAGTCATGTCTAATTGGCAAGAATTTAACCAAGCGAAATCCCTCAAGTGTGATATGTATATTCATCGATCTCTCTATCTATGTACCCGAAAGAATCAACAAGATATGGTTAAGTCAAAAAAATCCTAGTCCAATCATATTTTATTTGATTGATAATATAATTTCTTGTGATACCTGATTGGAATCTCATCCCAATCATTATAATACTCTAGAGTTTTGGGTGAATTGTATTAAATATAATCACATGAGTCATATTCCTTTTCGCTAAGAGTGATAGATCCCTTTTTGCATACTTGTATATTACTATGTATGTCCATCTATACTCAATGAATACCTTTAAAAGCCCATGGTTAGAGACAACACTCAGTATTATAAAAGTATAGTATCCCATGCATCTAATATACAATACCTAAAGTACAAAAGTTCATGAAATATATCACAGCTTAGATATTCTATTTTGACTCGAGTAAAATTACCATGTAGGATAATAAGGATGATCATGTTATATCTCTTACTACTATTTAGTAAGTCCCCTTATAGATGTTCTAGCATCTCATACTAACAGATTAAAACTCATCATTCTCAAAGAGAGAACATCGAATCAAGGTAACCTAAAGTGTTGAAGATCCTTTACGACAATCCAATATCGACTAGTAACAATTTCGAATATCAAGTTATAAAATGCCTTTGGTATCCTTCTATTTAATCATATTAAATTACCAAACATTTTACTCAATGTTCAAGGTTTACAGTGATAATGATATAATTGCAAAAATTATATCAAAAAATACATTTTATTAATACTTAAGATTAAAATGTTTTTACAGATCGATATAAGACTTAAATATAAGATTACAAGATTAAGTATAGATTTACATCCAACATGATAGAATAACACTAAAACCACATTGGTTCTCAAGGAAAACTTAAAGAGCATGACAAAGAGGTCCAGGTGATCTACTTTTCCAACATGATAATACACCACAATTTCCAATCCCCAAGCATCATGAAAAATATAGAAAAAAAAAAATTATGAAGTACTTTAGAGGTTTACTTTCAAAAGTTAACAAGAGTATTAATAAATGAGTGTTCATATTCCTTATTTTTTCAACGTGAGATAACTGACATCTGACATGTCATATTAATCAACATCTTCAAGTGAATATTTTAAGTGATAAATTTTTATTTACCTTTAAATAATTTTTTACAGATAAATATATTACATTTATTTTTACATTAAAAAATATATATTACTATATTCCCATGTTCAATCTAAAATTGAGTCCCATAAATAATTGGGTCGAAAATTAGTGCAAAAATTATTTTTGTATAATAGCTCAAACTAGTTGTGCTTGCCAATCAATACTTACACGTCCAAAACAATCATAGGCTAATTTGATCATAATTATTTTGAGTCCGCTTCTTTCTAATTTATTATATGAAATTAATTATTTAGTCCAATTAATTACTCAAAAACTTAAAATTTTCATTGACATAAAATTAGTGATTTATTTAAATAATATTAAAATGCTCATTAAATCTAAAAGACGATAAAATATAATTGTAAAAATGGGAATTATGTTTGTAAAATTATGGGATACTTGGTGGCAAGTCCTAAACATCGCATTGAATTAATAAAAATTTCCAAACTAAATATGTTAGTTACTTTTGGTCCCATCTATTAAAGTTCATATAAACTAATCTTCCGTTTAGGATTCCCTGGATTTCGACTATCGTGGGCCTCCAAACCTTTGTGTTGCTTGATTTTATTTTTTTTTGTTTTTTAAGTTGCATTACTAATTTTTAGTATTATATACATTCAACTAATTTTCAAGTTGTTGGTCTCCTGAAAATCACATGAATGTAACATTAAAATACACAAAAATGTAGCTAGAAAATACACACACAAAAAAATATAGCTAAAAAGTACACTAAAAATATATTTAAAAATTGTTAAAAAAAATATACTAAAAATAGTTACATGCAATTAAAAAATACACTAAAAAATAATTACATGTAACTAAAAAATACATAAAAAAAATACTTACATGTAAGTATAAAAATTATGTAGCCGGTGGTTGGACTTCGACGACTGAAAGTTTGAGATCCGACGATGAGGCAAAGATCCGACCAAAAGCCTGAGATACAACAGAGATATTGTAAAGCCTAATTTTTACACATGCATATTTTTAGTTGTATTTTAAAATATTTAAAAAAATAATGAGATTCATTGTGCTATTTAAATTTTACCATAAAATTTTTAGGAGTTATTAAGGAATTTAAAAGTTTGACTTTAAAAACCTTAGGGATTAATATGTTAATTTTAATTTTGACTCTTAAAAGCTTTGGGATTATTATGTTATTTAAAATATAATTATTAATAACTTGAGGGTATTTTATGTAAATACTAACTTTTGTATATCAAAATTTTTGACACAAAAAGCGGTGAAATCGTCTTTACATACATACATACATACATACATATATATATATATCATCTCTACGGTTAAAAAAAAAAAAGGGACTCTCGGTTTCTTCTGCAAGTATTTCGTATATGTATATATATTGCTAAAATAAAATATTTATCATGTCTAATTTATGAGACTATCTATATGGACATGTATATATGTATATTTATATGCCAAAAATATATATACTTGAGTTCGATAAATATAATGGGTATATTTATACATAAATATATTTAATCTGTGAATAATACAATTTAAAATAAAAATTGTAAATTTTATTAAAATGATAATTTTTAGTATTTCATTGATTAATAATATTTTAATAGTTAATTAAATTTTTTCTGTAGATTAATTTATTAATAAGATTTTTTTTTGTAATTGTTGTTATAATAATTTTTATACAGTTAATATTGACTTAAGAATTTAGTCGTTTAGTAATTTCGTATAATAAAAAAATTTGGAAATAGAAAAAATTGCATTTTATTGTCACACATTGCATATTAGATTTATTTAAATAAATTTCTTAATTTAGACTCTGTCGTTGTTAGGTTCACAGGTGACGTCGACAACGTCAGCATTATGACAGTAGTGTATTCAGTAGCGCAAAAATCGAGGTGAGTGTACTCTCTTCTATGTAAATTTTTAAATTATATTTTCATACTAAATTGTAAAAATAAAATATTTATTAAAATAAACGTTTTTATAACATTATGCGGATCAAGTAAATTTTTAAATGTGGAAAGTGATTTTTATTATTATCCACTATGTCATAGTATGGTCCTGACAGAAAGACATGTCATGCAGGATGTTATTGGTCCTAACAGGGGGCATGTCATGTAGGACGTTATATTGTGACTTGACATGAGAGCAAGTCTTAAAGGTGGTTGTTGTTGTTGTTGTTGATGATGATTATCATCATGATATGGTGGTTTATACCACGTGTTTACTCTTACCATTGAAGATGTTAAAAAACCCTGACACTGATGGCAACCTTAGATTGCACAGTTATATCGTCCTAACTCTCAATCGTAAGGTGAAACGATTCTATAATTAGTAGGAAAATATATTTCTGGTAGTTTATTATATAAAAGTGATTTGATTGGTTGATTTATATTTGGCTGCTATGTCTTGATTATATCTGTGGATTTTAATACTGTTCATTATGGTTAGATTTTGTATTGAAAAATAGGTTTTGCTAAATTTACTTAATCCATAAATTGGTTTTATATTATGAAGACAGTACACCGATAAAATATTTTGTCTCAAGTACCTCAGTTAGAAACGGGTCCACTACTGAAATTAGGTAAAGTCAGAAGGTGGTGTCATTTTTTTGAAAAATGACAGATAGGTGTAAACCGTGAAGGGTTTAGTGTTTTTTTTTTTTTTTTTTTGGGGGGGGGGGGGGGGGAGGGGGGAGTTGTGTTAAGGATATTTTGGGACGTATGTATTTTTGAATTTTGAAGTTGGTAAATATTCTTATATATATATATATATATATATATATATATATATATTTTAAAATTCATATCAGTAAATAATTTATGAATACTTGTGGTTGGTCAGGTGATATCAAGTCGAGATCACGCCTAGTCTCGGGCATTGGGGGCTCGGGGTGGGATGTGACAGATATAAAGAACATTGACCATGGGACTAAAACATAAGTTAGAACATACTGAATAGATTCATACTTAATTTCAAATTAAAATAATACAAATTATCAATTGGATATACAACTGTAACTATTAACTAATTATATCCCTAAAAATTAATTGAAGCCAAAAGAAGATGAAATTGATTGAAATTGGGTATATATATATATATATATATATATATATCGTTCGGTGTGTGTGACTACTCCTTCTAACAAGTATTTTTTCGCAGACTCGAATCCCTGATTTTACAGAGAACTTTTAACTATTTTAACTCAAGTGGTCTTACCAAAGTATCAAACTGGTTTGGGTAACATTTATAATACATTACTTTCAACTGATATAATAAATAAATGTTTGTTTATTGATAGCCCCGGGGCGGTAGTTTAGGGGCACTTAGCATAAGCTAATTGGAAGTCAATGATTAGAAAACCTCCCCAAGTTCGCCCTTTTCGTAGTTGGACGTACGTACGTCTCATTACGGATCTCTCCTCTTCCACTAATCCCAATTATTTTAATACTTAAATTTTCTTTTAGACCCTTCAATTTTCATTTAATTTCATTCCACATCATATATTTTGAACTACAATCAAAACACTCCAACCCAAATAGACATTTACATTGGTTAAAAGTGCTATCTTGCTCATGAATATTATTTTAGCTAATAAAAATTAAGAGCTGCAATCCAACCATGTTAGCCAGATGAATTAAATGTTAATATTTTTATTTTAATTTTAGCTAAGTAATCAATTATCGAGTGGATTGGAGTAGATAATATTAATATTGAATAGGCAAATTGGTAATTAAAAATTCTCACTAATTTTTAGTTAATCTTTCAACTTTAGGTAGAAATTGTTCTTGAAATGGTTACTAAGGCCCCGTTTGGTAACCATTTCCATCCCATTCCATTCCCAGATTTTTGGAAATTCTGTTTGAGAATAGCGTTTGGTAATTTTTGTTTCCGTTTCCATTTCATTCCCATTTGAGAATTGTGCCCACTTTTTTCTTAAGAAATGAGAAACAAAAAAAAGTTATTTCTCATTATTCCCATTTCATTCCCAAAACCCATGATCACTATTCACCTACCGGCCGACCATCGTCTGCCGCCGCCGACCGCCGCCGGCCACCGACCGCCGCCCGCCGGCCGCCGCCGCCGCCGGTCATCTCCGGCGACCGTCGCCGGTCACCGTCCGCAGCCGCCGGCGGTCACCGTCCGGCCGGAATTTTTCCGGCCACTTCCGGCAGTCGCCGGCGACGGCGCCACCGCCGTCCGGTCATCGCCGGCGGGGCACCGCCGTCTCCGACGCCGGAGAACCGTCACCGGCCGTTGCCGGCCGGCCGGCAACGGCGCCGCCGGAGCACCGCCGTCGGCCGGCGACGGCGCCACCGCCGGCCGGCGACGGCGCCACCGCCGGCCGGCCAAAACTGAAAAGAGAAAAAAAAAAAAAAAAGATTTTAGGATAAAATCGTTACCAAACACAATTCCCTTCCCAAAACAAAAAAAAAATTATCGTTACCAAACGCAATTCTACTCCCAAAAAGAAAACAAAATTCCCATCCCATCCCATCCCATTCCCATCCCACTGCTGGAATTGAAACAGAAACGGTTACCAAACGCCACCTAAACAAACTAGGTAGAGTGATAGCTTTAGAGTTGGAGTTAAAATTTTTAAGTTTAGTTACACAAATTAGTAGTTACACCATTTGACTCATGAGATAACTAGCGGATTGAAGTTGTTCTTTTAAGTGTTTAATTTTACAACTCCAAGTCTCCGATAAACAAATCTCAACGCTCCTGCCCCAACTACTAAACAAAATTGTCAAAATACACAAACTATTTTACTCATTGTTAATTTTAATTTTTAATTATATTTTTATTGTTCCATTTAATTTCAGATTTGAAGTTAAAAATAAAAATTGATGACGCCAAAATCTGGTTCGATGGATCGTAGTCAATATGGTTAAACTCCATTAGTTTTTTTTTTTGTTGAATTGTTTTTGCAGGACAATGCTTAGACACCGGGGGTTGGGTTCCCGGTGAAGCTCCTCTGGTGTAAAAATAAATCATCGTTGTTTAGAAAAAAATTATACTTCACAGAATTTAAATTAGAATTTATAGTGAGATACTCATTCGGTAGTGAAGAATGAGACCCCTATTTATAAAATTTTTTGGACTAATTTTGGAGTAAAATACTCATTCGGTGGTGAAATTAGACCATCACTAATTAATGCTAGGCCATTTAGGGTAGTGATAATTTTAGTGGCCAAATTAGGTCATGTGATAATTTTGATAGTAAATGGTTATTAAAATTTTCCATCAAAATTATCCATTAAAATTACCCATCATAAAAAATATAGTAACAAAATTTATTTATAATGTAAAACTATAGTTCTTTTGACTTACGTTTTAATTTTCATTTTAATACATTTCGAGTAGTTTTATTTAATTTTTAAATTTATATTTAGAGATTGTGATATTCACTAACACAAATTTAATGTTACTATGTAGTTACCTATGAAATACGGACACATATGAATACAATACAACACGAACACAAAGACACCAAATCTGAAAAGATAAAATAGGACACGATACAACGTTGTTTTTTCTAATTATATATATTATGTATTCACTTATTATACAAATCAAAATAATAGTAATAAAAGAGCATGTGTTATTTGCCTTCATTTTATTAATAATAATGAGAAGAAATAATTGGTGAAATAATAATAATAATAATAATAATAATAATAAAAGATAATTGGTGGATAGTTTCAATTAGAGAATTTAATTAATAATCTATCATATTTTAATTTTAAGTTGAGTATAAATTTTTTAATTATAATTTGAATAGTGTTTTAGTCACATAGTTAATGCTCATTTATATCTCTAATAAAATATTTTCAATTAAAATATCTATCATTGACTATCGATGCCAGCCTCTGTGGTCACCCGTTGCAGCCTACCGTTGGACCTTAAGCCTCCGGTCGTCGGAGTTCGACCGTCATCCACCATAATTTTTTAAGTTATATATAACTATTATTTTTAATATTTTTTTAGAAGTAATTATTTTTTAGGGTTAATTAAACTTTATCGCCTGTGATTTGACCGATTTGCACTTACCCTCCTGTAGTTTGAAAATCGCCACTTATTCTCCCTGTGATTAGATTTTTAAACCACTTATCCTTTGATATAAGGGGTAAGTGCAACAAATATCTGACCACAGAGGGGTAAGTGGCGATTTTCAAACCACAAAAAGTAAAGTACAAATTGGTCAAATTATAGGGATAAAGTGATATTAACCCTATTTTTTAATATATTTTTTAGTTACATTTTTAAATTTATTTTTAGTAATATTTTAGTGTATTTTTTAGTTAATTTACAAAAATTGATATTTGAAAAATTAGTTGAATATAACAAAAAAAAAAAATGTAAATAAGAATTATATTAAAAGATGTTGCTAAAAAGTTAGTTGAATGTAACCCAAACAAATTTTGGCTGCCGAAATCTAGTGGGTGGCGGAGGGTGAACAACAATTGGCGATACAATATTAATTAGAATTTATTATTTTCATGAACTCTAATAGATAAGACTAAAGAGATTTGGAAATTTTCATTAATTGAGTGCACTGGCAATTGAGATTTGGGAGACGTTAAAGATTTTTCCTTGATTTTGTTAATTTCTTTTATTAAACCTTTGGAAACCTTATTGTGGCGATTCGTTAGAAGTAAAAGTATTAGGACTGAAAATGCAAGTTGATGTAACTCATGGGTTGAAAGTGAAATTTGATCTTGTCGTGACGGCACCACCTCGTTCCCTCAACCTCAACTAGAAATTCCCCTAGATGTCGATATCATTCCCCAATCCCCATCAGGGGAAGGCCGTTTCTGTTCATTTCGATTTTAATAATCGAATCCCATATGCTCTGTAAATATCTATATTTTGCAATATGATACCCAAATTCACCAGAAATTCAACCCATATATCTTCATACTTCCTCTGTGCTAGACCTTCAAAGGGTGATTAATTTTCTTTTTTGTTTTTCTAAATTCGACCTGAAATCATGGAGTTGGAGTGGCTGGTGGAGTTTTCGAAGGGGATGTTGAAACCGGTTCTGGCTCTGGCGGTGGTGATTATGGCGGTGGCGCTGTCTTATGTGCAGAAATTGGGGTTAGAGGGCGAAATGTTGTACTCGATTTTGAGGGCTTTTCTTCAGCTATCTGTGATTGGGTTTGTTCTTGAGTTCATCTTCAATCAGAAAAATGCTGGGTGGATCGTCCTTGCCTATCTATTCATGGTATATTTTCCGTCCGTTCTTTATTTACTGTTTGGTTCGCGAGAAAAATTGTTGTGATTAGGAGAATGGTTTAAGCCCCGTTTGGTTAGTGTTTCCGTTCCATGATTCTTATTCTCACTTCCTATGTAAAAAACGTGTTTGGTAGATACGTTTTTATTTTCATTCCATCCCATCCCATTTTTTTCTAGGACCGATCTGAAATACATTCAACAATCTCCCCTCGTTGGGTCTTTGGATCGGCTAAATCTTAACCAATTTCTCCCTTCCTGATTTTTGAGCTAGAAAATACTATAACTTGGGCTCTAATACGAGTGTAGGGTAATTTTGTCATCTTGGATCTTTCTCAACTCCAAAAAACTAGCTTACAAAGTGAGATTTTTCTTTATAACTTGACGACCAATGCTTTCCACAGTCGATATGGGATAAGTCCAACAAATAGGATTTTGAATCTTGTCTTTTGTTTGGGAACCTAATTTGGTTGTGCAACATTTGGTAACATTGCGTGGCATTGATCAAGAAAATTGTGTATTAGATATTTAAATAAATAAGGGACTTGTATTAAATTTTTAACGATTTTAATTAAATTTTATTAAAATATAGCGATAAAAGTATGTATTTTCAAAAGTTGAAAGGTGCTTTAGTACCCTAGACCTTGATTAGGTAAGACAATTGTTGGAATGAGGTATCGGTTTGTAACTTTGATTTAATGGGATTGGAGGCTTAAAATTTGAAGGAAATTTTTTAAAATTTACAGTATTTATTTTCAATTTCAATTTTCTACCTTGAATTCAATGCTATCGGACACTACTTGATGAATGGGTATAGTATTTTTTTTTTAAATATTTTTTTATATATTCATTTGAAATTTCAATTCGGAAAATTGAGACAATATTTATGTCAAGGTTTAATGTTCAATTTATTGTTTTTTATGTTGGATTTATCCTATTAGTGGTCAGATTATAAGTACGAGGGAAAGTCTCACCTCATAAACTAAGTTTTTGGATTTTGTTAAATGTACTCAGAAGTTACACTAATATCAGAGTATAGGTTACAACAAGTCTAGCCCGATAGCCGCAAAGGGAGAGACTAGTCGAAGATTATCCAACCAAATGCCTGATGTGTAAGGAAGAGAGATTGCTGGGATTATTCCATATCGGATGTGGAAGGGACTGATAGACAGATTATAAGTACGAGGAAAAGTCCCACCTCCTCTTGGGGTTGAGAGAGGCCTTAGACCACCCTATACTTTATTTTCCCTTAAAAAAAAAAAAAAAAAAAATCCCCTCCAACCAACCATGAATCATCCAAATGGGTATGCAAAATAAGATTGGGTTACTTGAATATCAAATTTGAATACCCAACTTTTCAATAAATGTTCCATTGAGAGTGAAATTCGGTACTCTATTTCTTCATCATATTGGTTCTTGATCGAGTATTTGCATATGAAATTGAATGACCTCCTACATTCATGAAATCCATTTTTTTTAGATGATTAATTGAATTGTGACAAAAATTCAGGTGGCGATCGCAGGCTACACCGCCGGTCAACGTGCCAAACAAGTTCCCCGTGGGGCATACGTCGCCGGAGCCTCTATTCTCGTCGGAACTTCAATAACAATGTTCTCATTAGTTGTGCTGAGCGTCTTCCCTTTTACTCCACGGTATATCATCCCTGTGGCGGGGATGATGGTTGGCAACTCCATGACGGTAACCGGAGTTACAATGAAAAAACTCCGAGATGATATCAAGATACAAATGAACTTGGTAAACCCTAGAAACTCATAAACATTTTTTTTAAAGATTTTCCGTGACGAATATTTTTCACACTCCGTTATTTATAGTGGTTTAGCTTTGATTTTGATATGAATTCGATACGTTTATTAGAATATGGTGAGGATGTCAATGGTCCAGGTTTGGCTTGGTTTCATACAAAATCAAAACCATTAAACATATATAAAACCAAAACTAAAATCAAAATCGTTAGTTTTTTTAAACGGTTTTAAGATCGTTCTATTTAATTTTAACCAAAACCAAATCAAAACCGTCAAACCGCAGACCATATTTTCTTATATATGGACAAAAATATAATTAAAATATAAAACATAAATTCCAAAAGCCATATTAAGGTTAAAGTGTAAATAAATAAAAAAATAGGAATTAAACTGTAAATAAATAAAAAACAATACATATATCGGTTACACGGTTCAGTTCACGGTTCGGGTCACGCGGTTCGGTTACGAGGTTACTATCCCAAAACCAAAATCAAAACCGCTTCGTTTGCTAAATTTAAAACCAAAACCACGACCAAAACTATTTAGTCGGTTTCAAAATCGGACTGCTAGGTACGGTTTCGTGCGGTTACCCATTAGTTCGGTTTTAACTGTCATCCCTAGAATATGGATTTAGGTATATGGTGAATCAGATAAATTAACGAATGGAATATGGATTTAGATTAATTAGATTTGGTAACGACTCGATCAATCTAATTTTATTATATAATTTATGTAATGAAAAATATATGATGTATAATTTCAATAATTAAATACTTAGGCATGTGGCAAATATATGAAAAAATTATTATATTATCTTTGAAATAATTTACTTGTAATTTTTTATTTCTGTTTTTTTCTCCTTTATATTTTTATTCAAATAAACTTTTTAGTGTTTTTGTTAATATCAATATCAACTAGATTAAAAACAATCTAGTTTTCTATAAACTAGATTTTGAATGTGAATTTGTATTTGATATGATTCTTAAAGTCAACTAATATATTTATAAGAACTAAACAATAAATTGTAAAAAAAAGAAGAAAAAAAAAAATATAAAAATCCAATGTGTAATTCAATTAATAAATTGATCGGATTTGGATTGTCCCTAATGGGTCCTTTTTAAATGTGTTTCCAAATTAGAACTTTTTTAAGGATTCAATCAAATTGAATCATATATATATATATATATATGTATGTATATTTTGTTTTTGTCTTAGGTAGAGACGGCATTGGCTCTGGGGGCCACACCCCGTCAGGCGACATATCAACAGGTAAAACGATCTCTAATCATTGCACTGTCGCCAGTTCTGGACAACGCTAAGACAGTCGGATTGATATCGCTACCCGGAGCAATGACCGGCATGATAATGGGCGGGGCATCTCCGCTCGAGGCCATTCAACTCCAAATAGTGGTGATGAACATGCTCATGGGTGCTTCGACCGTTAGCAGCATCATGTCGACTTACCTTTGCTGGCCTTCTTTCTTCACCAAGGCGTACCAGTTGGAAACCAATGTCTTCGCCTCCGATTAAGGGATTAATGGGAGACGATAATTAAACGTTAGAAAACCCGGAAAATTTACATGCGTTCATCTTGAATTCTAATTCTCTTGCTTTAATTATGTGCTTCTGAACGCTATTTGAAAGTGCAATTTGACGAAGAAATTCGATTTAGAAAAAAAGAATTTGTAAAATTATGATTTGGAATATCTTACCAGGCACACCCTAAACATTTCAAATGTAAGTGTGTTGATTATTGTATAAAAATAAGGGACATGAGTGAGAGGTCCTATATTTAAGTTCTAATTGGTTAAAAGTCTTACATGCGGTAATTTTTTTTAATTTAGTCCCATCTATTTTAAAAGAATGAAGTCTTATTTATGTGATAGCCACGCACTAATTACATATAATTACTTTCTGTATAATATTACTGTATTAGTTACAGGTAACTAATTTTTTAGTTACACGTCTAACTAAAAAGTTTAATATTTTTCAGTTACATATTTTAATAATATGTAACCTTTTATTTACATGTCTCTAATATGTAATTAAAAAGTTTGATATTTTTTCAATAACGTCACAAAATATTACACACACATATATATAATTGTAATGTGTAACTAGTATTATATAAGCACATATAATTAAAAATGTCCAAATATGTGTAAAAAGTAACAATTATGAAATTGTAACTAACATTAGTTACATGTAACATAATTCACTATTTTTTCAGTAACGCCATAAAGTATTATATATATATATATATATATATATAATTCTAATAACTAATATTATATAAGTACATGTAGCTAAAAATGTTTAAATATGTGTGAAAAGTAACAATTATGAAATTGTAACTAACATTAATTACATGTGACAGAATTTACTATAAAATTTGAATGTACTCACTAAAAGGCTCCCTACAATCCCTACAATTCCTACAATGCAGGACTAAAATACAAGTAAAATCTAACTTAAAAGACTAAATCAAAATCTAATAACACAAAAGAACTTTTCACCAATTACACTTGAAAAAATATATTTTTCACCAATTTTTCCAAAAAATAATTATCAATTTGGCCGGATAGGCTACCGACCAAGTTATACAAGGCTGATGGAGATTCAAGCTCCCTCAATTTTGATTTTTCTTTATATTTACTCATATTTTTTCTTTTTTTTTTTTTTTAAAAAAAGACAATTAAAACTTTTACAATTTTACATAACTCCCTCCTAATTTATTTTAATATAGTAAACATTTAATATATATACACATTTCTTTTTGAATTTTTCTCAATTAAATTTTAAAGGATGAGTCGGTGACAAGTTTCTTATTTGACCTTTAATTTGAAGAAATTACTATACTCAATTGTAACTTATGTTTTAATTTTGCACATTAAAAAAAGGTAGAAGACCCAAATATACATGCATGCATTTTCATAATTACATATATTTAACTTATGTATAAAATGTTTGTTATATGTAACAAATATTACACAAATACATGTAATTTATAATTACGTATTGATGAGGGTATTTTTGGGCACCTCTGAGTCAGCACTTGAGACCCAGTTACATGTCAACCCTCGCCATCACAGGGATGTATTCCAGAATCCACAACGCCACGTTGGAGCATACACCGATTACGGTTCCTCCCTGGAATCTCATTTACACCCAGGGAGGAGCGAGGAGCCCTGCTGGGGCGTGTCGCTCTGAGCTCTGTGCCGTGCCCTGGGTAGTCAGTTTCAGGGACTCAGCCGTTCACCTCGACCGGCTTTCCTTTTCACCTTGTTTCTTCTCCAGGACTCCATGGATCTCCGCTCTCCTCCACCACCTTACCGTCGCAGGCCTGACAAAGGCCCGCGGGCTTCGCCAAATGGGCCCAAAAGCCCAAGCCCAACGATTATCTCCTAAACGCCTCGGATTATCGGCTAAACACAGAGTTTTGACTACTTAACCGTGTTTAGACTCAACTAATCATCTCCAACGCCTATATATATCGGGGGCTATGTAAGCCTGAGGTATGCTTGAATTACTTACATTACGTGCGAGTTCATTTGTTTCCTTACTATATTTTGTACCTTTTCTCTCTGAGCACTGATTGCCACGCCGGAGGGGCTTCACCGGGACAAATCCCGATCTGAGCCTTCTGCAGGTACACTCCCTGAGGAGTAGGACCCTGGACACAGCAGGTCAGTCCTCCCAGGACCCAGCACAGCTCATGTGAGGACTTTTCAACCGACGACTCCACCTCAGCAAGAGGACCCACCTGTCATCCGACTAGACCATACTCGAGGTGTGTACCAGTTTTATGCATCAACAGTTTGGCGCCGTCTGTGGGAACCGAGCAAAAAGCCTTCCCTTGATCACTACTCTCTGCTCAGCTAAGCTTGAGTGATCACAAGGTCCAGTTAGATAGACACAAAACAGAAGAACGAGAAGACATATCGAACAATCCAAGAGCATACCCCTCAACTCCCACCAACGAGGATAACTGCCCCCCCATGGTCAAGCAAGACCGTCAACTCTGCCACCTGGGGCTGCGGGACAGACCTCAAGAGCTACGGAGGCATCTCGGGTTGATCTCCTTGAACGCCAAATGCAAGAGTTCAAGTCGAATGTACAACTCTTTCTCGCGTGCCTACTGCTAACCCCCCCATCCAGGGGGAACCGTCTCTCTAGACTACAGGACCCGATGAGTGACCCCAAGATCACGATGCTTGTGTAGAATCTTCAAATGGGCTTGTGCCCGAGGGTCGCCCTTCACCTTGCCATACTGGGGCTACCGGACTGGAGAGCCCTCCCGACCACTTCAAGACCCCGTTCTCCACGAAAACATGGTGCCAGGGACTGACCAGGGCTACCCTTGGGCTCAGCTTCCCAGCCACGCAGTAAGATCCGACCTGAGGGCCCATCGTGGGCAGGGCCAAGCGCTTACCCGCCCCCCCTCTCACCACCACGGCATTCGAGCAGTGGCCAACTGTAAGCATGCAACTCAAAGGTGAAGACGAGTAGCCCTCCATCCTACTAAAGATGGAGATGAGCGCCTTCCAGCCTGTCTCCAACAACGGCGCTCCGACCCCCTGAGTCGTGGATGATTCTCCAGATCCGCATCTCGGCTCTCGGCGTTGCGAGTGATTCTCCACGGTTACATTCCGACCCCCTGAGTCACATCCTGGCTCCGGCGTCGCGAGTGATTCTCCACGGCTGCATTCCGACCCCCTGGGCCGTATCCCGGTTCTCGGCGTCGTGAGTGATTCTCCACGGTTACATTCCGACCTCCTGAGTCGTATCCCGGCTCTCGGCATCGCGAATGATTCTCCTCAGTAGTACTCCGACCTCTTGAGTCGCGGATAATTCTCCAAATCAACATCCTGACTCTCAGCGTCACGAGTAACTCTCCACAAGTCTCATCCCGGCGCTCAGCGTCGAGGGTGACAACCAGACCCTCTCTGGAAGTCAATAGTCCGTACCCGGGGATAGACTTAGGTCATCCACCAAGGGCGGGGCATTGATTGGGTCTGAGGGCCTGCAGCCACGTACCTCTCCCTACCAGTCGACTATGAGTCCGGCGTTCTAAAAGGGAAGGTGCTCCTGCATGGACTAAATGGAGATAACCTGAAAGGATTCTTGAATGAGCCTGACTACGGAGAACTCCCCAATGACCGGCCACAAGGGTCCAACCACCGTGTTGCGCTCCTATGGACCGAGAGGATCAGCTACCCTGGGAAACCCTACTCCTAAGTTCACGACACGATTTCCTTGCAATCAGCTCGTGTCCCGAACTGGGGGGCTAGTGGACTATGATCCTGGACAGAGACGAAAAGTTCTTGAAGTTTTTGTAAACTTTTCAAAATTTTGCAACTCTAAAAATTATGCTAGGCAAAGAATGACTTGACGAAAACATTGAGAGAAAGGACTAGACTCTGAAGTACCCTGGTAATGCCGCTTAAAATCTTACACGCTCACGCGCAGAAGAACAGGAATAAGCGAAAAAGAGTCTACAAAATCCTAAGTCCTGAAAAGGCGATGGTCCGAGCTTAGTCCTCTCTACCCTCGTTGTGAGGGGCGTTCGTGCGAGGGGAAGTGGATTTAATCTCACCCTCTTCGGGGGGCCCTCGTCAGCACTGTCCGCCTCGGCGTCCTTGTGCGTGGCACCATCTTGAGGTTCAGCCTCAGTGCTTCGTAACCGGAACTACCAGGTGCGACGGACACCACCCTGCCGTGTCACTCCTAGCCGACAGGGTCCAGTGACGACCTTCTCCAAGAACGTCATCCTGGAGTGTCGTCTAGAAATTTCATCACATCTTCTCGGCCCGGCGTCGTCTAATCCGGCTCCCCCTATCCTACCGCACTGTCTCAGGCCGGTTGGGCGCAGATGAGAGTTTATCCCAAATTCTCCCCTAAAAAAATCCATAAGTATAAAAAAAATAAAAAGAAAAAAAAAATTAAAAAAAAAAAGAAAAAAAAAATTAAAAATAAAAAGAAAAAAAAAATTAAAAAGAAAAAGAAAAAGAAAAAAAAATAAAATAAAATATATATATATATATTTATTAAAGTTAAAGTTGGAGGGGGGCAAGCCCCCTGGCTTGCCCCCTTGGGGCTGTGCCCCACTTTAGAGGCGCAGTACCCAGGGCGCTGGTTGACACCAATGCTCAGCCCTTAAGTAGGCGCTGGTCAGCATAACCAGTGCCCAGCATAACTGGGCGCTGACCAGCGCCCAGCTTAACTGGGTGCTGTCCCCAGCGCCCAGTTGGGTGCCCATGTCTGACCAACGCCCAAAATGGGCGTTGGGGACAGCCCAGCGCCCACTTGGGCGCTGGTCAGCCCGGTTGGGCCATTGCCCATTGCACGGCGGTGGTCAGCGAGCTCCCGACCACTCGCAAGGTGCCCGTCCCCCTGTGGCTCACTTTTATTTTTCTCGCACTGAAGGCCGGTCTGTCCTCAAGGCTTGTTCACGATGAACGTGTGTCGCCCTGAAATTTAAAAAAATTCGGGGCCGCCCTGCCGTGCTACCTGAACCCGGACTCCGGCCGTAGGGGAGCGTATTTCAAATTAGCTCCTCTAAAAAAGTTCAACTCTTGAAAAATTGTCGCCGTGAAATCTAAAAAATTCGGGGTCGCCCTGCCGTGCTACCTGACCCCGGACCCCGGCGATATGGGAGCGTATTTCAATTTAGCTCCTCTAAAAAAGTTCAACTCTTGAAAAATCGTCGCCATGAAACTGAAAAAATTCGGGGTCGCCCTGCCGTGCTATCTGACCCTGGACCCCGGCGATATGGGAGCGTATTTCAATTTAGCTCCTCTAAAAAAGTTCAACTCTTGAAAAATCGTCGCCGTGAAACCGAAAAAATTCGGGGTCGCCCTACCGTGCTACCTGACCCCGGACCTTGACCGTAGGGGAGCGTATTTCAAATTAGCTCCTCTAAAAAACTCCAACTCCTAAAAAGTTGTCGTCCTGAAAATTGGAGAAATTTGGGACCGCCCTGCCGTGCTACCTGACCCCGGACCCCGACCGTATGGAGGCCTATTTCGAATAAGCTCCTCAAGAAAAAGCTAACTCTTGAAAAAGTGTCAATCAGAAGTGTTTCTCATGCTTCAAAGTTTCCAGGACGCCCGTTTCAGCTAGGAATTGATATCCCTGACCGTCTCGCTTCCCTCGTCGCACAGGGCTAGGGGGGCTACTGATGAGGGTATTTTTGGGCACCTCTGAGTCAGCACTTGAGACCCAGTCACGTGTCAACCCTCGCCATGACAGGGACGTATTCCGGAATCCACAATGCCACGTTGGAGCATACACCGACTACGGTTCCTCCCTGGAATCTCATTTACACCCAGGGAGGAGCGAGGAGCCCTGCTGGGGCGTGTCGCTCTGAGCTCTGTGCCGTGCCCTGGGTAGTCAGTTTCAGGGACTCAGCCGTTCACCTCGACCGGCTTTCCTTTTCACCTTGTTTCTTCTCCAGGACTCCATGGATCTCCGCTCTCCTCCACCACCTTACCGCCGCAGGCTTGAAAAGGCCCGCGGGCTTCGCTAAATGGGCCTAAAAGCCCAAGCCCAACGATTATCTCCTAAACGTCTCGGATTATCGGCTAAACACAGGGTTTCGACTACTTAACCGTGTTTAGACTCAACTAATCATCTCCAACGCCTATATATATCGGGGGCTATGTAAGCCCGAGGTACGCTTGAATGACTTACATTACGTGCGAGTTCATTTGTTTCCTTACTATATTCTGTACCTTTTCTCTCTGAGCACTGATTGCCACGCCGGAGGGGCTTCATCGGGACAAATTCCAGTCTGAGCCTTCTGCAGGTACACTCCCTGAGGAGTAGGACCCTGGACACAGTAGGTCAGTCCTTCCAGGACCCAGCACAGCTCACGTGAGGACTTTTCAACTGACGACTCCACCTCAGCAAGAGGACCCACCTGTCATCCGATTGGACCATACTCGAGGTGTGTACCAGTTTTATGCATCAACACGTATAGTTAATAATATATAAATTTACATGTACTTGTAACTAATATACGAGTACATGTAATTAATATTACACAGATATATATAATATAGTTACATTGATTTGTAATTATTAATTTGTAACTAATTTTACTTATATATAACTAATATTCACTATAACACGAATTTACTCATGAAATTTTTTCTATCCTTCATACGCAATGCGTGAGAATATGCGGGACTAATATGAAACTAAAAACTAATTTAAGAGATTAAATCTAAACTTATATTTTAAATTGGATAAATAACATATTAAACCCATTATTTGAAATTAATCGCCAATTATCTTTTTTAAATTCGATGGTGTTTAACTAAAAATTTTGTTAGACTATTAAATACATATTATTGTTAAATCTCATTAAAGATAATTATAAATAAAAAAAAAAAATGTATTTTTTGTTATTTTTATGGGTGTTTCTATAGCAAGTCCCTTATTTTATTCTTAATTTTAAAAAAAAATCCCATACGTAATTGTAACTTGTGTTTTAGTCCCGCGTATTAAAAAAAAACAGAAGATCTAAGCTCTCGCAGTTACATGTATCTAAGTTGCGTGAAATATTTGTTAAATGTAACAAATATTATACATATACATATAATTAATATTACACTGGTGTTAACACATGTGAGACTAATACGCAAGTAAAAATTAATTTAAGAGGCTAAATTAAAATTTATATTTTAAATAAGACTAAAAATAAATTAGACCGTTATTTGAAACTAACCACCAATTACCCATATTGTTATGGGGCATGCACCATTTAGTCCTAAAATACAAAATAAATTACCAATTACTTCCATCATTTTTTTTTTCACAAATAACTCATTTTGTCTTTTTCTGACTAAAATACCCTTCATATGAATGTTGAATGTAACATTCAACAACTGTGGGTGTTAAATGTAACATCAACTGTTTTTTTTTTTTTTTACTGATATTATATTTTTCTGACCAATATACCCCTCATGTAGATGTTATATACCCCTCATGTGGATGTTGAATGTAACATTCAACACCTGTGAGTATTGAATGTAATATCAATTGTTTTTTTATTTTTTTTTATTTTTATGATACCATATTTTTCTGACCAAAATATACCTTATGTGGATGTGGAATGTAACATTCAAAACCTGTGGGTGTTGAATGTAACATTAATTTTTATTTTTTATTATTATTATTATTATTATTATTATTATTATGTTATTTTTTTCTGACCAATATACTCCTCATGTGGATATTGAATGTAACATCAAATTGTGTTTTTTTTTTTGATATTATATTTTTTGACCAAAATACAACTCATGTGGATATTGAATGTAATATTCAATACCTGTGGATGTTAACATCCATTATTATCTTATTTTTGTATGTAGAGTAAAATCCATATGATATTACATTGAACACCTGTGGATGTTACATTCAACATCTGTAAATGTTGAATATAACATCAATTGTTCTTTTGTTTTACGTCACGTTCGGTAACGATTTTATCCTAAAATCAAGATTTTTTTTTTGGAACATATAGAAAGTGACAAAAAATCATAAAGTTTGGGGGTGAAAACTGTAATTTATGGCGGCGATCGGCGACGGCGGTGCACCAGTTTGACGATTTTCCTTATCGATGTGAAACTCACAGGAGGGTATTTCGGTAAACTCATTCATCTCTATTTTTTAAAACAGGACTAATTGGTGCAAGAATGGCCGACGATGGGAGTAAACGGTGCAAGAAAAAAGTGTTGACGGGAGTAATCGGTACAAAAAAAAAGTTGATGGGAGTAAACGATAAATAATTTCCTTTTTGGGAGTAATCGGTAATTTTTCCAATTGTTATTTGATTGCAAGCACCAAACCAATCCCAATTTAAATGGGAGTCCATATAACAAGATGCCAACTGCGCACGGTTGCGTACGTTAGAGGCTGGAATCGTTGAACTGCGCACGAACCGGTCATCTGTCCCTTTACGCTCTACTTCTCCCAGAATTGAAACCGCCTACAGACGACGCCGACTTCTCCGACGAAGGAGATACTGCTTGATCCGCCGCCAAATTCCATACCCCACCCCCCCCTCTCTCTCTCTGTTCGTCCGCTCGATATTCCGATCGCTCAGCAATCGGTTGATCAGTGCATCAATCATCAAAAGAGCCAAAATATTCGTTATGAAGGTGCAACTCCGGGTGAATTTTAGGGTTTCGATCGTGCTGAAACTTCTCCCTGTCCTTCTGAGCTTGTTTCCAGGTAATTTGCTTCAACAATCGAGCTTCCTTTGTGATTTATGATTCAATAAGCTCGCTAATTTGATCTGTAAACGAGGTTCAAGTGCTTGAACTGGCAGTGTTCGATGTTGTGAGTTAAATGGATGATCATCCGTCGTTTTACAGTTTTCAATCCATCTTTATTCATAATTAACGTAATATCTATAGGGCAATTATTTGCTTGAAGTTGAATCCTTGATCTGTTACCTTTTATGTGAAGTTTTGGGATAAATTAGCTAGTAAAAGCAGCTAAATAGTCATATATTAGCATGGACATCGTGCATGTTGTTGTTAAAAAAGGAAAATAAAAGGTTATACAAATATGAAAATTAAAGACGATACCCTTAAAGCCCGATGAAATTGTTCTTCCAAACACTGATATTGACAAAGCCTTGGGGATTTCTGATCAGTCCCATGAACTTTTTCCATGTGGAATCTGGTTTTTGAAACCCTGATATTGTTCTTTCTTGCCTTTTTGTTCTGTTGGATTAATTGATACGAAAAAATCCACTATTTTTTGTTTTCTTAACCGCGATCATGTTTCCTTTTGCAGAATATGCATTGTCAGCTACAGTTACACTTGAAGCTATTGAAATATATACTACTCACGAGGTGATAGCTCCAAAACCAACTATTTACTTTATGTGCAAAGGGGAGAAGAAGATCATATTGCCCGATGTGAAGGAAGCACATAGATTATATGCATTCAAGGGTGAAGAATCTTGGCAGGTATGTGATTAATAGAACTGTGCTCATTCCATTGCTGAAAAATGATTCTTTGCTTCACAGTATACACTTTTTATCTCCCCCCCCCCCCCCAAACACACAAAATGAAAAAAAAAGAAGAAAAAGTAAGTTTTATCGAGAAACACTATCAGGCAAAACACCCACTAGGCCAACAAGACAAAGACAACAACAAAAGAAAACAAACCAAAGCTAAAAACCAGACCACAAAAGAAAGCAAGTAAAAAACTAAAGAACATCAGGCACAATTCTTAGCATAAACACCATGTCCTTCTTGCTTCGGCAAATTACTTGAGAGTTTTGAATCTTGGCCTGAACCAAGTTGAAAATCTCACTTTGAACCCCATCCACCTCCATCTTGGTTTGAGGGAAGATTCTCAAAGTCGTCTCTTTCCAAATAGTCAAATACCATAAACACAAGCATCCACAACCTTCTTGAAAATACAATCATCCTTCTTGTTTACTAAACCCCAGTTTACTACATCCTCCAAACCATTCACCATGGGAAAATCACATTTTATATCAAAGAACTGCCATATAATCTGAGTAATGTTGCATTGAAAGAAGAGGTGCGCATATGACACTTTCCCACTCTTGCAAAAGACACATTTGTTGTTCTGAAGTTGCGTATGCTCTCAAATTCTATCCATCATAGCTAGTTTTCTTTGATCAGCCAGCCAAAGAAAAAGCTTTGCCTTGGAATTCTGCTTTCAAACCAGATAATCTTATGCCAATAGAATTCTCCCCCCCCCCCCCCCCTCTTTCTCTCTAAATTGCTCCTGGACTTCTGAAGTTATGAATTCAGCATATGTAGAACCAGTCCATAGAATGGCATCCTTCATATTGTTGTTTGGGATTGTCTGGATTAAGGTCTCTTTGCCGGATTGAATAAAAGGAGAATTCATTCATCTATGATATAGTGATATATACACACGTGCACATATTTATTCACGAGGAGTATGTCCTAGAGAAAAAGGTCCTGTTGGTTTAGTGTTTCTGCTCCCTTATTTCTATGTATGTGTGAGAATTAGAAGTAGAAACAAAAATATGAGAACAAAAAAAATCTTTTGTTGTTTAGTTTCTATTTTTTTTGGAACTATCTTCAGGCCAAAAAATAAAATTGTTTCCAAATTTCTGATTCTGCTTCAATTTTTTTTTTTTTTTTTTTTTCCTATTTTTGGGGTGGGTGGTCAGTGAGGGGTGGAAGAAACAGAGAGATGAGAACACAAACTGAAATATTGGAACAGAAATGCTAACCAATTGCCACCAAAATCTCCTTATTTTGCCATGTTCTTAGACATGATCAGCGAAAAAAGTTTCAAGTGCCAACGCACCCATTCGAATAAAGGAATCCCTTGAAACATTTTTTGATTTGTTAACTCAATTTTATTTCACACATTGTTTTTCATTTGGCAATCGGGACGCTAGTGATGAAAAGATTCTTTCTTTCGAGTTTGGTTTATGTTGAAATTGGGTTCGATGGTTGTATGCAGCCTCTTACTGAACTTCCAGATACAAAATGCAAGCGATGCGGATTCTATGAGAAGGACATCATAAAATCGGATGACGTATTTGATGAATGGGAGTTATGTGCTTCTGATTTTTCAGATCCTCATGGAACAAATATCCGTCTCAAGAAAAATGAATTCAACGCAACGTTTTTGTGTCCCCATTGTGTGCCTCTTGGACAAAAAGGTAATTTTCTTTTCATTTGAATATTCGATCGTAGGAGGGTGGCCTTGGATCTCTCTCAACCCCAAAAGCTAGCTCATGAGGTTCCCTCACACTACCTAACCACCAACCTCTTCGACATCCGATTTGGGATAAACCCAATAATCTCCCCTTCACACATTGGATCTTTGGTCGGTTAATTCTCGACCAATCTCTCTTTTTATGGCTATTGAGCAGGAGATGTTGTAACTTAAGCTCTGATACCAGTGTAGACTGTAGAGTGGTTTTGAGTCTCTTTCAACCTTAAAAGTTAACTTACGAGTTGAGGTTTTCCCTCATATTTATAACCTGACCACCAGTCCTTTCTACATCGGATGTGGAATCAACCCAACATATTGGTAGGTAAATATGAATTGTAATGGCCAAAAAAAAAAAAATACAAATAAATAAAACTCATGGTTTTTATTTTATGCCAATTTGGAAGGATTTCAACTATTCGGCATAAACATATGATCTAGTCCAGTTCCATTAAATTAATCCAATCCACTGCACGGTCCTGTATAATATGAACTAAATTGAATGCTTCTAATATTAACCCGATGTTGAATTTGCGCTGATATGACAGTTAACATCAACTAAAAGGTCAGTAAGAACTAAAAAATAAATTTCTCTAAAAAACCAAAAGAAAAATAGAACCATATCTAGAGGACTATATAACAAGAACCCAATTACTTTTTCCATTCCGAATTCTTGAACTTCCAGTTTGTTCTCAAATACATTATGATTTGTGTTTTTTTGTAGCTTCAAATCATGAATCCGGCGAGCACAAGGGAGGGAAAGGAGCACGTTTGGCTGCAGTTATAGCAGTCGCCGCGTTAATTTCAACAGTAATTGTTGTTGGAATGGTGTCTGCATACAAGTACTGGCAGAAGAGGAAGAGGGAACAAGAGCAAGCTCGGTTCCTCAAGCTCTTTGAAGACGACGATGACATCGAGGATGAATTAGGTATCGGTCCTCTTAGCAACACAATTTAATTGATACATAGTATCTTTAAACATCACACACAAAAATCACTTGTACTATGAAGTTTGCTTGTGTATTCATTTTTGTAAGCACAAAATAATAGAAATAACTAGTACTTAGTGTAAAGATTAGGTAGGTTTTTGGTGCCGAAAGGGTGTACTTGAATGATTAGTAACTTTTCACTCCCAACTATTTGAGAATTTATTAGATTTTTACGTGCCCAAAAACCTAATGGTGTGGAATTATCTCATAAATGTAACAATTTTTTATTTTTATTTTTTAAAAAAGAAGAAGAAGAAGAAAAATCTACACTTGCATGGAACATAAAGGTTATGTCGGATTGTATTTGGCAACTGTTTTGGAACATGAGTTTGTGCTCCTTTGAATTGTCAGATTAAAACTCATTTTTCATTAAAAATAAAATGAATTTTGAGATATTGTACAAAAATCTAATTATTGGGGTAGATTTTTTGTCAAGCATTAAAATGCATTTCACATTTTATTCTCTCTCTCAAAAAGAAAAGGTTGCGACTTGGGGATATAATGAGTGCCTTAAGTATAGTCGGAGCACCTAGGAGTAGGCGACATGGAGTTGCTTGCTGCTTATCTACACTAACGCAAACCCACCGACAAGGAACGACACTAGTGATGTGAAACTACACTGGACGAACAACTCATCAATTTAATTTTTTAATTAACACTTGTTTTTGGGGTAATACCACTTACACCCCCTTAATTATAGTGAAATTTCACATGCACCCCCTAACTTTCAAAATTACCATGGCGACCCCTTGCCAGAGCAATTTTTAATGAATAGACTATTTTGCCCTTACTAATTTATACCAAAAAATGAAAAAAAAAAAAAAATCTCATGTAGATTAGAAAAGGAATTGACCATTTTGCCCTTATTTTTTCTTTTTCTTCCCATCTCTTTTCCTCTTCCTTTTCTTTTTCTTCCTTTTTTCTTTTTTATTTTTATCCTAATCTCTCTCTAAATCTCCCTCTCCAAACAACACTACCGAACCAAACGTTACCACCGCCGACAACCAACAATCTTCCATTGCTGATGACAGCATCGCCGCTGACACCATCAACGATCTTTGCTCCCCAGCTCCAGCTCCGTGCTCTGTCACCAATCTTCGTTCAACCTTCGATCACCATCTCCGTCCCTCAATTGTCGCTCAGATTGAGGTCTGACAGCTATTACCAAATCGAAAATTTCGTCTGCGTCCCTTAATCGCCATCTCCGTCCCTCAATCTTCATTTAACCTTCGATAAAAAATCGTAATTGTAACCCTAAATCGAAAATTCCATCAGCGATGACAGGGAATGGAATGATGGCACGGTGGCGATTTCTCTCTCTAAACCCATCAACCGGTGACCAATTTCTCTCTCTAAACCCATCAACCGGTGGTCAATATGTTGAGGGTTGAAATCGAAATCAAAAGCTGTAGGGGGGGCGATTTTGATTTCTTTTCCCCCTTTTTTTTCCCCTTCGGTTCGACGGTGATTTTTTTTTTCTTTTTTCCCTTCGGTTCAACGGTGTTGTTGTTCGTTTTGGTTGTTTTGTTCGGCGGTGGTGTTGTTTGTTTTGGTTGTGTTGTTCGGCATTGGTGGTGTTCGGCGGTGGTATTGTTTTTGGTTCGATAGTGTTGTGGTGGTGGAAATGGTCCTTAGTGGCAGTGGTGGTGTTCCTTTGATGTTCAACTGTAGTGGTGTTGGGTTTGGAGGTGGTAGGGCTGGAAGTGGACGACAGTGATGGGGGTTGGAAAGTGGACGGTGGTGGTGGGGAAACTGGTGAAGGGATTTAGGAGCTCTAATTACAATATGCACCCTTAAAGTTTTATTAAATTTTATTTTGAACCATCACATTTAATACAAGGGCAATTTAGTCTTTAGATAAAGAGAGTATGGTTAATTTAGTAAAATAAATATGAGTTGACTTTTTCAAGGTCATTTTCGGAAGAAAAAATGAACTGGGGGTCTTAGTGACCTTTGAACAAATAGTTCAAGGGTGTTTCATGTAGTTTTAATAGTTGAGGGGATTCCTGTGGTCACGGTCAAAAGTTGAGAGGGTGTATGGGGAATTTTCGCTTTTTTTTTTTGTCTTCATAAAACTAGAAAAGTAATCGCAACGTATAATTCGTTCCACCGAAAAATATCAGAATTACACTATTAAATAATAATACATAATTTAAAATATTATGTGTATTTAATATATTAACTAACAAAAATTTGATAATACACGATCCTAAAACTTAAATAATTAAATGACAAAATTAGATGAAACATTATAATTATTTGAATAAGAAATACAAATTTAAAATTATCCAAAATTTAACATTCTAATAATTAAATTGGTAAACACGAATTAAGAAAAATGCCAAACATCTTAATAGTTTATTTTGAAATATGGAGTTTTTTGTTAATTCTTTGAATGAAATTAGATAATAAGTGTAATAATTGGTTGCAAAAGTATTTTTTTTGGGAACAAAAACGATGATCCTTACTCATTTTGAGAGGACTAATGTCATCATTTTTTCTAGTGAACAGTCCACAATCTTCAAATCCACTTCCCTCTTCCCGTCTTTGCAAGGTAGTCCACACATTTATTATGTTCCCTCAGAGTGAAGGAACCTTTTGCAATCTTTGATCCAGGGCGTAAAGCGGTGGGTTTTAGGACAACCTTCTGTTATGAGGGCCACCATGGTGCTCCTATCCAAAGTAGTCGATCATCTAAGCTCCAAACTGGTCACGTAGCAATCCTCCAACTCATCTTTTGACCAGGTTTCCCATGGTGCTCCTATCTATGTTCAATTTGTAAAATCCTGTCATGAGACAACCAATTAGAGATGAAAACGTAAGAGGCGCCATCTGGTTGGATTTTGGTTAACCAATTTTGTAAAAGCTCTTTGGTTTCCCTCAAGCTATTAGAAACAACTTAGAAGGGGTCTTGGAAAATTCCTTCGATTACTTCTTTATTTATGTCTTTATAAATTTCCCATAAGGTGGCTAAGAAATGAGAAATCCTTGAAGGGCTAAGAGAACTATTTTTTAAATTTCTTTTGATTCAATCCCAAATATCAGTGGTTAGATCCTACAGCAAGCGGTTTCGATTCAATTTTTTTGACCAAATGATAAAAGCCTTAGGACATTTTCTCATAATAGGATCCATATCTTCACAGGATTCCTCGCATCTTTGGCAATTTGATGTGACATCATTGGACCTATAGCCCCTCAGTTGGTTTGCATTGAGTCTTTTATAGAAAATAATCCAAAATAAAAAATAAAAAAAATTGATATTTTGTGGCACTTTCAGTTTTCACATCCAATTCCAATCAAAGAACCTATCCACATTTTAATAATTTCCCAGGAAATCATAAGCATATTTAAAGTAAAGTTACCAAAGACTTCCGCATGCCAACATGGTATATCCGCCCTTTGAAGATTGGAGGGTTCGTTTCCAAAATATTGCCTAGATTTTCATTCAGAAGGAGGTGCAAGATAGGCAAGCGAACCATCTGCCCTCGTTATCAATAATATCCGACACCCTAAGGTCATAAAGGTTTTGGAGGTAGGAAACTCCAAGGGACCCTTTCCCACACCACCAGTATGTCAATAGCTTAATTGAGGCATTGTTTCCAATTATCGATCTCAAGCCTTTGCATAGAGTATCCTTGACACTAAAGATTCCTCTCCAGATATGGGATACATTTTCAGATTTTTTCCAAGAGTTTGGGTTGTTCTTCAGATTATACTTGTTATGAATTACTGACACCCAAAGACTCTTATTATCATAAATTAAGTTCCATCCAAGTTTGGACAAAAGGGCGTTATTGTTTTTTCTAGATTCTCTATGACTAATCTTTCCCAAATCTTTTGGTTGCAAATTGTTTCCCATTCAATTAAATAATTTTTTTTTAAAAAGTGTCCCACTCTCCCCAAAGAACTTTTCTAATTAATTTATCCATCTCATCATAACATTTGAAGGGGGACACTTGCATAGTATTCAAGGGAAAAGAATACATTACAAATTTAATTAGGATTGATCGACCAGCAAGGGATAGTTTTAGGCCCCGTTTGGTAACCATTTCCATCCCATTCCATTCCCAGATTTTTGGGAATTCTGTTTGGAAATAGCGTTTGGTAATTTTTGTTTTTGTTTCCATTTCATTCCCATTTGAGAATTGTGCCCACTTTTTTATTAAGAAATGAGAAACAAAAAAAAGTTGTTTCTCATTGTTCCCATTCCATTCCCAAAACCCATGGTCACTATTCACCTACCGGCCGACCACCGTCCGCCGCCGCCGACTACCGTCCGCCGCCGCCGCCGGTCATCTCCGGCGACCGTCGCCGGTCACCGTCCGGCCGGAATTTTTCCGGCCACTTCCGGCAGTCGCCGGCGACGGCGCCACCGCCGTCCGGTCATCGCCGGGGGCACCGCCGTCTCCGACGCCGGAGAACCGTCGCCGGCAGTTGTCGGCCGGCGGCGACGGGGCCGCCGGAGCACCGCCGCCAGCCGGCGACGGCGCCGCCGGAGCACCGCCGCCGGCCGGCCGGCCAAAACTGAAAAGAGAAAAAAAAAAAAAAAAAAAAAAAAAAAAAAAGATTTTAGGATAAAATCGTTACCAAACACAATTCCCTTCCCAAAACAAAAAAAAAATTATCGTTACCAAACACAATTCTACTCCCAAAAAGAAAACAAAATTCCCATCCCATCCCATCCCATTCCCATCCCACTGCTGGAATTGAAACAGAAACGGTTACCAAACGCCACCTTAGTTTTCTAACCCGTGTCTTTTGTGAATTTTCTCAAGGATATGCAATATATGATGGTAATGTTTTCTACCATATATGATTGTAAAAGTACTAATAATTGGGGTCGTATTATCAACCAAGTACTTGATTTGCCTTGAAGGACCCGATTCGAACCAACCCTATTTGGTTGGTTTCATATTAGTCTGAAATTTTTGACCTACCTGACTTGAACCAACAAATTAGAGGGGAGATTTTAGGTTTTCTCCTACCCACACGATTGACCTGAACCGAACTCGAACTATTTATTACCCCTAGGAATAATATATTGTTGTAACCATAGATTTTTATACCCAAACCCAACCCTAATCACTAAAACCCTTTGATTGTTCCGATTTCTTAATAATTTTATTCCCTACATATATAGTTTTCTATGTTGATGAGTGTATATACTTAAAATTAGTTTTTTTTTTTTTAATATTCACACAGGTCTAGAGTGTTCTAGCCAAAAAAAAAACAAAGAAAGTCACGGTTTATGGGCTCTACTTCAAAGACCATTGTGCACGCTTTTAATCTTAACTAATTGTACACTGGGAATTTTAAGACGAAACGAATTGAATTTAAAATTAGACATCATGAGCTTTCCATTGAGTGATCGTATAGAAAAATTAAAGTTCAAACAAGAAAGATATGTACATTTGAAGTTTCAAGTGTCTTGGTCTGCCCAAGGTTGTGATCGCAACCTTCAAGAAAAAAAGAGATTTTTTTCCCTGATTTCAGGGAATCAAATCTCAGAATTCAGGGAAATGTTATGACACATATTTAGGAACTAGAAAACTGAATCTGAAAGTTTTGTCTAGCATTCTTTCTTCCTCCATTGGAGAGATTGAAGCTTGGGTACAAACAAAAAAAAAAATCATGGCATTCAAGGACTCCATGGCTAGATACCTAAATCGGGGTAGGGTTGTACATTGTTTTAGATCACATATAGTTCTATTTTAATTCTATATTAACTGTGTAAATCTTGCGTAACAAGGATTTATATTTTGAAATTGTTTCTATGTTTTAATCATCTTGTACAAGTTAGAAATAAGTTTGTTAGTATTTGTGAAATTAAATCCAAGACATGTGGTTTAAATCTAACCATTATATAAGTTGTTTTCTTTGGAATTGATACAATTTAATAGGATAAATTATGCTAAGAGATTGATTCACCTTAAATTAGTTAATGAGCGATTCAATTTCAAAGATAATCCATATCAATTAAATGGTCAATTAATTTTTATCTCTAATAACTACATTCCTCTGCTTCTCTCTCTCAAAGTATCTATCTCAATATCTAATATGAAATGATATATCATACATCTCTCTCTATCTCTTGTTCCCATTTCTTGTTTTTGGTGAATGTGAAATTGCATCTTCTCTCTCGTGTTCTCTTTGTCTTCGGCAATCTCTCTTCCTTCTTAAATCAACTGGCCCGACCTAACTCCAAATGAAACCGAACCAAATGGGTTGCTCAGCCAAAATTGATCCGACCAATCAATTTACATCTTTACTTGTTGGTGCATAAAATTGGTACACACCTCGAGTATGGTCCAGTCGGATGACATGTGGATCCTCTTGCTGAGGTGGAGTTGTCGATTGAAAAGTCCTCGAGCGAGTTGTGTTGGGTTCTGGGAGGACTGACCTGCTGTGTTCAGAGTCTTGCTCCTCAGGGAGTGTACCTGCAGAAGGCTCAGACCGGGGTTTATCCCGGTGAAACCCCTCTGGCGTGGTAATCAATGCTCAGAGAGAAAAGGTATAGAATATAGTAAGAAAACAAATGAACTCTCCCGTAATGTAAGTCATTAAAGCGTACCTCGGGCTTACATAGCCCCCGATATATATAGGCGTTGGAGATGATTAGTCGGGCCTAAACACGATTAATTCGTCGAAACCCTGTGTTTAGCCGATAATCTGGGGCGTTTAGGAGATAATCGTTGGGCTTGGGCTTTTGGGCCCATTTGGCGAAGCCTGCGGGCTTTTGACAAGCCTGTGGCGATGAGCTGGTGAAGGAGCGCAGAGATCCGTGAAGTCCTAGAGAAGAAACAAGGTGAAAATGGGAGTCGGTCGAGGTGAGCGACTGAGTCCCTGAAACTGATCGCTGAGGGCACGGCGTAGAGCTTAGAGCGGCACGTCCTTGCAGGGCTCCTCGCTCCTCCCTGGGTGTAAATGAGATTCCAGGGAGGAACCGTAGTTGGTGTATGCTCCAACGTGGCATTGTGAATTTCGGAATACGTCTTTGTCATTGTAAGGGTTGACATATGGTTGGGTCTCAAGTGCTGACTCAGAGATGCCCAAAAATACCCTCATCAGTAGCCCCCCTAGCCCTGTGCGACGAGGGAAGCAAGACAGTCAGGGATATCAATTCCTGGCTGAAACAAGCGTCTTAGAGACTTTGGATTGCGAGAAACACCTCTGATTGACACTTTTTCAAGAGTTAGTTTTTTCTTGAGGAGCTTATTCGAAATAGGCCTCCACATGGTCGGGGTCCGGGGTCAGGTAGCACTGCAGGACAGTCCCGAATTTCTTCGATTTTCAGGACGACAATTTTTCAAGAGTTGAAATTTTTTAGATGAGTTAATTTGCAATACGCTCCCATACGGTCGAGGTCCGAGGTCAGGTAGCACGGCATGGCGACCCCAATTTTTTTCGATTTCATAGTGATAATTTTCCGGGAGTTTAACTTCTTTAGAGGAGCTAATTTGAAATACGCTCCCATATCGCCGGGGTTCGGGGTCAGGTAGCACGGTAGGGCGACCCCGAATATTTTAGATTTCACGGCGACAATTTTCCAAGAGTTTAATTTTTTTAGAGGAGTTAATTAGAAATACGTTCCCATATCGCCGCGATCCGGGATCAGGTAGCACGGTAGGGCGGCCCCGATTTTTTTTGAATTTCAGGGCGACACACATTCACTGTGAACAAGTCCTGAGCATGGATCGATGTTCAGCGCAAAAAAAATAAAAGTAAACCACCGAGTGGCGGGCACACGGCAAGTGGCTAGGAGCTCGTCGACCGCCGCCGTGCACTGGGCGACAGCCCAGCCGGGCTGACCAGCGCCCACTTATGCTGGGCGCTGGTAACCCCAGCCCCCAAAGTGGGCTCTGAAGCTATCCCCAGCGCCCACAGTGGGAACTGGTGACACCAGTGCCCTGGGGACTGCGCCCCCAAAGTGGGGCGTAGCCCCAAGGGGGCAAGCCCCTTGGCTTGCCCCTTTCCACTTTTTTTTTTTTTATTTATTATTTATTATATATATATATATATATATATATATATATATATATATATATATTATTTTATTTTATTTTTTTTACTTACGAATTTTTTGAGGGGGAGAATTTGGGATAGACTCCCATCTGCGCCCAGCCGGCCTGAGGCAGCACAGTAGAACAGGGGGAGCCGGATTAGACGATGCCGGCTCGGGAAAATGTGGTGAAATCTCTGGACGACACTCCTTGACAACGTTCTTGGAGAAGATCGTTACTGGACCCTGTCGGCTAGAAGTAGCAAGGTAGGGCGGTGTCCGTCGCTACCCAGACCATGCCGGCTAGCAGTAGTGCGACAGGGTAGTACCCGTCAAATTTGATGGTTCTAGATATGGGACACCAAGACCGATGCCCCAGACGGTGCCATGCACACAGGCACCAAGTAGAGGGATGTCGAGGAGGAGAGTGCTGACGAGGGGGCTGAGAAGGGCGAGATAGACGTCACTTCCCCTCACACGGATGCCCCTCACAACGAGGGTAAAGAGGACTAAGCTCGGACCATCGCTTTTTCAGGACTTAGGATTTTGCAGCCTTTTTTTCGCTTACTCTTGTTTTTCTACGCGTGAGCATTTAAGCTTTTGAGCGGCATAGACAGGGTACTTCAGAGTCTACTCCTTTCTCCTGATGTTTTTTGCCAAGTCGATTTCTGCTTGGTCTTGTTTTCAGAGTTGTAAAATTTTAAAAATTTTGTTGAAATTTGTTACCGTCTCTGCCAAACAAATTTCTCACCTCTTCCCAGGGCCATAGACCACTATCCCCCCAGTCCCAGATACGAGTTGATTGCAAGGAAATCGTGTCGTGGACTTAGGAGGAGTATTTCCCAGGGTAGCTGATCCTCTCGGTCCACATGAGCGCAACACGGTGGTTGGACCCCTGTGGCCGATCATCGGGGAGTTCTCCATAGTCAGGCTCATTCAAGAACCCTTTCGGTTATCTCCATTTAGTCCATGCAGGAGCACCTTCCCTTTTAGAACACCGGACTCATAGTCGACTGATAGGGAGAGGTACTTAGCTGCAGGCCCTCAGACCTAATCAATGCCCCGCCCTTGGTGGATGACCTAAGTCTGTCCCCGGGTACGGACTATTGACTTCCGGAGAGGGTCTGGTTGTCACCCTCGACGCTGAGCGTCGGGATGAGACTTGTGGAGAGTTACTCGTGACGTTGAGAGTCAGGATGTTGATTTGGAGAATTATCCGCGACTCAGGAGGTCGGAGTACTACTGAGGAGAATCACTCACGACGCCGAGAATCGGGATACGGCTCAGGGGGTCGGAATGCAGCCGTGGAGAATCACTCGCGACGCCGGAACCAGGATGTGACTCAGGGGGTCGGAATGTAACCGTGGAGAATCACTCGCAATGCCGAGAGCCGGGATGCGGATCTGGAGAATCACCCACGACTCAGGGGGTCGGAGCGCCGTTGTTGGAGACAGGCTGGAAGGCGCTCGTCTCCATCTTTAGTAGGATGGAGGGCTACTCGTCTTCGCCTTTGAGTTGCATGCTCATAGTTGGCCACTGCTCGAACGCCGTGGTGGTAAGAGGGTGGCGGGTAGGCACTTGGCCCTGCCTACGATGGGCCCTCAGGTTCGATCTTACTGCGTGGCTGGGAAGCTGAGCCCAAGGGTAGCCCTGGTCAGTCCCTGGCACCATGCTTTCTTGGAGAACGGGGTTTTGACGTGGTCGGGGGGGGGCTTTCCAGTCTGGTAGCCCCAGTATGGGAAGGTGGAGGGCGGCTCTCTGGCACAAGCCTATTTGAAGATTCCACACAAGCATCGTGATCTTGGGGTCACTCCTCGGGCCCTGTAGTTTAGAAAGACGGTTCCCCCTGGACGGGGGATTAGCAGTAGGCACGCGAGAAGGAGTTGTACATTCGACTTGAACTCTTGCATTTGGCGTTCAAGGAGATCAACCCGAGATCCCTCCATAGCTCTTGAGGTCTGTCCCGCAGCCCCAGGTAGTAGAGTTGATGGTCTTGCCTGACCATGGGGGGGCAGTTATCCTCGTTGGTAGGAGCTTGTGGGTATGCACTTAGATTTTTCGACATGTCTTCTCGTTCTTCAATTTTGTATCTATCTACCTAGACCTTGTGATCACTCAAGCTCAGCTGAGCAGAGAGCAGTGATCAGGGGAAGGCTTTTTGCTCGGTTCCTACAGACGGCGCCAAACTGTTGGTGCATAAAATTGGTACACACCTCGAGTATGGTCGAGTCGGATGATAGGTGGGTCCTCTTGCTGAGGTGGAGTCGTCGATTGAAAAGTCCTCGAGCGAGCTGTGCTGGGGCCTGGGAGGACTGACCTGCTGTGTTCAGAGTCCTGCTCCTCAGAGAGTGTACCTGCAGAAGGCTCAGACTGGGGTTTATCCTAGAGAAGAAACAAGGTGAAAATGAGAGTCGGTCGAGGTGAGCGACTGAGTCCCTGAAATTGATCGCTGAGGGCACGGCGTAGAGCTCAGAGCGGTACGTCCTTGCGGGGCTCCTCGCTCCTCCCTGGGTGTAAATGAGATTCCAAGGAGGAACCGTAGTTGGTGTATGCTCCAACGTGACGTTGTGGATTTCGGAATACGTCCCTGTCATTGCAAGAGTTGACACGTGACTGAATCTCAAGTGCTGACTCAGAGGTGCAAAAAAATACTCTCATCAGTACTAATAACGACAAATTCCAAGGCGATAACCAAAACAAAAACTCAAAATAGTACCATCTACATTTATGTCAATATAATCAAATTTTGACTTACCACTTTGTCAAAATTCAATCTCAATCTTTTTCGACCCAAAAGATTGAGTTTACATTATCCTAAAAATCACAAACACAAACATTAAATAAAAAAAATAAACATTTATAAGCGAACAAGAAATTACAAAATAGAAAAAGATTAAAATTGAAATTAACCGGGAAAAAGAAAAAGACAATTCGTTCCCGCCAAAATCAACATCACCTCCTCTTGTTCCTGCTCCCCAAAAGCAGAGCGAAATAGAACATGATTCTGAAGAAGAAACCCAAAGCAACGGTGATCCACAAGCAATTCCATTTTCCGATGTCCGTCACCCCCGTCTGCTTCAATATGTCCGTCCCCGTCGATAAACACGTCGAGCTCGTGATGTTCATCCCCAGCGTACTGCTCATCGTCTTCAACAGCGCCAATTTCAGAGCCGTCGGAACTGATCCCAACGGCGAGTTATCGAATATCTGAATCCCCCTCACGAAGCATGTCGTCGGGTCGTCGAACTCGTTCTGCAACACCCCCTGATATGGGTATTTCACCAGGGACGCGTAGTGGAACCAGATCCAGTACGGCGGGATTCGATCTCTGGAGATGAAGAAGCCGCTGAAGAGGAGGAAGTAGGCTAAAATGGCGACCACGACGGTGTAGCCCAGCATGACGTGTGAGACGACGCCGGAGAGGAAGGTGACGAAGGAGCTTCCGGCCCAGAACGAGGAACACATGAAGAAGAGGTAGAAGAGGAAGCCGGAGAAGCCGCCGGCGAGGCCTACTGCCCAGAAGGTGGTGACGGCGAAGGCTGTTGAGAGGAAGATGATGGAGGGGATGGAGATGAGAGAGTGGGAGATGACGTAGGAAGATCGGCGGTAGGCGTTGTAGGCGGTTTCTCTCATGAAGATGTAGCGTTCCTGGAGGAAGACGGGGATCGCTTCGGCGCAGGTGTAGAAGGTGGTGGACATGGCGAAGGCGAAGAAACCGAGCCGTTCCTGGATCCCTTTAGGGGAGTTGTCCAGACGCCAGTAGATGGTGGCGAGAATGATTCCGGTGATCATCACGGCGCCCAGTCTCATCCCGAATAGCTCCGGTGAACGGCACGAGTTTGTTAAGGATCGTTTCCCGATGACGAGGATTTCGATCCAGTGGGGGTTCGCGAAGCTTGGGACAGAAGAGGAGAGATTTGGGTCGGCGTTGGTGGCTCCAGAGACGAGTTTTCCCCTCGAAACGGAGGCGCTAATGGCGTCCTTCAGGGACAAATGCGACCCGCCGGCGATTTGTCTGTTTCGGGTATTGTTATTCTTTTGCCAAGATTTGTTAAAATCGACTAAACTTTTCGTTCCGTCGGGTGATATCTCGAGCTCCCGGATGAAATCGAGGGCGAATTCCGTCCAGTCCTCGTTTTCCGGTATTGGGCTGCCGTACTCGTTGAAGAACAGAGCAATGCTCGTCGGCGGGCCGCTATAAACCGTCTGTCCGCGCGATAGGAAGATCAAACGATCGAGGACGCTGAGAATTCGATAACTGGGTTGATGAATCGACGTGATGACAATGCTTCCGCTCTGCGCAATCCTCTGCAGGACCTTCACCACCATGAAAGCGCTGGTGGAGTCGAGCCCCGACGTGGGCTCGTCAAGGAACAAGATGATGGGGTCGTGAATTATATCGACTCCGATTGAAACACGACGCCGTTCACCGCCCGATACTCCCCTGTGTCCTTCGTCTCCGATCACCGTCTGGGCGGCGCTCCGGAGACCCAATTGGTCGATCAGAGCCTGAACTCTGGCTCTCTTCTTGGATTTGGAGAGGGAACGCGGCAGCCGGAACTCGGCGGAGAACATGAGCGTTTCCTCGACGGTGAGCATCGGGAAGAGCAAATCGTCTTGCATGACGTAAGCGGAAATCACCTTCAGGAGCTTCGAATCCAGAACTTCGCCGTTCAGTGTTACAGAACCTTTGAGGCTTTCCCGGGAAATACGATCGGCGAGAGCGTCGATCAACGTTGATTTGCCGGACCCACTTGCCCCGAGGATTCCGACAATCTCCCCTTCCCTGGCTTCGCCGGAGATATCGTTCAACAGAACCTTCGTGCGACCCGTCTTGTTCTCGGCGCCGATTTCCGGCGGAGAACATGCAATTTCCCGCCGGAAACATCTCGGAATTAACGTCATTTTGCGGCGGATTTTCACGCTGTAAGTAAGGTTGTGGAAAGCGAGGACGAAAGGGTACGAGGTGGGTGCCGGACCTGCCGGTACGGCTTGGTCGAAGTCCATGAACTGAACCACCCGGTGCTCCGGGTTCCCATTTCTGCCGCCGCCGCGGTCCGGTTCAACTCGCGTCTCTTCCACTCTCTTCAACAGCTCACCCAGCGTCGCCGACGCATTCCTCTTGGGTCTGCGTGTCAATTCTTGGAGCTCCATCGCCTGCCTTGGACCCAGAAAAGGAAGGTCGCTGGCCGTCGATAAGGCATCCCCGCCGGCGGTAGACATGTTTGGTCACCTTTTTCGGATTACGTAGTAGTGTGTATATATGTTGTGAGAGTGAAAATGAGGGGAGATTTCGTGTGATGATGATATTTGAAAGTTTACTGTGAGGAGAGAGAGTAGGTGAGGAGTTGCACCAATTGCATTTGTATTACGTAGTGATATAAAATTAGGGACTACGAGACGTCATGTTTCTACTACCAAGTCTTTTTTTTTTTTTTTTTTTTTTTTTTTTTTTTTTTTTTTTTTTTTTAGTGTCCTCTACTCACACAGGATAAAATATTAGTTCGTTTGGATTGTGTAGTTATCCCTTTTAATAAATATTTCTTCGCATGCTCGAATTCTTGACTTTATCAGAGATTTCTCAACTGATTTAATTCAAATGTGTCTTGCCACTTGAACTATATTGGTACTACCAAACCTACCACTACCATGTTTCTTGTCAATATTTATCATCACTTGTCCAAGATTAATCTTAAATTAAGATTAAAAAATATTCAATGTACCGCAATGTTGATGTTATACACTACAATTAAACATATTGATTTGACTCTTTGAATAGTATAATCCATTTTTAAAATTTTTCGTATGACTAAATTTGCGGTATTAACAGTTGGTTTAAAATTTTTCTCATTAAGTCGAATTCCATTTCAAAATTCAAATATTCACAAAAACATACATTTCATGATCGATAAATCATTATTTATTTATTTATATGATTAAATTATATAACTATGATTTATGATCGTCTATTTTAAATTTTCAAAATGATATCTCAATCATATTTTTACCAAAATATTCACAAAAACATACATCTCATCATTTAATAACATGTAATAGTATAAATACTAAATACTGGTTAAATATGTACCAAAAAATTCTTCTGCGAAAAAACATTGGTTATCAATTATAACTTTTACACTAAAATTACAATTTATTAATAATCATATTTATGTCAGTTTTGTATCACTGTTTATATTGAATTCAAAATGTGTATATGTTTTGATTTTTTTCTTGTTGAATTCCACACAGTTGTGATCGACAATTTAAACAATTAGAATTTGACAAGGATTTTTTATTCTCTCACTCAAAACATACAATCAAGATATCATTTTAAACCTCTAAAATAGACAATCATTTCTGTGTAATTTGTTAATGAAAAGAACGAAACGAAATTGATTAGTAACTAAATTTTTCAAAAAATATTTTAAGTTGTTCAATTATGATGATTGATAGCCGTTCCTCAGATTTCGAAATGCTTATTTGTGGAAAATTTGTGCGTCAAAATGGAATGTAATGGTTGTTCAAAAGGGCAAATATATCTATATATGTCAAAAGGTTCTTATTGTTCATGAAAAAAACATTGAATCATTTAGTAGTTTTGGTACAAAAATAGGACCCGTCGATAACCACCTCTAAAAAAATGAGTAATAATTTCATATTTCAAATTATAAGTTATACTGCTCAGAATATTTTGTGTATTGGCACTTCATTGAAAGAGAGAGAATTCAAATACCCTTTTCAATTTTTTTGTGCTTATCAATTGAAAAAAATCATATAATTGTGTTGATTTATGTGTGAATTACCAAATTATTGATGATACCTACTTCTCGAAGGGGTTTGCTTGCTTTGATGCTCGCAACTTGGTTACTTGTACAAATTCTTACATCGGGGTGAGGGTGTTGATGAATAACCTTTGGTGTAAGAATAAGTATTAAGGTATGAGAAGATTTTTTAATGAATTTGTTAACAATTTAGAGTTTACCCCTAATTACCTTACCCTCAACTATTTATGGTTGATAGATTTCAGAACGTAGTTCTACCAATGAGAACTTTCCCCATAGGATTCGGCCAGTTATGACCATTGGAGGAGCCCCTGCATCTATCATGCATGAATTAGGCTCATGTGGCAAGTAAATTCGCGGACTGCAAAAAGAGCGCTTGAGGACCCTGATAAAGGACGGGTACTGATTTTCTTGACGGATCTGAGTAACCCGCCATGTAAATTTATCCACAGGCCCTCTCGTGACACATAGACGACGATAATTTACTCCTACATCAATTATTATACAAAAAACAATTTGAATATTTTGTCACCGACATATAATATTTTAATCCTCGTTAACTTTTCCCAAACTTAAGGAAAATTTGTCTAAAAGTCACATCACATAAAAACATCACTTTATGGAGTTCTGTAACAGTAATTTTTTAACACATGAAACGGTCCTTAAAAAGTTATTTTTGAAATCTTACAAAAATTTCCCTAAAAACTTATATGACAATTGAAAACAAAATCTTTTAGAGCCTTGTGTATTTAAAATTGATATCCATTTAGAAATTAAGATAATGATAGCTGATATATATGAATATTTTTGGTGAGCAGACCAATTTATTCAAGTTCAAATCTCCCCCAAACACGCCTTCATTTCTTCACGAAATCAAACAACACCTTTCCTTGTTAATTAATTATCATTGATAACAAATATATGGGCTTTTTATTTTAATAATAATAATGGATACATTTTATCCATAATATGGGTGGGTTCTACATTAGGTCTGGCTGCTTATCTGCTGTGGACCGAAAATTAAAACCTTTTCTTAAATAATATATATATATATATATAAAAGGTACATACCACTTCCCTTCCATTCTTCCCTTCCCTGTTATTTTGTTTGAAATAAATTTTTTTACCTATCATTTAATAAATAACGATAATTTTTCTTATCATTTTGGTCAAATATCATTTAATTTCGTGAAAATTTTATTATAATAAAATTTTTACCTTAAACAAATTAAAAATTATTAAATAATAAAAATTTAAAATACATAAATATCTTTTTATTTTATTATTTTTGTTATGTTTATCTCTTTTATCTTTTAACACTAACATATTTTAATTTTTTTTTTCACGTCTTTGTTTAAAAAAGAAAAAAAAAAGGAAAAAAGACACCCCTCCACCCCCACGTCGTTGGATCCCTCTGTCTAGATCTGTGCCGAATCTGTGCTCACTGGTAAAGATCCATGCCAGATCTGTGCCGATCCATCACGACGGATTTGTGCTGGCAAGTATAGATTTGTCGCCAATCTGTGCTTGTCCGCAAAGATCCATGTTGTATTTGGAGAGAGGGAAAAAAACCAATGGATCGGGGTAGGTTAAATATAATTGTTTAAAACAATTAAGAGTAAATTTCATTTTATTTTTAAAAAGTGAGTGCCAGTGAACTTTGGAAAAAATAAAAGAATAAAAAATATTTTTAAAATAAAAGATGAGCGTCTTTTTAAAAAAAAAAAGAAAGATCAAAGAGAGTGATGAGTATTTATCCAAAGAGATTTGTTGTTTTAAACAAAATCACGAGAGCTAAGTAATAAATATCATATATATATATATATATATATATATATATATTGACAAATACAAGGAATATGCCTTTCGTATTTATTAGCAACATCAACCATAACAACAATTCTCATGAAATTCTCACCCACTTGCAGGAAAAAACCTAATAAAGTAAGGCATATGATATTCTTTTGGAGGAAACAATAAAGTATGAAAGTGGGTGGTAGATTATCATGGAAATTTCCAGGAAAGGGAAAAAATGGAATTAAAAAAGTATAAATGAACATGCCCAGCCATGAACCAAATGTACGCAACTCAAGATGCCTGTGTATAAAGTCATTACACCAAAATAAAATAAAATCTGCAATTTAATAAATCCAAAATAAAATGATCTCAGAAAGTTCGAACTGTGCGCCAAACGGGTCCTAAAACATTCAAAAATCTGCAGGAGATAATTAACAGGATTAAACTTTGAATTTCACAGCCTAATTCTCAAGAAATTAACGATTTTTTTAGGAAAAAAACAGTAATGACATTGATACGGCAAAACACAAGTATGGCGATGCAACAAATCTCCAGACAAATTCGTATACAATTATAATATGGTAAATAATAGCAATTATTATATATATAGAAAGAGAGAGAGAATCAAATAAGGCCCCGTTTGGTTACCATTTCCATTCCCTGATTTCTATTCTTGCTCCCAAAATTTGGGATGAATGCACAGTAACAGGTTTGGAAACACATTTTTGTTCCCAAGATTTTGGAAGTATTTTTTAAAATATTTCTTGAATTCCTTAAGAATATCAGAAACATAAAAAAAATATTGATTCTTATTCATTCCCACAAAACTATTCCCACCATCACCCCGCCAATCACCACCACCACGCCGGCTAAGAAATTTGTATATTTATTGTCATACATTTATAGAAAGAAAAAAGATAAATGTTGCAACCAAACGTGTTTCTTTACTTTTGTCCTAATAAATTAAGCGAAATAATTTCAAAACAATGGTCGTTACCAAACATTTTCCTATTCCTAGAATTCTCCAAAACGGAAACAGAATTCCCACCTCAATTTATTGGAAGTATAAACAGAAAAACAGAAACACAAACCAAACCCCACCTAAATTTTTTGATCTTTTTCAATACAGAGTTGGAACACAAATTTACATCTACATTGATTATTTCTTGTAAGCAATTATGATTCTTTCTTAGAACCGATGATATTGACTCTGATTATTGAACTCCATAGTTTCCCATATTCCAGAAGTGTTTGACCTTGTCAGTGAGATGAGCAGACAAGTCTTATAGTGTGTTTCTTGTGTTTTCCTCTTGCTCAAATACTTGCTAATTAAGTGTTCGAATTATGCATCTGAAGCTGAACTTTCTTTCTTTTTTATTTGCAGTTATCTTAATATAGAATCAGAAACAAAATGTCACTTTAGTTCAACACAAATGGATTTATGAAATTGGTACCGGACAAAGTTTTATATTGGTTGTATGCTACCTAACGCAAGTTATCTTTCTTTACTTGAGCTTGGGATCGATTGTGTAAATAATAAAGGACGGTTAAAGTACGATTAAAGTGGAGAAGTTCAGTTGAGATGATTTGTGATCATAGGATAAATGCTAGCTCCACGCCACCATCTGCGTGGCCAGATTCCAATGCCGGCATTGGCACCCATGTGGCCACAAGTTCTATGCATGTGGCTAGTCTTTGATAACTTCTGATTTGCATGAACTAACAAAGCGATTTCAAAGTGGGGATGCTCCCTCCGACATAAGCGAACCTATTCAGAATTGGTTAGTAATGGGCGTCACTATTCCAACACGGATCCAGCCAGGTTTTATTGATTATTAAATACACACCTACCATATTTACTATTCACATTATACACCCAAAATTTTGAATAATTACTTCATGCACCCCTTTACTTCGAAACATTTACTTCATGCATCCTTTTTACTTTGGGATAACTATTATTTTGAACCCTTCATTTTGTTAATATCATTAAATACACATCTTAATATTATCTTTTACCAAATTACCCCTCCGGCGACTGAAAAATCTAATTGGATGGTCGTCGCCATCACAACATGGCTGACAAATTTAGAAGTTGTGTGAGAGAAAGATCATTGCATGTGTTTCTGTAAGCCATACACAGTTCAATCCATAAGCAAGACATTAACAATCATTGTCGTTACACCATGCCCATCAAATTTAGGAGGCGTGTGAGAGAAAAATCACTGCTCATGCTCCCTAAGCCGTACGGGTGAGAGAAAAATCGTACGAAGACACTAACAACAATGATCCCCTCAAAGGGCAGGGGAAAGGTAAAAACTCATAGACTTTGGCGGCATGTTTGGTTGGATGGAATCGAGGGCAGAATGGAATCGCATTCCGCCCTTGATTCCTATTTCGTTATTTGGTTCTCCAATAGAATCACTTTTGTGATTCCATTGGAATGAAATTGGATGAAATGAGATTCCATTTGAGATGGGGTGGAATGAGATTCCAACCCAATGAAATCAATATCTTAAATTACATGATAACCCTTGTAATTAAGCCTTTGAAAATTGAGAATAAAAACAGAAATTAGAGAACAGAAAGTTGTGAATAGAAATAGAAAATTGAGAACAAAACTAGAAAATTGAGAACTAAAACTGAAAATTGAGAATAGAAACAGAAAATTGAGAATATAAACCGAAATTGAGAACAAAAATAGAAAATTAGAGAATAGGAAATTAAGAATGTAAACTAAAAATTGAGAACAAAAACATAAAATTAGAGAACAGAAAATTGAGAACAGAAGTTGAAAATTGAGAACATAAACTGAAAATTGAGAACAAAAATATAAAATTAGAGAACGGAAAATTGAGAACAAAAACAGAAAATTAAGAACAAAAATATAAAATTAGATAATAGAAAATTGAGAACGGAAACCGAAAATTGAGAAGAAAAACAGAAAATTGAGAACAAAAACAAAAAATTGAGAACATAAACTGAAAATTGAGAACAAAAAATAGAAAATTAGAGAACGGAAAATTGAAAAAGGAAATTGAAAATTGAGAACAAAAACATAAATTAAAGAATAAAAACAAAAAATTGAGAATAAAAATAGAAATTAGAGAACAAAAACTTAAAATTGAGTTGAATAGTGAAATATAATAAAATGAGGAAAGGAAAAAAATAGTGAAATATAATAAAATTTTATTATAACCAACCAAGAAGAGAATGAAATAATAATTTTATAAGGGCAAAATGGAAATTTTACTATATTTCACTATTCCATTCTTTCTTTCATTCCATACCAACCAAACAAGAGAATGGAATAGTGATTCCATTCACAATTCCATTCCATTACTTCTTCTATTCCATTCTACCCTCATTCTATTCCGTCCAACTAAATATGCCGTGGGATTCTAAACAAATTGTAGAATGGAGGATGCAACACAATACCCGCGAGGGCGTGTCGACCATGCGCCCCCTGCTTACTCGCACATAAGGGAGAGTGGCCAAACAATTAGGTTGACTTGACATTGAACATAGGGTAATTATGTAAACCACGTATTGCATCATTAATAATATTTAATGGTAGCATTTAGTTATCATTATAAATCAGTATTACATTATGGAATTTGAGATTCATTCAGCAGGGAACGAGAAGTGATACTAAGATAAAGAATCAAATAATTCTTACCATCTCGAATCAGTGCCTTAACTAATAAGGAAACCATTTTTTCCTTCAAATGGGGTGAGAATGAGAAAACAAAATTGAATTTGGCCATTAACTCTGTTAAGGAAATGAGGTGGCAACCACTTGAAGGAAATTTCTACAACCTAAATGAAATTTCTCCAATCTATTTACCAAACAAGTTGGCTCTCAACTTGCTTAACAAATTAATAGCTAGGCCCCACCTAATAATCATAACAAATCTCCCACTTCAGTAGATATTGAGACAAAAAGCTGTAAACCAATTTCCATCTAAGGAAAAACTACATAAATCTTGATCCAATCTTCTCCAAAAAAGAGGAAAAAAAGAAGAAAAAAAAAAGGTTCAGTACGTCTTCTGAACATGAACAAAGTTCGAGCAATGTTGGACCTTGGGAGTGACAATTGGCTTTGTCATTATATCTGTTGAATTATTTATTGTACCAATCTTCTGAATGCTGATCAATTTTTCAGATATAATATCCGAATGAAGTGATACCTGACATCAATATGTTTGGTTCTTTCGTGATACATCTTGTTCCTTAACTTTGTTATGGAAATGAGTTGGCACTCAACTTGTTTGACAAATGGGTTGGAAAAATTTTCTTCAAGTGACTACCAACTTATTTTCTTAACAAAGTTAATGACCAAATTCAATTTTACTTTCTCATTCTTATCCCATTTGAAGGAAAATGAAGGTTTCCTTCTTGGTTAAGGCACCGCCTTTTGCATTCATTATTGACAAAGGGAGAAACCAAGTTCAAATTGGCTTTCCTCTACTCCTCCTTTCCTCACCTATATATATGAGGGTGGTTATGTTCATCGTGTGGAAGCAAGGGGACAAATCATTTGATTGATCCCATTTGAGAATTAATTTTATACCTAATTTTGTATATTATCTGTGAGGATTATTGAGTGTATTTGGGATTTGGGTCTCGAGTACTGAGCTATTACCACTTGTATCCATACTTTTTTGTAGTGAATACCCTTAAATCCGTCTTCGCTCGTAGAGTAGGCATCTCGTTTAACCACGTTAATTTTTTGTCTCTTCTTATTTGTGTGCTTGCCATCACCATTTGATTTTTCTCATAATCATATTTTAACTCCATTTTTTATCCTAGACAATACGAGTTGCTATTTACGTGATAGTAACCTATGCGTGAATAGTAATTTTGTACCTATCTCTCAACAAAGCCTTTGTCCCACTTAACTAGGGTCAGCTACATGAATCTGTTTACGCCATAGTAATCGATCAAGGGTCATCCCATCAGTCAAGTTTAAAGCCATCAATCAATTCTAATAATCTCATCTTAAGTCTTTCTAGGCCTACCTCTCCCTCTAGTAATCCCCCGCACTTGAACTACATCTCATTTTCTTATGGTGCTTTTACGGGTTTTCTATACACATGTCCAAACCATCGTAAGCGATTTTCTCTCATCTTCTCTTTAAAGAGTGTTATTCTTCAATTCTCTCTAATAGTTTTGTCCATTCTCGTCTTCTTACTCATCTATTGTAGCATTCTTATTTCTACCACTAATTTTTCAGGACATGCTTCGTGTTTACCACCCAACATTCTCAACCATACAAAATCGTTGGTCTTATTGCAGTTTCATATAATTTTTCTTTGAGTTTCAACGGCATCCTATGATCACATATCACAACAACAACAGTTATCCACTTTAACCATCCTCCCTTGATTCTATGAGTAATATCCTTCTCAATTTCGCCATTGTCCTGAATCATTAAACTTAAATATCTCAAATAATCAACATTTGGAGCCTCCAGATCTCCTATTTTGACCACACCATCTCTCCGGGTCTTACTAAAATTACAATGAATGTATTCCGTCTTACTTCTGCTAACCTTCAAACCTTTAGACTCTAAGGCTTCTCTCTATCTTTCTAACTTAGTATTAAGACCCTCCATATACATATATTACTAAAATGGCCTTTCGTATTTCCTGATCCTCAAAATTCATCTTATTATGATTTCATGGGGCCTTTTCTGGTAGCTTACATTATTTATTACTTCAGTTGCACATCTTAGATTTTATTTTCTCGTCAATCCTATTGGGTTTCATCTTTGTCTGAGGCACAAAATCTTGATGATTGGGAGAGATTGATAAATAGGGAGAGCAAGTTGATTTTTCACTATTTTAGTGCCTTATCACATCTCTGATGTTGTGGAGATTGCAACCAAAGGTCAGTATGAGTACTAAATATTACTGAGGTCCTTGACCTTCGACTATTTGAGGATGAAATAGTGAGATAATCATAAACCTTAAGATAATCATAAGCCTGAGTCTTGGCCTCTACTTTACCTTAAAATCACAGCCAAACCTAGAGGATAGGGCCCCATTTGGTTACTTTTTCCGTTCCCTGATTTTTGTCCCCACTCCAAAATTTTAAGATTAATGTATGGACGCGTTTGGTAAACATGTTTCTATTCCCAAAATTTTGGGAGTAATTTCTGAATTCCTTAAGAATTTGAGAAACAAAAAAATGTTGATTCCTATTCACTCCCACAAAACTATTCCCACTACCACTACGTTAGTCACCATACATTAAAAGGGAAAAAAAAAATGTTGCACCCTACCATGTTTTTGGTTTCTATTCTCATAAATTAAAAGAAACAATTTTAAGATAATGGTCATTACCAAACATGTTTCTAATTTCGGAATACTCCAGAACAAAAATAAAATTCTCATTCCATCCCATCCAATCCCAATCCCAGTTTATTGGATGTAAAAACAGAAAAACAAATACACTAACCAAACGCCACCTAGGACTTTTTTGTAATCCTAATGTTGTTCTTTGAAGAAACCTGAATTTACTTCGAAGACTTGACCCATTTCAATTTTGTTTATACACGATATTATGTAGTAATATAGGTCCACTTATAAAGAACGACACACAATAATGTAAATGATGATTAGGCACGCGAAATCCGCTGGTATATTAAAAGACACATCATGTAAAGCAGTAAAGGAGAACAAGCAAAATCGATTCCATCTTGAAAACAAATGGTCAAGAATAACTAGGCATGAAAAAATAAAATGATAATTCAATTTAAGAGAAACACAATCAATTCAAAAATAAACAATTAATCGAATAAGAAACAATAAAAACTGGCCCAAAAGAAAAAAAAAAAGTTGAATTTAACAAGAAACCAAGCCTTTCAGAGCTCAAATTCTTCATTACGAATCATAGCCTACCGGTATCTCATAAGTTATAAAACACATCAGATAAAGGCAATCAAATGAATTTGACGCCATCTTGAAAGCAAATGGTCAAGGAAAACTATGCATAAAATAATTGAAATAATAATTCCATATTTCGATTAAAGAGAATACGTTCCCTTCAAAAATAACAAAGAGATCAAAACTAGCAAAAGAGTCAACTTTAACTTCTTAACTCACATTGTATAACAAGTAGCCAAGTCCTTCACAGCTCAAATTCTTCACTACGAATTATAGCCTACCAGTATCTCATAATTACAAGACACATCATATATAAGAGAGAAAACAAATCCGATTTGATCTTTAAAAAATTGGTCAAGAACACAACTAGGCAGGATATAATTTAATTGAAAGTTCCATTTAACAGAAACACGTTCACATAAAAAAAAACCAAGAAATCGTATTAAACTATTAACCAGCAAAAAAAAAAGGTTGAATTTAACTTCTCAACTCACATTGTATAACAAGTAGCCATGCCTTTGTCACAGCTCGAATTCTTCACTACGAAGAGCCATCTCTGCCTCCTCTTCTTCCTCCGCATCAAGAACAAAGTATTCGTTCTTCTCAACAGGCCTAAACATATAAAACATAACGATATAGAACGCAAGACTGGCCAATTCCTCAGCCGTATTAGCCACCCATTGGTATTTATAAGCTGCAATTGTTCCCAATGCAAACACAACGATTCTCGTGAAATACAAATAACCGATCACCACAATGTAGAATTGCCTAAACAATGTCAACTTAGCTAAATTTCTAGCTGCTTTTCCGTCGGTTTTTGATGTTTCTCTCAGTGATCGAATCGACCATACAATTGGGAAAATTATAGCACAACAACAAATAATGTCTACCAACAAGAACACTTGATTCCAAGTAACCCAATCTCTAATGAAAGGTCCAGTTTCTCCTATAACAATGGAGGCTAAATTGGCTAGAACTTGAAGTGGTATCACAATCATCAACACCTTCTTCTCCTTCTCTTGCAAGAAGGGTTTCAAAAAAGACCAACCTGTTCCGATCAGAACGATTACAGTGAACAATAGGACGACCCTGATGAACTGGAAAATGTAGAAGAGCACATCCCATCCGTGGGGTGTGCCGGTTATCTTCACGTAGTGTTTATCCTCGGCGGCAAAGATCAGGTTCAGTGCTTTCATTAGAAGCAGCAGCGCCATAAGCAGATGGATCCGGTGGACGGATCGCTTGTTGTGATAGCAATAGTAGATCCAAAACCCTAGAAACGAGAAGTAAACGATGGAGAAGAGGAAATAGAGTGTGGGGAGCTGCGTGAGGCCAACGGATAGATAGTCCTTGACGTTGCCGGCGTCGAGATTGTAAACCTCGGTGCGGACGTCCATGGTGACGCGGGACTCAGGCGCACAATTGGCGAAGAAGAGGGAGTATTCATTGGGGGAATTGACGGGGTAGGAATGGTTGAAGGAGGATTGAGGAGGCGGGGAGAGGTCGCGGAAGGTGAACAGGAGATTGATGTACCTGGAATCGATGACGCAGAAGTTAGGGCTTTGTTGGAGCTCGATGAGGACTTGGATGAGGGCTTCTTCCGATAGAAGGAAGAATCCAAGGCGGGAAGGATCTGAAATTGGGGTGGAAGAGACGACGGCGACAGAGGAGACAGAGACGGAGACGTGGCCGGTGTGGGTGAACCCGAATTTCTCGAAGAGAATCATGGGGCGCGAGTCGTCGTCAATCTTCAGTTTTTTTATCTCGGCAGTGGTGAAGGAGACGAGGGAGAGGGCGAGGAGTAGAATGGAGAATGACAATCGCGCCATCATGGTGGAAGAGAGCGGTGGTGGGGATTGCTGCTGCGCCTACGAGATGGAGGAGAGATCTCAGACGAGAAAGGCGACGAGTTTTGAGTGGGAATAGAAGTAGTTCAGACTTCTTTTTTTTTTTTTTTTATATATTCTTCTCCCCCCACTAAATAACGCAACTTGGAATTTGTTTCTCAATTTTTTCATGGTTTACTATATTTTGTCTTTATTCGATGGCTTTGGCTTCTCAAATTGAAAAGTAAACCGATATGGCGAAAATTTAGTACGTCATGAGTGGTCTTTTTATATTCAGAGTAGGCAGTTCTCTTAATTTTGATACCTACTACAAAATAATGCATTGCGAGTGAATATGTCATTATTTTCAGTGTGAGAATTAGTATGATTTTCTTAGTAAAAATTTGACAAAATATTAACAAAAAAGAATATGCGTACCTAGCTAAACCTACCCATGTGGTATATATAAAAGATAGAAGACTTATTTGACAAGTATCCCGTGAATCTCAGTCCATCCTCATTAATGGCGTGGATATCGTGAGATATGGAGCAGTAGTCGTTACTTCAAGATCGTAACTACTCTATCCATAATTAAAGGATCGTTATAAATATTCCTGACTAAGGACCTCGGAGACAGAGTATGCCTCGGTGTTCGTGACCATGCTGAAGACAATGAAACAGAGGCCCTCGACTTGTTGTCCCGAGCTGAGATGATGGATGTTTAACCTTCGACTCAGGTGTTATAATACTCGGTTTTGTCTCTTGATTGGGTCTCAAGTAAAGCCTCGCGGGCACCAATCTCGACGCCTCGGCGTGCTTTCAAGATTTACCATCAGTTACATAGTCTGTTCGGTACTATGCACAGGGCACGTGGCTAGTGATATGGGACACGTGAAAGGGACTCAGATCCTCCTAAATTCTCCTAATCAGATGCCCTTTATTTTCGAGAATACGAGATAGTGTGCTCTGGAATAAGAGTAGAAAAGTGATTCCCGAGGTCACAGGGAGTATGTTCGGTGCAGAAAGAAATGGACATCCTCAAATTTGGCGCCCAATCAATAGGGATGGCAATGGATCGATTTTAGACCGATTTCACTAGAAATCAAAACCATCAATTTTTTTAGAAAACAGTTTTAAAATTAAACTATTTAATTTTATACAAAATTAAAACCGTGAAACTGCTAAATTTTTTTAATTTTATATAAAACCAAAATAAAAACCACTGCAAATAGTTGTTTTTTTATATATAAATGAAAACATAACTAAAATATTAGAAGGAATTGTAAAAACCCTAAACTTAGCCCAAATAACCCCATATATATATAGGAAAAATTACCGTCCGAACCCATATTTAGCACTAATCTACCGTTTAAACCTGCTAGTTATTTTTATGAACAAAGCGATAATCCCTTACGGTTTCTATGCACAACGAAGTCCCAAAACAGTCGTACGTACACTTCTTGTTGACAAATTTGCCTCTCTCGTGATTTTCGCGCGAGCATCGCCTTACCGTTGTCACTGTCGAGATCCGACGCACTCCTGTCGTCGCCGTCCAGATCTGGTGCCTTTCCCATCGTCGCCAACGCCTTCTCCACCGTCGCCATCCAGATCTAGCTTTTTCACCACTTTTGCAACTCAGATCCGAGCATTTCAATGGATGTTGTCACCTTATTTATGCTCTGTTTTCATTTTGGCGTGATTTTCTTTATTTAGAGAGAGAAAAATGGTGCACTGGGTATTAAAGCCTTTAGAGTTCCTTTCTGACTATTCACACATTGCACCCTGTAATGTTACATGTAACAACCCCTTGAAATATAGTGGTCTGTGTTAGCTACATGTATCATTCTCTAACCCTTATTGTTACATGTAATATTCTCTGACTCTTGAAATATAGTGGTATGTGTTAGTGATAGAAATTAAAAATCAGATTAATTTTACATGTAATATCCTCTGAAGTATAGATGTTACATTGTGTGTTAGTGAGAGAAATTAGAAATCGGGTTAATGTTACATGTAACATGTAAGATCCTAATTGTCGCGCATGCATATTCACTAGTTGCATTTTAGAACGTTTAGCAAATAATGGGGGTAGAATGTGTTATTTTCAACTTGAAATAAAAATTTAAGGGTTGAATTTATAATTTTAGGAAACATTAAATCTTGAATTGGGTTAAAATGATAACCTAAAGAAAATAGAGAGGAGATTAGTGTAATTTGGGAAAACTTAATATATATATATATATATATATATACACACACCGAACGATCAAGAAACAAAATCAAAAGAAGAGAATAATTGACGTGGCATTACAAGAGATCAAAACTAAACCACTTAAATCATGCTTATATATTCATCCAAGGGGTGATCATGAATCTCAAAAAGAGGAAGAAAAATCAGAAAACAGAGAGAAGGTCAGTGGTGGTGTTCGTCGGCCGGTGGAGTGTGACCGTCAACGGTGGATGTGGGTTTGTGTATTTTGGGTGTCTGTGTGTTCTTTCATTTGATCCAATGAGTATGTGTGTGTGTTGTTCCGATTGTAGGTGAGTCGTCGGAGTTGGTAGAGAGAGAGAAACAAATTCGCCTGGTGAGCGTAGGTGGTTGGCCATTCGGTCTGAAACGAAACAAAAGTAGAAGCGATCGTTGTGTGCATGTAAATCGTTAATGTTGGTCGACGGTGGGTTCTGATCATCGAAATATGTGTGTATGGGTTTATCTGTTCTGTTTCGCCGTGTACATGTACGTGGATTGATGTGTGTGTGTGAGCGTTGGATGTGTGTGGGTGATCAGTGGTTGTGCGTATGTGTGTTGCTGCTGTATGAGGTTCGTGTGTGTGTTCATTCAGCGGTGTTTGTGTGGGTATACGCTCTGTTCGGTCCGATATGATTGTCGGGGTGTATGTGTATGTGTGTGTGAGTGTGTGCTCTTTGTTGCTCGTCGATAGTGCGCGTGTCACTACTAGAAAAAAGCCTTTTTATCATGGTTAAAAACCGTGATAAAAAGGCTTTTATCACTGTTTTTCGTTCCAAACTAAACTGTGATAGTATGCGGTGTGATTAAAAGTAGATTTTTTTATCACAGTTAAAAACCGTGATGGTAAATTGTTTATCACAATTAAAAACCGAGATGAATAATTCATATAATCTCGATTTTCAAATGTGATTAAAACATCATATATGTGTGATAAAACTAAATAAAAACGTGATTATTTGGATTATTTATCTCAGTTTACCCTAATTTCAATCACATTTTAAAACTGTAATAGTTTCAATTATCTATATTAAATTTTTTTTTTTACAAATTACAGCACCTTTATATAAAAAAATACCACAAAAAATTAACTAAAAAATGAATTTTGTATTTCTAAAACAACTAAAATATTGATGACATAAGAATTTTACATAACATGAAAAACACAATTAACATTATTTTTCAATACAATAATCATAAACTTGAATTTTCTATCATGTACAAATGTCTAAAATTGATCATCCAATCACAAATAAAAATTATCCACATCATCAACTTCATTCTTCATTTTCTTTTTCATCAACTTCATCAAGAAAAATTGGGTAATCTAGATTTCAAACTGCAAAAGAAATAATAATACAAATTAATCCAAAAGAATAAACAAAACAATAAAAAAACTTATTACACTGTAAGATAAATCAAACAATTAAAAAAAAATGGCACATAAACTTTGTAAACAGAACAAAAATATAAGCAGATAAATTGAGAATTTGGGAGAGGCTCAGATCTGTAAAATGATTAGGCAAGAGAAGGCGACAATGCCATGGTTGCACCCGCGGTTGCACGCGAATGTCTCTTGCATACCATCCGGGCTGCCCCACTAAGATACAGGTTAAATCATCTCATGCCCGATTGACTTGGCACTAAGAAAATTCATCTTCATAGCCCCTTTCTGCAACCACCTAGCAGCTCACAGAGAACCTAAGCATCAGAAAATTGAACCGAAACAGTGCGCAGAAATTTCATGTCTCACTGTTTTCTCATTTATTAGCATAATTGGATAAAAAAAACCAAATACAACACGGTTTTTGGTCCCAACGAAAAATATTGTTCAGAATAATATCCTGAAAAACTCTGTTGGCCTCATCCAGTTTTCCTGTCTTAAAAAAGTAATGCATTAAAGTATTGTAATTCCACAAATTAGGATGGATACCTATCTGAACCATTTCATCAAACAGGTCAAGGAAATGAGACATTAAACCGTGCCCTGTGGCACCTATTATCAAAGAATTATAAGTGATAACATCAGGCCTAATCCCAACTTCCTTCATTCTATGAACAACAGAATAACCTGCATTTATACCAACAAATCGGCAATATGCATCAATCAATGTATTGTAAGTTACCACATCTGGGAGTACCTTTAATCTTGAGCCATCAATAATGACTGCCTCTGCTTTCTCCAATTGTTGAGCTTTACAAAAAGAAGCTATGCGTATATTCAACAACTTTGTATATAATCTACCAATCATTTTGTACATGTACTCCAACAGTCCAATGATATCCAGAAAAAGAAGCCAAATCTGCAAACTGTTGAAATATCATAACAAAATTGTCAATGGAGATGCATCCCCGTACGCATTTCACTTAAACAAAGAAAAATTTGTACACATTTCAAAAATAATTCACTCTCATTTGTATCTGTCCGATCGGAGATGCAAATTTGGATCTCATATGAAATGAAACAAGAAATAGAAACTTCAACTGAAACAGAAACAGAAACAGAGCGTTAACCAAAACATATATATGCAAAAAAACCTAAAAATGCAGAAAATGAAGTAAAAGTGTAATAAAATTAATTCAAAATTCGAGAGATGTTTACCTGTTTCCACAAACACAGAAGAGATGTTACCGCCACCAATTGAAAGCAATTGAAACCAATTGAAATGAAAAATCAACAAAAAAGTGTATAAAAATTAATTCAAAATTCGAGAGATGTTAGTGGAGATCTGGCCGGAGATGGCGATAGTGAACGGCGAAATTATAAGATTTTGACCTTCGGAGAAGAATCGAGAGTAAAGGCTTGAGAAGATTGAGAGAAGAAGAGTATCGATTCGAGAATTGCAGTTGCTAATCAAGAAGAGCAACGACCAATCGAGAAAAGGATCGTAGTGGCCGGCCAATCGAGAAGAGGATCATAATGGCCGGCCAATCGAGAGTAGTTGAGTGACGAGAGCAGCGGCGTGAGAAGATAGCAATGGCGATCTGAGATGTCTAGGGTTCGGATAGATAGTGAGGGAAGTGAATGAGAGAGAGACTTTAAGAGCCAAGGAAAAAAGCGGAAGGGCCACCTTATTATCTAGTTTAAAACAAAAAATGTGATAAAAAGTAATACTTACCATCACAGTTAATTAAAATTATGAGACAAAAATTATTTTTTATCACACAATTTTTTTTAAATGAGATAATATGTTATCTATAACTTTATAATCTCGGTTTATTCAAAAAGTGAGATAAATAAAATTTATCAAGCGTGATAGAAAGGCTATTTTCTAGTAGTGTGTGTGTATTGTGCGACTGTATGGGTGTGTGTGATCGTTGTTGAGTAGTGAGCATCGATGGGGTGAAGTAGGTGAATGTGGGTTGTGTCGGGCTGAAACCAGAACAGAAACAGAAGAGAGAGAGAGAGATACGGCTGAAACTAGGAACCTAGAATAGGGTAGGGGGTGTTCGCCGCACCAGTGGGGATCCAACGATCAAAACAGAAGCGGGAAAAAGGGAAAAAAAAAATAAAGAAGAAGAAAAGAAAAAGAAAAAAAAAAGGAAAAAAAAAAAAGAAAAAAAAAGGGAAAATCAAATAAAAACCAAACACTGGAAATCAACTTCTTGGCCGGCGGAAGATTCGGAAGAGGTAACAATTTCATTGGTCAATATTTTAATCATTAACTATTATTTCCTTTAAAATTAGTCGATTATTATTTCTGTTAAAAATTAAATTATTAGCATTAAAATTTCTGCAACCGGGATAATAATTTCGTAACCGTTAATACGAATAATTGGGTATAGTAAATATTAATGAAACAAAAGAACGAAATAATAATTTTTCATAACTAAATTCGGGAAAAGAGAAATTTTGCATTATAGGGCGGGATAATGACACTTTTGCTCCTTGACAAATCAAGTCAGTGCTCAATTGGAAACCCGTATTTGAACTTTGGCACATTGACTACCTCACATTTGATTTTCGTTTCAATTTGGACTCTCTTCAGAATTCTGTTAGGTCAACTTTAACAGTCAACGTTAAAGTAAGGGTAATTTAGTCATTTCATGTTAAACAATAAGGGTAACTTTGTCATTTTACTATTAACTCATTTAATGTGATCTATTTGTAAATTATTTTAAACTTAAGGGTAAAACATATATTTATATATTTTCTTCCAAACCCCCCTGCCCATACCCACTTGGCTCGTGTCCCAGCCTTCACCCCATTGCCGATCCACCGCTGAACATCACCACCCAAATCCACAATCTCCTTCACCGCGGACTGTCGAACCAACAAACCACCACCACCATCGCTGCCGCCGCTCATACAATTTCTCTCTATAACTCGCCACTGCTACGACGGTGGTGCAGCAGTGAGCGGGAAGGTGACGTCGGTGGCCGTTCATCGGTGATGCGGTAGTTGTCGGTGTTGTGGTGGCCGTCGGTGTTGTGTAGAGGGAGGTGGTAGCCACTAACCATCATTTGAGTTTAGGAAGAAGATGGTGAATAGTATTTTTCTAGGTTTGTTTGATTTAAGTCCGATTCAATTCGATTCGGCATGGCGTCAATTGAGACTCGCGGAATAACGATGATTTGGAGGGTGGTCGTTGGCGTTGTTCATCGCCGAAAGTAGTGCGCGAACGGCACCGATTGTCGGTGGGCTTGCGGTGAGTTTCAGATCTAGGCTTACGTTGGTGATGTCTGCGGCGGTGGGGGGCGGCTGAGGAGGATTGAATTTAGAGAGAGAGGGGAGGGCTAGACCACCGCCCTATGAGCACAAGCCGCCCGTTCCCTCGGTGGTAAAACCATCTCCGAAGGTGAAGCCGCCGCCGGTGAAGAAGCCGTTGCTCATTCAAAAGCCGCCGCTAGTGAGAAGCTTAGAGGCTGCAACTTGAAGAAAATGAAATCAAAGAAAAATTACACAATAAACCCTAAGTTTTAGATAGAAAATAAAATGACCCCAATTAAAAAAATTAAAGGGTATAATTGTAATTTAACATTAATTAATAGAAAACATAACTGAGGGTCCAAATTGAAACGAAAATTAAATGTGAGGTAACCAATGCGTTAAAGTTCAAACAGGAGGGTCCAATTGAGCACTGATTTGATTTGTCAGGGAACAAAAATGTCATTATCCCTTATAGGGCCATGCATTGTATAGTAGGATTATTTTAAGAAAAATATTAATTTAGGCCCTATCGCTGTTAAGTTCACAGGCGCCAGCGTCCCAGTAGGTTTTGGACGATGACAATTTCTGTAGTGCAGGAATCGAGGTGAGTGTATTGTCTTCTATGTAACTCTACAAATCTTATTTTTATATAAATTGTAGAAAATGTGCTTATTTTAAATTGACGATTTTGCAACTTTTTTGGATCAAGTTGGTTTTAAAGGTGGAAAAATGATTTTTGGATCAAGTCGATTATTTTTAAGGTGGAGAGTAATGTTTGGTTCGACTATGCCATAGTTTCTTCCCGTTAGGCAGATATGACCTACGGGATGTGGATTTTCTTCTCGTCAGGCGGATATGACCTACGAGATGTGGATTTTCTTCCTGTTAAGTGGATATGACCTACGGGATGTGGATTTTCTTCTCATTAGGCAGATATGACCTACGAGATGTGGATTTTCTTCTCGTTAGGCGGATATGACCTACGGGATGTGGATTTTCTTCTCGTTAGGCGGGTATGACTTACGAGATGTGGATTTTCTTCTTGCTAGGAGGATATGTCCTACGAGATGTGGATTACCTGCTAGGCAAAGTCCTGCAAGGTGGTTAACCGTTAGGAGTGCGAAATTTGCTTGTGGTACGGTACTATTGCAACTCCTGGTCGTTAGGTAAAAATGATCATATGGCTAGTAGGAGATGAGGTGTGGTGTACTTTATTATACGTTTAAAATATTTGGACTGGGTGGTTTAAATATTTAGATTGGTGGACTCAAAATATTTGAATTGGTTGACTCAAAATATTTAGTTTGGGTGTTAAATATATTATTTCATCTCATTGTTGGTAGTGGAACTGAATTTTTAACACAGTATGCGGTGATATATTATATTATATTTTGATTAAAATATTTGGATGGGTTGATTTAAAATGATTGGGTTGGTTGATTTGAAATGTTTGGTTTGGGTATTTTAAATATATCAATTTATTTCAATGGTGACAGGAAAACTGGATTTCAGTATGGTACGTGGTTATATTATTTTTATATTTTGAAAAGTGGTATTTAATTCTTATACTTGATCTGTAAAATGTTTTTATTATGAAGACAGTACATCGATAAAAAAATTTGGTTTCAGGTACCGCAGCTAGGAGTCGGTCCACTACTAGCACTAGGTAGAGTCTAGTGGTAAGGTTATTTTTGGAGGAGAACCGGTCAGATGTGAACCGTGGAAGACTCAGGTATTTTGGGTAAGAAATATATAACATCTACAGTAGCACGTGTATTTATATGTATCTGTATGTATTTAGTTGGATTGGGCAGGTGGCGTCATGTCGATGTCACGCCCGGCCTCGAGTAACGAGTGCTCGGGGTGGGGTGTGACATAACATCATCTAAATTATAGATGTTACATGTGTGTTAGTGAGAGAAATTAGAAATAACATTAATATTACATGCAACATCATCTGAAATATAGATGTTACATGTGTGTTAATGAGAGAAATTGGAAATCGCATCAATGTTACATGTAATATCCTCTGAAATATAGATGTTACATATGTGTTAATGAGAGAAATTGGAAAATATGTTTCGATATAGATGTAACTCTAAAATATGTTTTGATATAGATGTTACATGTAATATCTATTGAAAATATGTTGTTTTGCATGTAACATCAACTGAAAAATATGTTTTGATATAGATGTAACTCTGAAATATATTTTGATATAAATGTTACATGTAACATCCATTGAAAATATGTTTTAAAATAATCATTGATTATAGATGTTACATGTAACATCTATTGAAAATATTTTGAAATTTGTCAATATTAAACATTTGTTACATTGTTACATTTGATGTTACATGTAACATCTACACATAATACGATTTTTTTACGTCCAAAAAATATGATTAGCATATCATAAAAGAGAGGACATTTTACTGATTAATACAGTGTAAAAATATTAATTTTACGATATCAGGAATTATGAAAAAATTCATATGTTTTGATCTTAGCATTGAAAGTTACACATGAGCGTTATTTTCGTCATATAAATGGCAAAAGAACTACTTGGTGCATGGAAAGAAGAGCGGGTTCAATCTGTAATTTCGGCCGCTTTTTAGGATCTCTTGGTCACCGCCCCATATATATACACACACACTAGAGGTGAAAATATATATAAATAAAAAAATGAGGGTAATATATATATATATATATATATATATATATATATATATATATATATACACTTACCTTCCTTAGATACTTGGTTACCCAAACCCAATCATGAACTTTCCAAATTTTCATCTATCATATTTTCCTTTGACATCACCTTTCATTATTCACCATTATTTTAGGTACTCAAAATATCTTTCATCTGCTCGTCTCTTCTATTCTCCAAGCAAAGAACATACATTCCTCCTTTCATGGCCATCATTCTAATTCACGTGGTGAGTATTATCCTATCAGGTCTGACTCTCTAAATTAGGACATGTCATCGTCGGGCTCCTCCTCCACGCCTCAATCTCGGGAAGCATCCAATCCTTCACAGGTAAGTGTCCCGTCTCCTATATCCACTCTTCTGTCTCCTATCATAGTCAAACCTCACCCTTATAACACCAGTGTTAACCCTAAATATTTTGATGGACAAATTAACGTTGATATTTTATATAACTAATGACTTTATTTAGTAATTTCATAATTAAGTTCCAATTGAGCAAACAAGAAAAAAGAATGGGATTTCAAGATAATATTTGTTAAAAAATTAAGATGGTTGCAATGAAGAAATTGAAGTTTTTTTTAGTAGAAAAGATTTTTTGTATTCCTAGATAAAAACAACTTAATTCTTTTTATACTCTTAATGTAACCCGATTAAGATCATGCATGACACTTACAAAATAAGTTGAAGTATTTGAAATATGGTTAGAAGTGATAAATTCAAGTGTTAAAATATTTTCCCCAAAGTATAGATCAAGAAAATATTTTAAAATGGAAAAATATGTATTTTTGTCCTGAATAGTCAACCGACAGTTGAACTGGTCAACTGAAAAAATTCAAGATGGGTGTTTTAAGGTTTTAGGCTTAATGGTCGACTGATTGGTTGGACGGTTGATTCTAATCCTAAAACGATTGATCACTCGGTCGATCGACTGGTTGTTAGTGGTTGGAAAATGAGTCATTAAGGGTATAATCGGTCAACCAACATTAATGGTGTAACTGGTTGACCGATAGTGTGTTTTCAGCAAGTTTGACCAAAATATTTTTTGCGATCTTCAACCTCAATCTTATGCCTTTGAATGTTATAAAATCAGATTTTATAGGGTTTTGACTGTATTTCATGAGTATACTATAGATTTCAAAGATCTTATTATTTAGTCCATATACTATTCGATTCTATGAGATTTACTAGAAAAACTACTTTCTATCTTTAAGGGGTTCGAATCAAAATTTTTTTAGGACTAAATTGAGAGTTTTAAAATAGTATTTCTCGGTAAAAAATTTCATATTTAAAAGATTTATATGGAATTTAGGGGCTTATCTTTTAAAATATTGTTGTTACAGGCAGTGTTTGAAATTTATATATATTGACTTGCGTTTTTGGGAAAAATAATCAAGAACAAGAATTTTAAATCATCCACTTTGAAAGAGAGAATCACTTTTGTTGAAATATATTTTTTGAGAGAGATTTTTGAATAAATTATTGATCAAGGCGTCCATCGTTTTTATCATCAGTTTTTGCGTTATACTTTTGTCTCTACTATTTTCAAAGAAACTCCGGTGAGATCTTTCTAATTACTTTACATGCTTATTATTCTGTGCTTAATGTGATATATATCTTTACCTAAGCTTGTAGTAATCTATTTTTTTTAAAAAAAGGTTTATATCTTTGAATATCCTGAAAATCTTGTGAAACGTTTTTTGCCTGATTATCTGATTTACATAATCTATGTGCTTTAATTGAGTAAAATCAAATTTGTATTCTTACATAATGTTATCACGTAGTATATCGAGAGATTAATTGAGTATATCTTGAATTGATGTGGTAGAAACTCCTGTGGGAAGAAAAATATTATTTTTTTTGTATTTGGTAAGTGTGAGAGGATTAAACATATTGCGTCGGTGTCTAATCAGGGTTGTCTTTAGCTGGTAAAAAGATAGATATGTTTGATTCTCAACCTGTAAAATGATTAGGTTAGTCTTTAGCCTGGTAAAAAGATAGATAGATTTGATTCTTAACCTGCAAAAGAATTAGATTATTCCTGAGTATGGTAAAAAAGAAATTGTAAATGTTTAATTATGAGTCTAGTAAAAGAATTAGGTTAGTCATGAATCTGTGAAAATGATTGTAAGAGTTTGATTCCTACTTGGAAAAGGGATCAAGGTTAGTGGATTGTTGTAAGACTCGATTTTTGCATTTACATATTTTTAGTTGCATTTGAGAATATTTAGAAAAATAATGGGGCAGTGACCAAGAGGTCCTAAAAAATGTTAGAAACTACAAATTAAACCCGCTCTTCTTTCCATGCATCGAGTAGTCCTTTTGCCATTTCTGTGACGAAAATACTACTCCTGTGTAATTTTCAATACTGACATCAAAACACATGAATTTTTTCATAGTTTCTGATGTCGTAAAATCAATATTTTTACACTGTATTAATCAGTAAAATGTCATCTTTTTTACGATATGTTAATCATATTTTTTGGACGTGTGGATCGTATTATGCGTGGATGTTATATGTAATATGAAATGTAACATTGTCTAATATTGACAAATTTCAAAAAAATATTTTCAATGGATGTTACATGTAACATCTATAATCAATGATTATTTTAAAACAAATTTTCAATGGATGTTACATGTAACATATATATCAAAACATATTTCAGAGTTACATCTATATCAAAACATATTTTCCAGTTGATGTTACATGCAAAACATATTTTTATGGAGATGTTACATGTAACATCTATATTTCAAAGGATGTTACATGTAACATTAATGCGATTTTCAATTTTTCCCACTACCACACATGTAACATCTATATTTTAGAGGATATTACATGTAACATTAATCTGATTTCCAATTTTTCTCACTAACACAGACTCACATTATCACGTACCTACATTTCTCTCACTATATTTCAAAGGGATATTACATATAATATTCCATAGTGCAATGTGTAAATAGTCAAAAAGGAACTTCAAATATTTCAATGGGATTTTACATGTAACACTGCAGGGTGCAATGTGTAAATAGTCAAAAAGAAACTCCAAAGGCTTTAATACCTACTTCACCATTTCTCTATCTCTCTAAATAAATAGAGCATAAATAAGGTGACGTATCTATCAAAATGTTCGGATCTGAGTTGTTAAGGTGGTAGAAAAGCTGATTTTGGACGGCGACGGTGGAGAAGGTGTTGATGACGATGGGAAAAACATCAGATCTAGACGGTGATGGTGGGAGTGTGTCGTATCTCGACAAAGACAGCGGCAAGGCGATGCTCACACTAAATCATGGGAAATATATTTTGGTAATCTCGTCGCCGATCGTTTTTGAAAAATGGACTAATCGGTGCAAGAAATCGCGGGCATGAGAGTTATCGGTGCAAGAAATGGGTTTTATTGGTTGTTTAAGGCTATAGTTAGGATTGACTGGTAATTATGCCAAAAATAATAGGGTTCATTGTGCTATTAAAATTTTACCTTAAAATATTTTAGTTGCATTGTAGAGTATTTAGAAAAATAATAAGGTTCATTGTGCTATTTAAATTTTACCTTAAAATTTTTAAGGTATCATTATGATATTTAAAAGTTTGATTCTAAAAAATATGGGGGGTCTAAATGTTAATTTTAATTTTGATTTTTAAAAGTTCAAGTGTATAAAATGTGAATGTGTTGTCTTCATGGTATGAAGACAACACATTGATGAAATATAGTGACACGTTTGGGCACTAACACACACGAATATATAGTCTTTTAACTTTTCCTTCACTGTTACTCTCGCTCTCTCCTTACTTGGTCTCTCTCATTCTTTCATCTCAAGGTAAGTTTGCTTGCTTTTCTTTACTTTTTTTAGTCATTATATATATATATATATATATATATATATATATATATATATATATATATATATATATATATATTGTTGGTGTATAAAATTGGTACACACCTCGAGTATGGTCTAGTCGGATGACAGGTAGGTCTTTTTGCTGAGGTGGAGTCGTCGGTTGAAAATTCTTCACGGGAGTTGTGCTAGGTCTTAGGAGGACTGACATACTGTGCTTAGAGTTATGCTCCTTAGGGAGTGTACCTACAAAAGGCTCAGATTGTGATTTGTCCCTGTGATTTATCCCGGTGAAGTCCCTTCGACGTAGTAATCAATGCTCAAAGAGAAAAGGTACAGTAATACAACAAGTAAACAAATGAAATCGCGCGTAATATAAAGTGTCCTTCGGGCTTGCATAGCCCCCGATATATATAGGAGTTGGAGATGATTAGTCGGGCCTAAACACAGTTAATTAGTCGAAACCCTGTGTTTAGCTTATAATCCAGGGCGTTTAGGAGATAAACGATGGGATTGGGATTTTAGGCCATTTGGTGAAGCCCACAGGTCTTTGCCAGGCCTGTGATAGTAAGCTGGTGGATGAGAGCGGAGATCCATGGAGTCTTGGAGAAGAAATGAGTTGGAAGGGGGAGCTAGTTGAGTTGAACGGTTGAATCCCTAAAATTGATCGTCTAGGGCACGGCGCAAAGCTCAGAGTGGTACATCCCTGCAGGGCTCCTCGCTTCTCCTTGGGGGCAAATGAGATTCCAAGGAGGAGCCATGGGCGACATATGCTCTAGCGTGACGTTGTGGATTTTGAAATGTGTTCCTATTACTACGAGGATAAACATGCAGCTGGATCCCAAGTGCTGACTCAGAGGTACCCAAAAATCCCTCATCATATATATAAACATTGGATTTATATTTATAAATATATAAAAAAAATTGTGAAGAATTTTATTTAAAGGAAAAATCATAAATTTGATTAGAATAATATTTTTGGTATTTCGTTGCCTAATAATATTGTTAATATTTTCTCTGTAGTTAAATTATTAATTGATAAATCTCATAAATCTAAGTATAATATTTTAGCTATATAATTAATATTGGGTAAATAGGGCATTTAATTTTAATAAATTTTATATAATTAGAAACATTTGGGAATAGAAAAAATTGTATTTTAGTGTCACGCATTACATATTATATTTATTTAATTAAATTCTTAGTTTAGACCCTATCATTATTAGGTTCACAGGTAACGCCGACTACGGCAATATTACAGTGGTAGCGTAGTAGCAGTGCAATTATCAAGGTGAGTATATTATTTTCTATGTAAATTGTCAAATTATAGTTTTGTATTAAATTATAAAAAAGAAAAGATTCATTAAAATGGACAATTTTATAACTTTAGATGGATCAAGATAAAAGTTGATTGTGAAAAATGATTTTTATTACTATCCGAATATGTCATAGTATGGACCTGACAGGAGGACATGTCATGCTGGATGTTGTTAGTCTGAATAGGAGAGCATGTCCTATAGAACTTTGTGTTATGACCTGACAGGATGGAAAGTCCTGCAGGTTGTTGTTATCGTTGACGATAATGATTATCATCATGATATGGTAGTCTGTACCACGTGTTGCTTCCTATCATTGGAGATATTGAATGACCCTGATACTGATGGCAACCTTAGATTGCACAGTTGTACAGGTTACGATACCGTTATAACTCCCGATCGTGAGGTGAAACGATCCTATGGCTAGTAGGGAAGTATGTGTTTCAAATATTTTATCATATAAAAATGATTTGATTGATTGATTTATTTTCAATTGCTATATCTTGATGATATCTGTGAATTTTGATATTATTTAATGTGGTTATATTTTGTTTTGGAAAGTATCATTGTGACTATATTCTGTTTTGAAAAGTGATTTTTATGAATGCACTTAATCTATAAATTATTTTTATATTATAAAAAACAGTACACCAATAAAATATTTTGTCTCAGGTACTCCAATTAGAGACAGGTCCACTACTGGCGTTAGGTAGAGTTAGAGGGTGGTGTTGTTTTATTTATCGGGTTGTCAGAACAGGTGTTGATCAGAAATGGTTAGGATTTTATAGTTTTGCTATGGAATATTTTGGAACATGTAAAATGTTAGAATTTTGAATTTATAATATTAAAATTTAAATCAGTTATATACGTATTGTTTTGGTTGACTAATATCAAGTCGATGTCACGTTTATTATTATTTTTATCATAGTAGCGTAGTGAAAGCGTGGTGGTGTAGTGGTTTGTCTTTTACTTCTACTTCTTCGTAAGAAATAAAAAAGGAGAAATCGAGCGCCGGCCTTGGAAAACTGAGTCGTTACAATTGCAAAATCCCTGTGGGAGTTCAAGAGACTAGACGTAGGCAATGGCAACTTGCCAAACCAGAATAAATCGGTGTCTTCAATTTCTCTAGCCCTACTTGTTTGGTTGTGCATTTAGATAAACACGTTTCCATTGTAACTTACGATAACAACCGGTTAGGGAAATTAGTGATTTGTTTGACTGAT